>CM061533.1:77107466-77673215 GCA_030545055.2 Neoaliturus tenellus
GTTGTTGAATAGGACTTGGTCTGTAGTTGTTTCCGCCAAAAACTGATGAGAATCGGGCTGAAAATAAAGGCCCCATCCACCATTGAAATCTCAAAATTTCCCATTTAAATAACATTGGGATTGAATAAAACATTTTAAACATCTGTTAATAATCAGCTGTAAATAAGTGGAGTTTTGGTGATTAAGGAGATTCACAATATTGGATTAGTTGGATGTCATTGATTTAGAGCTAAAAGTAACATTTGTACTGTATCAAAATAAATTGCTCGATTTCAAGCAACACGTATACTAGTTTTTTTACATATTATTTGAGCATGTAATTCCTTAAGCGTGGTGTAGAATTTAGACCATAAAATTATACCTCCAACATCATTCCGTTTTTCCAAGTTAGTCCAGAGCGAGGTGCAACCCGTCCGTAGCAACCTTCGGGCAGCTCGATTTGCAAATCCGTCTTAACCATCTCCTTTGATCGAGGTGGTATAACGTAGCTGTAGGCGCTGAAAAAACGGATAAATAGTTTTATAATTTGTATGATCTTTGTTAAATAGGTAGGATAAGCAGTAAGATGACGCTATTATCTAAAAAAAGGTGATACATTCCTTGACTGTAGGCATAACTAATAACTGATTCAAGGGGATACAACAAGAACAGTAGGCCTACCAGTAAATTTTTTAAAGATAAAAAATCCAGATCATTAGTTCTGATTAAGCAGAGATTGAATGTTGCCGAGTCGAATGAACGAGAGTGTACTGAAGACCTACTATGCTGCTGGTGAGTTGGAATATAACAAATAATACAAAAAAGAGAGAACCACATTACTCTCACCACCCTAGACAGAAGAGAACATGGACTTTAATGGGGTATATGGTGTTTGCCTGTTGTTTTACAATCAATAAACTTGAATAGGCCCTACTGTAAGAAACAAAGACTATTTTCCTCACCTCACAATAGAGCTATATTTAATGCAATAAGCAAAAAGCCTACGCCTATTTAATTAACATTCTTCACCACCATTAAAAACCCATTAGTAAAACCAAAACACAAAGACTAGAGGCAAACAATTTATAAAAACTTAGAAATTACTAAAACAATAAAAATTTTACAATGGTGGGCTGCAGCCTAACTACTATAAAATCTAGAAGAAAAGATTTGGCCTGTTCTGTAAAACTTAGATAAAAGTTTATTTTCTGTTTTAAAGGATTTTTAAATGAAAATGGTGGTGTGGGTTACCTTCATTAAAAAAGACAGCCAATCTATAAATCAACACAATTGAATTATAAAAATTAGAAGGGTGAATTAGCCAGGGTGAATCTAATTTGGATTCGTGCTGGCTCAAGCGTGCATTAAGTCACTCAAATTGCAACTAAGAGCAGTGTGAACAGCACAGACCGGTTGCAATTTGATTTATTTAAACAATTTCCCTTTAGTTTTATTCTGTACAAATGGCTGTGCATACCACCAACTTCACATGAGTGAGAATGCATTATTAGAAATAAAAACTGATCAGGGCAATAAACATGCCAAAGAATGACAATAACGAGTTTCTAAGCGACCTAGAGGAGGTACCTAAGTACCTTCTATAGTACAGTTCAAAGTATCACAATTCCTTCAAAGGGTCATTGGTGGTAAAAAATATTAAAATTTAATGATATTGGGTCAAGGCTAAAGTTATACATTTACACAATAGGAAGTATAGAACAGTAGTTATACAATAGGAAGGCTTAAAATTCAAACAACATATATGCCTATTGTATAGATAAGTTTCTCTTACAGTGGAACTTTATTGAACTGTCACCCTCGAAAATAAGACTATGACCGTTCAGTTAAATGGGTGGATGAAGGAAATTCGGCAATAAAGTTGTACAGAAGGTACAGTAAGTACATTAAAAAGGTGTTTTGGGTATTTCTTACGCCAGTGGCATTTTTTAACGTTTTGACGGGGAACGGTCCAAACCCCAGTCTTGTTACTATCTAACATCGACCAGTTGTTAGAAAGTATCATTAATTAATAGCCTAATGACAAATGGCAACTGGGTCCGGAATCAAACCTTTAAAAAGCTACTAACTTTTCTCGGGATCGAACCGGCAACCTTTGGATTCAAAGGCGAGCACTATAACCACTCAGCTACCCAGCCAATCTTAATTAGAAGTTATCCATGTACGATTGGATAATAATACATGGGGCCTATTTATTTACCAAAGGTCATTGACATTGTACCATAAGGGGCTACACTTGCAGTATAGCATCAATTAAGCCTATGACACACTAAAAGTAGCAACATACACATACACATTTATGAAGTGACGGATAACAGAGAGAGACCAGTTTAACGAGCGACTGTTGATTATTGTACCTACAATGAAGTTATCTGTCGAATGAGTCTAAATAGTGAAAACATATGAAATGTTTTAAAATTTTATACTATGTGGTAGATGTAAATATTGCTTAAACATGTGAGGTAGAAATAGGAAAGCAAAAAGGGGCCACTTGTCAGCAATTTATGATTGTGACTTGTATTGATATTTCCCAAATCACCTTTAAATTCATAACAGTATGTGTGAGTGTATCTGTGCCAGTAGCATTTTTTTACGTTTTAACAGGGAAAGGTCCAAACCCCCGTCTTGTTACTATCTTACATCAACCAGTTGTTAGAAAGCATCATTAATTGATAGCCCAATAACAAATGGCAACTGGATCCAGGGTCGAACCTTTAAAAAAAAGCTACCGGTACTAACTTATCTCAGGATTGAACAAGCACTAGGGTATAAGCACTCAGCTACCCAGCCAGTTTGGTGCAAGTTCCATTTCTACATTTTTTTTTATTTGTTAAAAGAAAGTTTGAACTTTGGTAAAGGGAAAATGATTTTTTCTCAAATGCCCTTGTCGCAACAGCCCTGCAAACTCAGGGAATTTCCAATGGCTGTAATTGTTTAGTGAAATAAATATTTTGATATTTAACAACAATACCCAATTGTTATAATAACAATACTCACAAGAAAAATATTTAATTACCTACATTATATATTCATATTGATTATTGATTCACAAATTAATCTATATATATTAATACGCAAGCATGTTTCTTTTCCTCCTCTTTTCTCAGATTGTGTACATCATAGGGGAAATCCGGATTTACCGTTAGATAGGTAATGTGCTGTAGATGGGAAGAATTGAATTATATTTCATATAGGTTCCCGGGGCTATGTCCTACAGGCTTTCAAAGTTTCAATGTTAATCTTAAAGGAGAAGGATTTAATTGATTGAATCATTAGACAGCTGTAGTAATAAAAAAATGCTAGCAAATCAGGAAGAACAGATGTTAAAGTTATATGACATTTGGACTCTAATTGGCTCCAGACCAACTGGATTTTTCGTTGAATTTTGACCGGTGGGTGATATTTAGTACTGTATAAATAAATTAGCTTTATGTGGAACCTTAAAGAAGTATATCACTAGCTACATAGCTAAAAGTACATAGCTAAAGCTAACTTACTATGAAAGATATCTGTTTACAAATAGCAAAATATCAATATAATAGGCAAACATATATCCTTTCCTCCTTTTTCTCAGCTTGTGTCTATTGTAGGAGAAATTTTTGCATACTGTTATAAAAGTAGTGTCCAGTAGATAAGCAGAATTTAAATATAATTCATATCAGCCTCCAGAACTATGCCTTACAGGCTTTCAAAGTTCAGTTGTTAAATCATTGTCTTTATGGAAGAAATTTAATTGATTGAATCATTGGACGGCTGTTGTAACAAAAAATGCAAAAAAAAATTGAAAAACCAGATTTTTTTTTTAACCAGCAGTAATTTTTTTAACTAACTTAATTGGGTCCAAATCAACTCAAATTTTGGTTGAGTTTTGACCAGTGGCGATTTCTATAACAAATATTATGACAAAATTAAGGAAGTCATCTGATCAGATGATTATGTTAAGACTTCTCTCCCTCCAATAATAATTATTTTCTATTAAAACATCAACGGATAGGGTACCGTATAGGTATGCTGCCATTATGAAGGCTTTTGAACAAAAATATTAGTTTCTCACCACCTACTTAAGGTACATACCAAATTTTATTGACGAATGTAGAAAACAAGTGATAACTTATATAAGGTTTAATTAAAATTATCATAAGAATAAAATGGACAACTTATGGCTATTTGAATTTTTTCCGCATCCAGATAAGCTACATTAATAATTTAAAATACTAATCTAAATACTTTTGTAAGGACTGGTGTTTGTTAAAATTGTTAATTTCAATACACAGGTGAAAAATGCAAAAAGAACTAAACATTTTTGATGCTTTTAGAGCCCCATAAGCATGGTAGTTTCGCTACCCGTTCTCATGGTCTGATCATGCTAGTTTTCAAACTTATATGAACTCATTTTTGTTATTGCCCCGAACTGGTATGACTAAGGCCTATATAGTGTGGTTTTAAATTACCTAATCGACTCCAGTTCAAATCCGTTGTTGTCAACAACCTGGTTTCGGCACTGATTTGTGCCATGTTCACGTAGTTCACAAGTCAAAACATCAAGCTGGTAAAAAAATTAGTCTTGACAATGCCGTTAATGTTTTAAAAAGTTAAAATAAATAACACATAATTTACAAACAGTACACAGAAAACACATTGACGCACATATGCACGGACGGACGGGTAGATTTTCGCAACTTTTATTTGATAGTTCCGTCGTGATAGCCGGCTTGAGGACACTGGGCAGTGTCCAGTGTTGCCCAGTGTCCTCAAGCTGGCCACCGCGAGGGAACTATTAAATAAAAGTGTGAAACATCCACCCGTCCATCCATGCGTACTCGCGTCTATGTGTTTTCTGTGTAGGCCTACTGTTCGTAAATTATGTATTATTTACTTAAACTTTTTAAAACGACACCGCCAAGACCGATTTTTTACCAGCTTGATGTTTTGACTTGTGAACTACGTGAAAATGGCACAAATCAGTGCCGAAACCAGGTTGTAGACAACAACAGATTTGAACTGGAGTCGATAAGGTAATTTAAAACCACACTTATATGAATCTCAGTGAAATGACCAGAAGAATGGTGCCTTACACGTCTGTACTGAATTTCATCTAAATCGAGAGTTTTGTTCATAGCTAATACCATAATTAGGGTATTTCGGACAAGTGAATTTACTAAAATGTGTTAAATGCTGCAACAGTTTACTAGATAGACTTCTAACATAACAGTTATTTGAGGTTGAAGCTGATGATAAAATCTAGGCTCAAAGGGGAATACGAATAACAACTGCTGTGATTGATAAGAAAGCGAGTGTATGTAGGGCCTATTCTTGTGGAAGAACAGAGAAATAACCGTGGTATAACATAGTTCCTTTCGTTGCTGTAAGAGTTCAGGAAAAGCAAGTTTTTGAAATAATGTGAGATGGATTTGTGTGTTTCAGAAAAATTGTCCTCTTGGGCCCCTTGAGGTATCTTTTCTTAGTTTTATTTACAAATAATTTTAAGCATTTTTTCTGAATGATAAGTTACTGTTTCACCGTATATCTTATAGAGGAAAATAATGAATTAGCTAGCCTTATCTGAATATACAAACAACCGAAAATCAATATTTTTCACATCAATAATAACTTCAATTGGTTGTAGGCCTACAGTACTGAAAAACTCACTTTGCCGACTGTTGTCCCTTTTAGCTTTCTGCCTCTTAAATACAAATTTAAAATATACAATCTGTTCAAAAAAAGACAATACCGGTAGGCCCTAAATTGCATATAACTGAAATTAAACAAAACCATCTACGGTACCTAAAAATGTAATAGCCATAAAGTTAAGCTTTTACTACAGTAATAAACAAGACAACATTTTCATTAACTTCAAACAAAAACAGCGGGGGAAAACTATTGAGACCAGAGGAAAACTTAGACAAAATGACTGTGTTGTCATGTAGCCTAGAGTCCCCCTGATCATAATTTTTTTTTTTTACAGGAGAACCTTGATTAACCTATACTCTTTTGTTATCCATCAATGCATAGCCTAAATAAAAATTCTGATAGCCCATACAGGCCTATGTATTTAAATTTAGACATTATGCCAAAATTGTAAGTGGCATTGTTATTAAATTAATGCAATGTCAATGACCTTGGGTTAGTTTCAAAATGTAAGCCTGAGTTATCGCTTATTGTACAGTGATCTGAAATTTTCCAAAGACCTTTTAAATCTACTTACAGACATAAGACATAAGATGTTTATTGGTCACTTTGTACATTTCATGCATGGACAAGTCAGTGGAAATAATACATAATGTTGTCATTCAAAATTGCGTCACAAGATATTAGGCCTACAAACTAACAAAGACAAAAATTACAGGGGCGAGACAGGATATGACTAGAAAAATATTCAGATATATAAAAAAAGACTTCTATGACTTAAAACATTAAATTATATGGTACTTAAAGCGTTATCTGATATGGTAAAAAAATCACTGACTTGATACAAAGGATACTTCAATAAAAATACAGATAATCTCTTTTTAAAAACATTAAAAGCTAAATCATTCACAGCCATAGGTAATTTATTAAACAGCCTGATACCCATAATAACATGTCCAGCTCTGCTCTTTTCCAGCCTAACACGAGGAAGGTCAATTTCCCCCCGATTTCTGGTATTAAAGTCGTGGACTTTCCTTCTAGAGTCGTACATGAACCTATTCTTATGTATAAATAAAAGGAGATTAAATATATATAAATTAACTATGGTTAAAATTCCTAAATCAATAAAAAGAGGCTTACAATGGGCTAATCTATCTGCTTTTGACATTATTCTAATTATTTTCTTTTGTAATAGCAAAACTTTATGAATTTTAGGAGAACTACCATAGTAAATTAAGCCATAAGAAGCTATTGATTGAAACAGAGCAAAGTAAGCTGATTTTACATAAGTAAGAGGTACATAGTGAACTATCCTAGAAAATAAAAATACAACTCTGGATAATCTATTAGTAAGGTGGTCAATGTGTGGAGACCATGTAAGCTGTTTGTCAATCAAAATACCAAGAAATTTAACATACTCTTCCGATACAATACTTTCAGGTACATTCAGGTACTTAGACTAAAAATCATTGTTTTAGTTTTATCATTATTTAACAAGAGTGAGTTGGCAGCAAACCAGTCAGAGAAGCCACTTACTATGTCATTTACATGTGAACTTAAGTATTCAATATCTGTACTGTGGGAGAGAAAAGTGGAATCATCTGCATAAAGATAAGTATCACAGTCAACACTATTTGGCAGATCATTTATTGCTATTAAAAATAGGAAAGGTCCCAATATGGATCCCTGTGGTACCCCGCAGTCAACATGAGATATAGCCGACCGCGCCCCTCTGACACAAACCACCTGACTTCTGCCTGATAAGTATGAGTTTAACAGGTTAAGCGCAGCCCCGCCGACTCCGTAGTGCTGTAGCTTGAACAAAAGCATCCGATGGTCGATGCAATCAAAGGCCTTGCTTAGGTCGCAGAAGGTTACCCAAGCAAAACCTCTCGCCTCAAGAACATCGAGGATTTTGGCAGTCAACGCACCAATGGCATCGGCAGTACCACGCAACCTTCTGAAGCCGAATTGAGAATCAGAAAATAAACCCAACCCTTCAAAATGGTTCAGAACAGGTTTATAACAAAATTTCTAATATCCATACATTAAATGATCTTATTCATAGCCTAAAACAATCTAGGACCCGATGGAGACAGTTTTAAATGGAGGTTCCGATGTCATTTTGTTTTGTCTGAAATTAACGACTGCTATGGTAGGTAGTGGAATTCTGTTGGGTGGTAGTAGGAGGGGGTTAAAACTTTGTCAATTTGCCAAATTCAAGAAGTCACATATTTGATTTGTTAAATGCACCTAGATCCGTGCAAGTGTGGTGTGGTAGCCTAGTAAGTTAAATAAACACCGCTTCGGTGAGCCCCTCCAGTAGACACTGGGCTGCCAGCCATGCTTGATTATTCTTGATTTTTCTTACGTGTCCTTGCAAATAGGCTATTATCTGCAAGTATGCCTATGTAATGACCATTTTAAGTAGGCTAATATGGGGAAAGTGAAGAGACAAAACTGGCAGGGTAGCTGAGTGTTTATAGGCCCAAGTTCTAGACTTTCAATGCAAAAGGTTGCCGGTTCAATTCTGAGATAAGTTAGTAGCTTTTTAAAGGTTTCAATACTGAATCCAGTTGCCATTTATCACTAGGATATTAATGATGATATCTAAAACAGGCCAACGTTAGATAGGCTCTAGTAACATGACCACAGGTCCCCTTCAAAACGTTACAAAAGGCCTCGGCCAACGTAGGTCCACTGTTAAGAATATGAAAGTAACAAGTCTTAACAATGTGTAAGCCATAAGTTTTAACTATTATATAGGCCTATAAGTAAAATAATCCCTTAAATCAGAACTAAAACGATAATTAAGAAAACCAAAACTTGAGCCACGTTAGGTTTGATGAGTGATATGGCTCAACACTTGTAGATTACATTGGCGCTAAAAAAGAACGAGGTGAAAAATGGAAAACTTAAAGTTAGGCTAATAGAAAAAACCAAAGATTACCTCTTTAAATCGAATCCAGCAGCTTTATCGGAGCCTTTAGATGGGGGAAAAGCTTTTGGTGTGAGCTTGACATAACGCAAATATTTGGTACTTTCCACCGGCATTTTCTGAGTTGGGGTCGGTGTTGAAGATATACCTGCACAAAATAGAATGGGAAGAGCAGGCCGCAAACAAAAAACGAAGGGTCTAACATTGTGTGGACCCGCCAAAACACCCCAAACCAAACTTTTGAATGAACCGCTCATAACCTCGTTGGTTTTTAGTTTTTATATTTCTGATTTCAGCTGATCCCCTCTGCTCATGTGGAATGGTATAACCACGTTTGCCAACTTAAAGATCGATATTTTTCCTAAAATTATATAAGATATTTATCCACCTCTCCTCAATGTAAATGGTTCGTTTGCAGTGGTTCTGCCGTATACTGTTACTATCTATTTATCTTCAATGTAAATGTTTTACTGCCTGATATAGTTTTAATGGTTTGGGCTTTGCGATAAAATTATGCACATATACAAAATTCGAACAAATATATAAATAAATTATCAGCAGCTTAATTAAGCAGCTTAATCAGCAGCTCATACAGACCAAACCACTCAAAATTATAAAGAATTACCCATTTATCGAGGTAGAATCTGCCTTTAAAATATTTTATATAATAAAAATAATTGTTTCACAATCAATTGGCTAACAAAATTCTAACCTGAACCTTGGAATGGGTGAAAATTATTGATTGAGACTAGTGCACGTGTTGCTCAACATCGAGCAATTCTTTTGATACAATACATAAGTTACACTTATGCCGCTTTCACATTGGGTCATCAATAGTCAATGATCTGGGCATCGCTTCTTTCGTCATGACTTGGTATTCTCTGCTCACAGAGATGGGATTTGTAAACAGAACAAAAGGATATTGGGCTTTATCTCAAGAAATACTCGAGGGATCAACGGTCCTGCTGCTTTAAGGACGCTATATTGTGCATTTATTCCATCCCCCCTTACACCATTGGCACCGATGATAGGCTTTCTTTAATCGCTGCAGCGTCGATTTATCCGTTTGGTTGGTGTTCGGAATGGCCTCGCTTATGCAGATGTTCCTATTGATGCTCTCGCTGCGGACCTTCACCTACCACCATTTTCCGTACGTAGAGATGTAGCTGACATCGTGCTTCTCCTCAAGATCGTTCTGTTCCTCCCAGGTCTTCTGTTCTGTCCGGACATCTTAGCGGCTATCGATCTCAAAGTGCCTTCTCGTACTAGACACAAGGAACTCTTTGGCTGGCGTTGTGAAGTTAGCCTACACATACCAGCCTACCCACAATTTCCAGTGTCATTTGTTAGTTCCGTGTTAGTTCCTGTTAGTTCCGTTCAAAATTTCGTTAGTTCCAAAGAAATAATGGCGTAAATTGGTAAAACCAATGGGTAGGCCAACTTCACACTTAGCCTACCCATATCATGGATTGGCTTTAAAGGTGTATCAATCGTTAGTTCTTTGTTAGTTCTCGTTAGTTCCATAAAAATTTTCGTTAGTTCCAACCATAAAGTGCATATAAATTACATATTTGTTCTTTAAATTGGGGCGGGCTAACTTCACGCTAGCCTACCCATATCATGAATTGGCTTTAAAATTGTATCAATCGTTAGTTCTTTGTTAGTTCTCGTTAGTTCCGTAAAAATTTTCGTTAGTTCCAACCACAAAGTGCATTTAAATTACACATTTCGTTGTTCTTTAAATTGGGGCGGGCTAACTTCATACTAGCCTACCCATATCATGAATTGGCTTTAAAAGTGTATCAATCGTTAGTTCTTTGTTAGTTCTCGTTAGTTCCGTAAAAATTTACGTTAGTTCCAACCATAAAGTGCATATAAATTACATATTTCGTTGTTCTTTAAATTGGGGCGGACTAACTTCACGCTAGCCTACCCATATCATGAATTGGCTTTAAAGTGTATCAATCGTTAGTTCTTTGTTAGTTCTCGTTAGTTCCGTAAAAATTTTCGTTAGTTCCAACCACAAAGTGCATTTAAATTACACATTTCGTTGTTCTTTAAATTGGGGCGGGCTAACTTCACACTAGCCTACCCATATCATGAATTGGCTTTAAAAGTGTATCAATCGTTAGTTCTTTGTTAGTTCTCGTTAGTTCCATAAAAATTTTTGTTAGTTCCAACCATAAAGTGCATTTAAATTACATATTTCGTTGTTCTTTAAATTGGGGCGGGCTAACTTCATGCTAGCCTACCCATATCATGAATTGGCTTTAAAAGTGTATCAATCGTTAGTTCTTTGTTAGTTCTCGTTAATTCCGTAAAAATTTTCGTTAGTTCCAACCATAAAGTGCATATAAATTACATATTTCGTTGTTCTTTAAATTGGGGTCGGGCTAACTTCACGCTAGCCTACCCATATCATGAATTGGCTTTAAAGTGTATCAATCGTTAGTTCTTTGTTAGTTCTCGTTAGTTCCGTAAAAATTTTCGTTAGTTCCAACCACAAAGTGCATTTAAATTACACATTTCGTTGTTCTTTAAATTGGGGCGGGCTAACTTCACACTAGCCTACCCATATCATGAATTGGCTTTAAAAGTGTATCAATCGTTATTTCTTTGTTAGTTCTCGTTAGTTCCATAAAAATTTTTGTTAGTTCCAACCATAAAGTGCATTTAAATTACATATTTCGTTGTTCTTTAAATTGGGGCGGGCTAACTTCATGCTAGCCTACCCATATCATGAATTGGCTTTAAAAGTGTATCGATCGTTAGTTCTTTGTTAGTTCTCGTTAGTTCCGTAAAAATTTTCGTTAGTTCCAACCATAAAGTGCATATAAATTACACATTTCGTTGTTCTTTAAATTGGGGTCGGGCTAACTTCACGCTAGCCTACCCATATCATGAATTGGCTTTAAAGTGTATCAATCGTTAGTTCTTTGTTAGTTCTCGTTAGATCCGTAAAAATTTTCGTTAGTTCCAACCACAAAGTGCATTTAAATTACACATTTCGTTGTTCTTTAAATTGGGGCGGGCTAACTTCACACTAGCCTACCCATATCATGAATTGGCTTTAAAAGTGTATCAATCGTTAGTTCTTTGTTAGTTCTCGTTAATTCCTAAAAAATTTTCGTTAGTTCCAACCATAAAGTGCATATAAATTACATATTTGTTCTTTAAATTGGGGCGGGCTAACTTCATGCTAGCCTACCCATATCATGAATTGGCTTTAAAAGTGTATCAATCGTTAGTTCTTTGTTAGTTCTCGTTAGTTCCATAAAAATTTTCGTTAGTTCCAACCATAAAGTGCATTTAAATTACATATTTCGTGTATGGGTAGGCTAGTGTGAAGTTAGCCCGCCCCAATTTAAAGAACAACGAAATGTGTAATTTAAATGCACTTTGTGGTTGGAACTAACGAAAATTTTTACGGAACTAACGAGAACTAACAAAGAACTAACGATTGATACACTTTTAAAGCCAATTCATGATATGGGTAGGCTAGCGTGAAGTTAGCCCACCCCAATTTAAAGAACAACGAAATTTGTAATTTATATATGCACTTTATGGTTGGAACTAACGAAAATTTTTACGGAACTAACGAGAACTAACAAAGAACTAACGATTGATACACTTTTAAAGCCAATTCATGATATGGGTAGGCTAGTGTGAAGTTAGCCCTCCCCAATTTAAAGAACAACGAAATGTGTAATTTAAATGCACTTTGTGGTTGGAACTAACAAAAATTTTTACGGAACTAACGATTGATACACTTTTAAAGCCAATTCATGATATGGGTAGGCTAGTGTGAAGTTAGCCCTCCCCAATTTAAAGAACAACGAAATGTGTAATTTAAATGCACTTTGTGGTTGGAACTAGCGAAAATTTTTATGGAACTAACGAGAACTAACAAAGAACTAATGATTGATACACTTTTAAAGCCAATTCATGATATGGGTAGGCTAGCGTGAAGTTAGCCCGCCCCAATTTAAAGAACAAATATATAATTTATATGCACTTTATTGTTGGAACTAACGAAAGGTTTTATGGAACTAACGAGAACTAACAAAGAACTAACGATTGATACACCTTTAAAGCCAATCCATGATATGGGTAGGCTAAGTGTGAAGTTGGCCTATCCATTGGTTTTACCAATTTACGCCATTATTTCTTTGGAACTAACGAAATTTTGAACGGAACTAACAGGAACTAACACGGAACTAACAAATGACACTGGAAATTGTGGGTAGGCTGGTATGGGTAGGCTAACTTCACAACGCACCACTCAACTTCTTTCGATTTCCACAGTCCTCTAGCTCGACTGGCCTGGCTTGGAAATCGTGTTGCTATGGACTGTGTATTGTTTTGCGATTCAACCAAATTAGAAGATGAGCTGCTAATCTCTTAACTGTCTGAACCTGCATGTGCATGTGAGCTTATTCGACTACGGTACCTACAAAACGACAAAATCTTGCATGCACTTTTTCCTTCTATTTATAGTTATATGAATCGATGTTTTGTACATCACTAAGTATTGTCTTTAGAACATTGTCGAACACTCTATTTCTAGTCATGTTTGTCTTGTTACCGTACCAAAGCACTTTATATTATTGTTAAGTTTCATTTATCTTGTTATCTATTGTGTGATTTTAATATTTATCTTATTATCTATTGTATGTTCTATTTATATTTTCTATTATAATATCACTAAAATTACCTACATTATTGAATTTTGTAAAGTGGCTATGCCGTTGGGAATAAATAAATTAATAAATAAACCAATGTTACAGTACTATTAATACTACGTTAAATCAGGGACTATGAATATTGCCATTGTCTATTAGCTTTTAGTCAATGATATTGCTTATTCAATTAAATTTTCAGTCATTTAGTTTTGAATAAGCCAAGTTAAGCTATTAAGCTCCGATAGGGGATTTTGGGTTAAGTGCTTACGCACTATAGACTGAAGCCTGCCTTTAGTGATCAACCACAAAAAATGTATAACAAACAAAAACACTAAAAACACAACCAACAACCAACCTCTAAATAATCCTAACCTAACCCTAAGCGAAATCAGGAAGCAGCCAATCGCGACTTCGCGACATACATTATTGCCTTTTTTGCAAATACTTATCAATTCGTCGGGTTACTTTTACTTTACTTTTACTTTTACTGTAGCTAAGTTTAATGTAGATTTATCTCCCATTTATGAATAATAATTATCATTGCTGAAAATGGTGCAGAATATTGATCCCGTGGACAATTTTAATGCTATTGCTGCTGACATAGAGAAGAAGGAATTGGAAGTAAGTGCTAAGTTATGCCTTACTTAAACTAGGATTATCCGAGGCCTATTTTTTACATTTTCTTCAATTTTATAAAATACAAAACTTAATAACATAAAACATAGGATATTACTATGTAGGCCTAATTTTGTAATAAGAATTCTTGCCTCTGATCTTATCTTAAGGTAGGTTAGGACTAATTAGCTAAATTATTAGGACCGGAATAACTTATTTTGCAAATATGTAAAAGTACCCTGCTGAAATTTGTCATTAGTGATTATCTATGGGTACAGTTCCATATAGCGAATACATTTTTACATCCAATATTTTGATCTGATGCAATATATAGATCGTATCAATCGATATTGTCATTCGGTAAAAATGTAGGCGCTATATGAAACTGTACCCTTTTTTAAGGTTTAGGTCTATTTAGCCCTGTATCTGGCAAAGGTCTGCATTCGGACCACTATTTTATAACTGTGAACTGCCATGGTCCGTGCACGGACCACTTTGACTTTTTGCACAACAATGACAAATTGAAGCCAGAAACCTGTAGCAAAACGTTACCCTAAGTTATGATACTTAACTAATAACTTAGGGGCCTACCATAAGAAAAATAAGATTCTGAGGAGTAATTTATATTCAAAACATTACTTAGTGACTATTATTTTGTCAAACTCATTATTAGAAAATGAAGTAGCCAAGGGTAAATTAAACAGACAAAACTTCATTATCCGACTCCATCGTTATTATCAATGTAGAAATTTCAATATTGCGATGATATTGCTATTCTATTGATGACACAAATTATACGATACGATTACGATTTTACTATCAAATTTAGTTTTGTTCTAACATAGGCTACCGGTAATTAAAAATACAGTATCTTTTGAGAATAAAACTAAGATATTGCAAACAAGTAACTGAAAATAAGAAAAAGAATTACAAATCGTAGCTAATGTAACCTGTAACATTGTCAAAAACAACACAAAATAAACTACCCAGGTATATTATGTAGGTGTATCTTAATTGTAAGAAGAGTAGACTTCGTTAGACCTAAAATGGCGTCACACAATAATGCTGCCCAACACAAATCAGAAAGGTATGTTTTTAGTTTTTATTTATTTATTTTTTTTTGCTATTGTATTGAGGGAATAACTTATGTGTTTTTATTTAATGTTTCCAAACATCATTGATTTTGTTGTTATAAACATCACTGTCAATAAAAGTGACGGGGGTTTAAGGTTAGATTATATGAGTATAATGACTAAAGTATAATGAGTAGATTGATAGTATAATGACTGGGACGGTGGCGACGTCCTGTAATCCAGCTACTTGGAGGTCACGAATTGTGGATAGTTATGAGCGATGACTTATGGATGTGATATTGTCTGGTGAGGATTAACGTCCGCACTAGTGAATACTAGTTCATTTATAAAGATCATCCTCATAATTAGACCAATTCGTATGTGTGAGGTCAAATTGTGGTTCGGATGACACGTTTTTTAGGTCCCTAGACACCATTGGCTGTTGGGCTATTAATTAACAGTCCTGTCTAAGGAGAACGTCGGCCTTAGTCAGTAACAAGACTACAAGATCGCGCCACAATCATCCTACACTCATCTCTCATTCATATTCAGGTTAAAATACCCACTATGTGAGGTCCCTGTCTCAAGATAGATAGTGATATAGACCTAGTGTACATTAATTATCGTATGATTGTATTACGTATAGCTTAACTCAAACAAATAAAACTATCGAATGCAGATCGCAATTTACGAAATTTCCACTTTGATAATAACGGTGGAGTCGGATAACAAAGTTTCACCTTTAAACTAATCTCTGGTGGGAGATTTGTACTTTTTTTTATTATTTTCAATTACATGTTTGCAACAACGTTGGCTACTTATTTGTTTTATTGTATATATACAATATATATATATATATACAATATATATATATATATATATATATATATATCGTATTTCTATCACAGCTAGCTACCAACTTAAAATAATAATAATAAAATAAATAAAAGATGTTTTGCAGTGCAAAGCACCTGCGTCAGTACATTTAAAATTAAACTAAAATAAACATTTTAGATCTCTCTATAAAGCTAAATGCGGGTGCTAAGCCATTGCAACCCAGCTTCACTTGAGCACAATGCAGGCCCATCAGCCCTTCCGGGAAAGAAAACCCTTTTGTTGTCATAACATTATTTAAGAACATGATAAATAGGCCTACATGATACATGATGTCTCTGTCCATGGTCCTTTGTGAAGGAATTGGACAAGTCAGCAAAGAATAACTTAACCTAACTAAAATTGTTTGGTACCTTTAAGAATTGAACTACCCATGAATTTACTGTACTATCATCGTTGTGTATTTAACATTTTAGAATATTCTATTAGAGCTTTAACCAAAAGAGCCAACTAAAAGAAAATAATCTAGCAAGTGCTTGGTTAAAGTTGTAAGCTTGTGCAGTTTTTGTATTAATTGTAAGTTTCAAATAATTAATTCTCATGTTTCTAACAATTGCTTGTTTAATTTAATTTTTATAATTTTTTCAGGCAGATGGAAGTGTGACACCTCAGATGTATGGCCAGCTGCTGGCAATTTATCTCTACCAACATGATTTGTAAGTATCGTATCGTAGTCTTGGAGGTAAAAATTGACAATCTTAAATCATTGTATGAGAAAGTACAGTTTTCAGATTGGTTCTTGCAGACCTGTAGGAATGAAGTGATTGGATAATGTATTCTATGAATTGGTTTTTGGAGTCATAATTGCCATTACAATCAACACGGTTTATTTTTACAAATTAAGAACAATGGGGATATTTTTCTATAGGCAGAGGCGGATTTAGAAATTTGCCGCCCCTGGGCTATTCAAAAAAGTGCTGCCCCCGCCATAATGACCAATATTATATCCACAATTATTGTCCCAATTTCCATTCTATTTCCACTACTAGGGATGCAAAAAGGCGGAAATAGTGATTATAAGGAACTTAAAATTAAAAAATTAGAATTCAAAGCTTTTGCGTTGCAATTTAAGAACTAGGCCTACCAAAGTGTGACTCAAAGCATGGCTATTAGAGCCTTTGACCAATCCGAGACACAATAACTATTTCCGTTGAAAAAATAGCCTAAATTGCGCGTGCGTAGTTGACGGCCGTTGGGATATGGCGGAATACTGTGACCTGCGTTCCCAGTAGATTTTTGTAGGTTGGTTGGACTCATCTGAGTGTAGCAATCTGAAATTGACTTAGCGATTTAAATTTTATTCTAGATACAAAACCCTATAGACATATTACAGTAGGCCTACTGGAAATGAAGTATTAGATAGGCTTGCCATAATTTTACAGGGCCAAACCGGGACACTTATAGTATAAATGAATATAACCTCCCCCCCCACGCCCAAAATAAGAACAATTCAGTGATACAATTTAGGCAATTTTAGGTTTATCTAATGTGGAAGATGAAAATTCGGTTTTCAACCCCCTGATACCCCTATAGGGAATTTTTCAGAAAACGTTGGGGGGGGGGAATATTTGTTTATGAGGGTTAGTATTCCTGGAAAAAATCCCCAAAAATATCCCTGGAAATACCCAGGCCTCTTAAGTCAAGGGCCTGCCAAAAGTCTAAATTCATAATTTCAATATACAAATTTGGTTAGGCCTGATTAACATTGAAATTTTTTGATTGATCAAGAATTTTGAAAATAACACTCTAAAGATATAGTGCAATTGGTTACTTACATTTTTACCAAGTTATTCTAAGATCAGATAGACTGTAATGATTAAAGTTTTACGTGCTCTATAAAATATAATAGGCCTAACACAAAAAGTGAACAAAAACCACAATAATATGTCATGTAAACAAGTGTTTGGATGGACTGAATGTAGACTTACTGTAATCTAAAATATGTAACAGTACTACATACTATATATCATCAAACATAACAACATAAACAAGTGAAAAAAAACAGAACAAAATGTTTTTTAACAAGGGGTTAGCTCTACTGAATGAAATTCATTTCTAAAAATATTACACAAATTGCAAATTTTAATATTTTTCTCGTGTTTTTCTAAAACCGGGACAAAAACAAAACCGGCCGGGACGCCGGGACAAGAGCGAAAAACCGGGACTGTCCCGGTCAAACCGGGACGTATGGCAAGCCTAGTATTAGATAAAGTGCAATATTACGCAATAAATTATGGCTAGTTATGTGTTTTTCTTGTTAAAGTTTGAAGCGTCAATAGTTCGGTCAAGGACCGGTCCCAATTTGTTCAAATTATAGAGACTTCACTCAATATGAAATAAAAGTTAAATTTAACAAAAATTTAAATGAAAAATGATTTTAGTGTGTATTTTTTTTATCAAATTTTAAACATCAAAGAATCTGTTTGATAATATGAATTTGTCTTTAAAACCAATTACTCATTTTGGTACTCAATGCCAATCTGCCAATTAATTTTTAAAGGTTCCAATGTACAAATAATGTAGAATGAGTAAATAATTAATATTAGAATCTTATAACGAATGGCAAAACGACCAGTGCTAGGACCGGACCATTATCACTATCAAATTATAAAGAAGCCAATCACATAAAAATGGAGAAAGGCACTAAAAAATACAATTAATTATCTTCTACTTATCGGCGCTCTGTCATTTGATGATTGCTAATACCGTGTCATTATGATCTCGCTTAGAAAATAGTCAATTTCGGTTCTCAAATTTTCTGTATAATTCTTCCATAAATTTTCTGCCTAAAAAATAAGAGTTTTTTAATTTGTGGGCTGAAAAATTGCTGTTTTTTTTCAAAATTTGCGGCCCCCTGAATGCTGCCGCCCTGGGCTATAGCCCATTTAGCCCATATGTAAATACACCCTTGTCTGTAGGCCTACGTAAACACTAACTTAGTGACAATCATCTATTGGCCTCATCTGTAATACTAACTAACCTTCATGAAGTGTTTTCTAAATCATTCTTCTTCCAGAGTTTTTTATTCACTTTTGAAAGTCAGGTTGGAGTTCAATATTTTTATGATGCACAGATGTAACGCCAAGTTCCTGTGGAAGCGTATCCCTGCCCAATGTAAGGTAGAGTACCCAGAGCTTGGCCATATCTGGAGTGTAGGGAAGGCCATGTGGCTGCGGGACTACCCAGGTGTCTACAGTGCCCTCAACTCTCAGCCTTGGTCTGACAATGTCGCCAATATCATAAAGGCTGTGCAACGTAAGTGATTTTACTTATTTAATTGGGTTATAGATATTAATAGGTTTGATATTTTCAGCAAATCCCTCTTGTAAGGAATAGTATTTACCCAAGTACCTAGTTGATCTTATTGGACGTCCCACTTACAAAATTAGGCATACACAATTTTAACCTAGCTTTGGTTTTCCATGTGAATTGCATTGGCTAGAACTTTTAAAAGGCTTTAGGACACTTTGATACTTTATATTAGATACCCGAAGCAATCAGGTGTGCTGAGTTTTCTTTTTCTGTGAATATGACTGAAGTGTGAGTATGATGGATCAGATGGGGTGTAGCTTTGTTACTTTGAAAGATTTGCTGATGCTGATTCATTTGTCAGGTTCAATAAACAAAGGCAGCTAGGTCCAGTTTTGAACCATCAAAAAGCTTCTAACTTTACTCAGGATCAAATTTGCAACCATAAGATTAATATGTTTTAACACATTTACTGCTGTGATTTTTCGGAGCGCCCCCTTGTGTCCTCTCTCTCTCCCAAGGAACTGCAGCCGTTCTGTTTTCTTCCATGTATATCGAAAAGCCAGCACTTTAGATGGGTTGTGTTTTCTCTATACAGCTTGTAGGGATGTACTTTTCTCACATTTTAAAGTGAAATTAAACTTATATTTTTGTAGCATTTTTCAATCCAATGGTGAATGACTGGGCCCTGCCGATTACTGAAGAACATCCTTTGAGCATTTTTTCAGCAGTAAACGTGTTAACCTATTTGTCAACCACCTAAGGACTGTGAATTTGAAACATATTCATCAAAATGATGTGTCACCCCTTTATTATATCAAAAAATCATTGATACCAGTTCAGTAGTTACTTACAACGTATGATGTCAATGTTTAGGATTGTAGAAAATTTATAGTTCTACCTATATTTACCTAGAAATTTATAATTATCTATTATATGATAGGTCAGTGAAATCTTCTCCAGCACTTCCATTTGGGGCATAGAAGAATTTTCAGAGAACAGCAAAAACTTCAAGTAATTCAAGGACTTTTTAAGACGCTTTCTATTTTTTAATTTATAGAGAAATTTGACATGGCATATTTGAACAATTTTTTAAGTCAATGGGCACCATCCCCGGTAGGCCTACACCCACAAAAATTTTTTTTATTGAAAATTTGCCAATTTAAGTGTAAAGTGTTGTGAAAAAATTTATTTCCTGTTAATACTGCCGTCCTTAAAATGTTAAAATGTTAGACGGCAGTTTCAATTAATGTTTAATCCTTTGTAACAGAGGAAGTAAAGAAACGAGCGACGCAGCTGGTGTGTCGAGCCTATACGTCGGTGAGTCTGTCGACCGCAGCGGCTCTGATGGGAACAACACCGGAAGCCGTCGCCCAACTGAGGGATTGGAGAGTGGAAGGCAACATGGTCACCCCTCCCAAGCCCCAAGCCTCCCCTCCAGTCGCCACCTCCAGCGAGGAGCAACTCAGCAAACTAACCGACTTTGTCTCCTTCTTAGAAAACTAAGGGTTCTAATTTAAGCGTGATGTAATTTAATATATGTTGTAATTTTCCCACTCAAAAATGGTTATTTAATTGGTCCTTATTGTCTTTTTAGCATTCACAGATTAAATAGAATCAATATTGATCAATATGCTGTATGATATAGACTTAAAGGCATAAATGTAAGTTTTGCCAAATTTACGTTTGCCCTCATGTGTTGTGTAACGTCAAACTTGTCTGAGGATAATCAATATGGGTGTAATGTTTTGCTATGGAGACCAATTAAATCCATTCCCATAATAATAATTAGAGCTGAAAATTTACAAATTTTCTGCCCAAAGGCCCAAAGCAATTTTGCCTCCCACTCTCATCCTACGACTACGGGACAATTTGTCAAATCTAAAAGAATATTCTTTTTACAACCATATCCTCAAAATCTAATTGAATAATATAATTGTTTCATATAAGCCCTAAACTTCGCGAGGCTGAATGCAAATAAACACTGCAAATTATTTGGGATATTAACAGAAAACTTATAATTTTGTGTGGTACGTTTTCATTATACCACTTTTTATCCTATACTCTAATATGAGTAAGGTATATTTGTGTATGTATGTATGTATGCACATGGATCTCAAAAACGATTTTCTTCAAACTTTACAAATACTTTTTTCTGGGATAAAAATAATATCAATACAGGTCTCTAAGCTAGGAAAAATCTAATTCCGTTATAATCTTTAAAAGAAATTTAAAAAATTTTAACATCGGTCTTATGGAGTTGAACATTTTTTTAAATCCTTATTTCAACCATAGGCATTTTGCCACGTTAAGCCCACAACTACATAATATAGTTTACATACAATTTAAATCAACAACAAAAAGATTTAGATAGACAAGTTATGAACTATATATTTGAATACGGCAGTGAGTCCAGAAAATTTTAGTCGATGAAGAAAAGTAAGTTGTACCGTTAAGGAATCAAAGTCTTTCATAAAATTAAGATACACATAATTAATTTAGATTTACTGTAGACGTTGTAAAGCACATCACTTAAAAAAAGGTATTTTTCTTAGGTTCTTCTTAAAAAACTTAAAAAACATCTTCATAGAATTCGGTTTATTTACTCCAGATCAAATTTAAACTTTTTATATACAACAATCCTCTTCTTAAATTACTCTTTACTTTTAGTTTATTTAACTTTACTTTATTTTGAAGCCGGTTAAGACTTTAGCATTTACATGAACCCTAAAAAAGAACAGTTTGATTACTTAATTGAATTTAAACATTTATTAATCTGAAATTATTAATTTATGACAATTTATTGAAATGATGACACTGATACTCTAATCTCGAACTATTTAATAGAAATTATGAACTTTACTTACCCACGTGGGGGATCAAAATAAACACTTTAACTTAATAATGTTTTACTGTGGAAGCTAATTACAGAAGAGCGGCAGAAGGCCACGGCACTCCTACTTATAACTTTTGGACCGTGACGACACACGTCGATCACAACCAATCAGGGTTCGAGATTATAGTTTGCAGTTTTAGACAGGAACGTCTCCTAATCTGGATATTTCCAGTTACAAATAGATCTCGACTTCTTTATTAACTGGCTTCATTTATTTGATTTTTAAATTGCTAATTTTGGAATGACAATTTTTTTTATTAAATTAATTAATAATCTAAATTGGTACAAAGTTTTACACATTAGTTCAAAATGAAAATTTAGAATTTAGTAGTTCCATATACAAAATATTTCTTGATTCTCGAGAATTTAGAAGGCATAAAAAATATATGGTCTAAACTGGCATAACCTTGTCCACAATTACTAATTTGGTCTTCAACAACTTTGATCCTAAAAAGGTGAACTTTGGTGTATACCTATCCAATTCTCATCCAGTTAAAAGTCATAATAAATATTCAGCTGTCGCTAGAGTAAGACAACCAAGACGAGGGAAAGCAGAATTCTTTAGACGGAACAATCTGTTTTCTTTCAGCTTGGAAGGGGTACTAATCCAATTTTCTTGCCAATGAGTAGGTGCTTTAATTTTGAAAGAATTTCTAATGTCACAAAAAGAAGGATTGTAGTCGGAATTATTAAACTTTTAAAAGTGTATTTAAATTTTTAGGAATGGTTTCTTATTTAAAATTAACGTGGAAACATCACGTGTACTACATATACAGGGTGTCCAGCTTCGACGGTCCGAAACTTTTCCTTGTTATTCAGCAGGTAAAAAGAAATTATAAAATTCATAGAAACATGTGTCCTAAAATGCTTTGTTAATCCCCTAGCCGCCATTTTGTTTTTTACACTTAATAATTTTTATTTCCGTGATGGATGGATGGATTAGGTTTGTATTTGTTATGGCTTTTTATTACAACAATGTCTATTGAAAGAAAAAATATTATTTTCTTCCGTTGTGTATTTTCAAAATGGCGCCATTTTAATTTTTATAACTCAAATATCTCAAAACCGGCAAATTTTATCAAAATTTTACAAGACACAAAGAGGTAGCAAAATTAGATGATCTAACCAATGGAACCAAATAACGGAGTAATAGTGATTCATTTTCTAAACTAACCTGAATTTGCATGCATCTTAATGGAAAATCAATGTTTGCATGCACAAAAATCTCAATAACTCAAATTATTTGTTGTTATATCATTATAAACTTGGTTTGGTTAGATATTTTAATTTAGCAACTTTTTTATAACTTGTAAAATTTTGACATAATTTACCGGTTTTGAGATATTTGAGTTTAAAAATTTAAAATGGCTGCCATTTTAAAAATAGATGACAGGAAAAATAATACATTTTCTTTCAATCAACAACGTTGTAATAAAAATCCATGCCAAATATGAACCTAATCCATCCATCTGTTATGGAAATAAAAATTATTAAGTGTAAAAAACAAAATGGCGGCTAGCAGGTTAAAGAAGCATTTTGGGACATTGGTTTATATGAACTTTTTTGTTTCTTTGGGCTTGCTGAACAACATGGAAAAGTTTCAGACAGTCAAAGCTGGACACCTGTATAATAAGTGTAGTAAGAGGCAAAACATTCTTTGAACAGTGGCTGGACAACATTGGGGTGCAGATCCTGCTTGTCTTCTAAACTTGTATAAATCTTTGATAAGGTCAATAATCGACTATGGAAGTTTTATTTCTGGAAACGCTTCAGAAAAAATCTTAGATAAACTTGACAAGATCCAATCCGTATTTTCATGGGTGACATGAACTCGTCTCCGTGTCGAGCAATGCGCAGTCAACTGCCAGTCAACTGCGCTGTAATGCCTCTATACATAAGGAGACAACTTCATCCCAGGGCAACTTTAAACTGGTTTATACTAGTTGCGAAGTTAGACGTGCTCAACGGTTCGGCCGGGGTCTCCTTATTCACCAATAACAACAAACAAGGAGACAACTATTGGTTCATAAGTATATATATATATATATATATATATATATATATATATATATAAAGTGTTCTCATTAACAAGTCACCCTCTTCTTAAAAATCTTCAATCGTTGCATATCCTCAACAAAATGAATCAATATTTTACTGGTCATGACACTCCTCTTCTCCTGTTGGGTTACAGTTGGCTGGTTTAATCCAACATTGAAATGAAGAGATCATATTTGAACCCTTGTTTTGGTGGAAGATATAGCAGTCTATTTGTTACCATCCCTGTGTTCTTTTCTCCGTTCTCCAAGTTTGAGATATCCAAAATCTATCTCTTCTAAATATGGGAAAAAATACATTGAATTTGAAATAGCCTCTAATTCGTCACCATGCGTCCAGCTTTATACCGATGGATCTAAAGACTACAACAGTAATCTTACTAGCTGCTGCATGTATGACAAGACTAATGACAAGGATATCCCTCTTCGGTTGAACAATACGTTTTATATCTACTCTGCCGAAGCAATTGCCATATTAGCGGTCTTGAATTATCTAGAAACGCTTCCTACAAGTAAAGTTGTCATATTTTCGGACTCTAAAAGGTTCTTCTGGCACTTCAAAATTGTAAGTTTGATGCTAAAACGTCTGTTTTAGAGTATGAAATTAAACAACATTTATGAAATTATCACTTCTGAATTTTGAAATATCTTTGTTTTGGGTCCCTTCCTACATTGGCATTCATGGAAATGAACAAGCAGATTCATCCGCTAAAGACGCCCTTGCTATAAGCGCAATCAATAACTCTTTCATCCCAAGTTTTAAGGACTTTTACCCAGATTTAATACGACAAGCCAACATACAGTGGCAACAGGAGTGGCAAACAATTGCACAGTTTAAAGGAAACTGAGTTTTTAGATTAAAACCGGACGTTACAACTCCACCTTGGTTTAAAGATTTCAAGGGTTCTAGACGCAAATTGAAAATGATTTCACTTCTTCGAATTGGTCACTGCACTATTCCTCAGCATCTAAATAGACTTAATATTGTAAACAGCCCCCAGTGCCAGTGTGGAAAAGTTGTCAGTTCTATTGACCATATAATTTTTGGATGTCAACAATTTTTGCAAAACCAATTATGTCTATTTCAAGACCTGAGAAAAAAATAATGCGTTCTTTCCCGTGAATACCATGCCCCTTATCGAGGGAAACAACAAGAAGATTTTGGAAGCTCTTTGCTAATTCTTTTTGTCTAGCGACATCAATGTATAGCTTTTAAAGTAGACTTCCTTTCTAATGTATAACTTAATTGTTAATGTTCCTCCAAATTGTTTATAGTTATGGCAAGCCATGGAAATATTTGTCATGTATCCAAAATAAACGAATAAAAAAAAAGAAATATTTAAGAATTTTGAGTTTGGGTTAGTATAAGCTCATAAAATGAGTTGGTCATGTGCGTGGAGCTTGCTTCAAAAACGTCCAATTTAAATGATTTATATCT
The DNA here is from genome assembly GCA_030545055.2 of Neoaliturus tenellus. Lineage (NCBI taxonomy): Eukaryota > Metazoa > Arthropoda > Insecta > Hemiptera > Cicadellidae > Neoaliturus > Neoaliturus tenellus. The sequence goes on from CM061533.1 coordinate 77,132,931, forward strand.
CAAATGGTAGAACGTGTCCCTCTGAGTGTTCTTTGACCATGACAAAACATGTAACTTAATTGGTACTACATTATATGAAAAGCAATCTTAAAAATCTGTCTACAAAATAAAACTACCATAAGGAATACATGGCGAGGAATTTATTTTGACTATAAGCTGGGCTAGGCGAAAGACAAAAGTATTCTGATGTTCATTGCGTCATCCACATAAGAAGGTATTCAAGTTGAAGACATAAACCATGAAAAATGGTCTAATAGAACCGCCAGACGGAGTTTAAAATTATTTTACGATTATGTTTAATATATAAGATAAGATAGATGAGAGAGAGGAGATGTCTGATCTTTATCAGGTGATCAGCTGTCTTCTGCGTTTGTCAAATTTGTAAGGTTTATGTTATGGGGTATGGAAACAAATCATTCCTTTAGAAAAAATACACTTTTATTTAAGTAAAAAATTCAATATTTTTTCCCCTGCTACTGCTCTTCCTTTTGAAGACAAGCTTGTTCCCTTCGCTCACTCGCCAGACCGTTTTTGCTCACTCTGCACTTTGGTATCATTTTCCTAAGCCACAGGTTAGTGATGTAACACATTGGTTTATTTTATCTACATTTATCAGTTGATTTTTTAATTTTTTTTTTAAATCTCCATAAGAATAAAATGGGATCTTTGAAGGGCTCTAGGATGAAAACTGGATTTTTCTCAGACATGGAAGCAGCTCCAATCGATTCCTCATGGCCAAAACTCTAATATACAACTAAAAAATCTAAAATCCTTGGAGACGAAAAAAAAGTTGCCCGTGTAAACATTGCTTGTTTTAGAGTACGGTATATAATAAGTGTGAATAAAACTGTATACTGCATATATTATTTATCATCATACTTTATATTTTCTTGTAAGGATTATTAATTACATATAATCACAAATTTCTTTGTTGGTGAAACAAGAGTATTGTAAATTCGCTGAGTACGTTTGCTGCGGGGTTATTTTTAGATTTAGTTGTAAGATGTCTTTTTATGTTGTTGTTTTATTGTACCTAATTACCTGCAAATATCACACAGTTTGATTTAAAATCTGATATGATAAGCCAAAAATGAATTTAAGCTCAACGCCTTATAAGTTAAATGTGTGGTAAAAGCAACCATCGCCCACTCTATTCCTTCACTCCTGTAGTCTACTTTTAACAATCAGGTGCTCTAAAAAGAAACAATTTACCCTTGGAATATGTTTGGAATTTTTCAAATTACTTTTAAGAACATAACTCCATAGGAAGCTCGAAACAAATGAAAATAAAATTCATGTGACATATGAATCATAAAGTCAAAGTGGGGGGCAAGAATGGACGACGCCGATGCCAAATGGGTGACAATAAAACACGCAAACAGCTGACTTGTGATCACATGTTGTTCTAAATGTGTCTGGCAGTAGTGCCAATTGTCATTCTTGGCAAACCGGAAATACTCACGTGAGGTGAGGTGTACAGTATGTCAGTGGTTCTATGCGAGATTGCCGTTGCTGCCAGAAAAACAGTGACGAAACGTCGGGGGTGTAGCTAAATGACGTATTCTTACCTATTTTTGACGTCATAACCACGTCACTTTTGCTGTGTTCCATTGCGGCGTGTTGCCAGCGCCAGAATATTTGTAGTTTATTTTGGCTCTGCAGTTTATTTCGGAGATGAATATTTTAAACTTTCTCTTTCGCTTGAGAGCGTGATGACTCATGTCTGATTCTGTTTACTTGCTGTTTAGGTCAAGTCTTCATAATTACTGTATTATCATGTTCAATTCGTAAATTTTTTTTAAATCTTAATATTGTGTTTTTTCTACAGGTACTTGTATCTATAAGTACTTGAGTGATGGGTGGCAAACAGTGTTAGTAATATTTCGGAACCATAGCAGCGAGGTTGTTGGTTCTACTTGTTACATTTTATTTTTATCAGCACAGTATCATCCAACTGTAGGCCCGGTTTGTAATGGCTCATCCCCTTTATCATTAAATACACTGCTTAAGACACCGATTGCTGGGTATGTAGTTTTTATATACGTGGGTATACAATCGCTGTGTATCTATATTAATACAATACAGTATTAAACAAAATAAAACTTATTCTGTCTACAAGAGTGTACAGATAGCACGGAATATCTTGGCCTCTGGCATACTTCACTACTGAATTCAAATTAATTGGTAACCATAAGGGACTAAAAGAAGTCTGCAACTTCGTCGCTCTACTCCGTTTGAGCTGTAAATGGACACCAGACGCCAAGGTATTCCTTGTTATATATGTGCTTTCCACTGCTGACCTGTGGCATGTATGGTGGACGAAGCAAGTAAGACGAAAATTGTCCGCATTCTGTATTAGATGCAGAAACCTTTACTCATTTACATTCGTGCATTTTATGACTTAGATGGACATTTTTGTATGACTTAAAGCCAAATTAACCATAGACCGTTTTCGACCAAACATCGATAAGTAGTTAGATTTGGCCACTTCTGGCACAGGCCAGCTGCCCCGGAAGCCACGTGCCGGGGCACATAGCTTCCGGTCGTATATTAAATGAGGGGTGAGGAGGTGGGGTGAGCGTTCGAAGTAGATTTGCGCATAAATTAAAAGTTAGTTCAAGACTGAAATTCAACAATTTGGGGTTGAACAAAATGTGCGCATAAATTAACCGGGTTCAACTAAAACTCCGCATAAATTAAAAGTTAGTTCAAAACTGAAATTCAACAGTTGAACAAAAGTAGAAGTTAGTTGAAAAGGAGAGGGGATAATTGCTTCAAGGTCATCCGGAGGAAGTTTTAAAAAAGACTGAACTTCTAAGAGTTCAGTTTAACGGCGATCGTCGTACAGGTCAGTCGAAACCGACGAGCGACCGAAGAATAGCTTCAAGATCATTCCTCGCCGTCGAAGACACATCCGAAACTTGGACAGGGTCCTGTGGATTCGGTGAAGGCGAAGTTCTCGGAGGAATCTCCCTCGGGTGGGTAGTAGACGATATTTCGTGAACTTGTACTTGTTCTTGGTTTGTATCCATCTTCTTGTAGTGTGTAATTTAGAGCGGAGTAGTTGTCGGTCGAAGAGCGTATAGAAGAATGAAACAGGAATTGTCGTGAGCGCACTTATATAAAGAAGGGTGGGGGTAAAATATGAAAACCTGCTGAACACAGTCGATAGGTGTAACAAGTTCGAAGTTGTGGAAACGTAACATCGAACGCAAAATGTTGTGAATAACATTATCATCAACGTGAACCTGCGAAGTTCTAACAGAGTATAACGGGTTAAAACTTAATTTCTTCCTCACTTTTGTTAAATTTGTTTTAGTCTTTGAAACCGATGGTTTGTAATTATTTCGTAATATATGTTGTGTCCGCAAAAGTTTCAATTTCAAACATTGCGTATCCATCACAAGAAGTATGTCAGACGTGTAGAAGTGAGAACAAGACTGATGAATGAGATATAACGTCGAGCACGCGAAGGTGATTCAAACAGGACGACATGTGCTAATGTAAATGAAATTTCAGGTTAGTAGCAATTAGACTTGTATAATGAAGTTGGCGAAACGTATATATAATGAGTAGGAAGGATGCGAACAACACAAATGCGAGTTAATTAATGGTCGCGGCGCGATGAACAATCTCCTTTTTATAACGGCTATCGCGTGGGAAGATCAGTTCCGCATGAGCGTCCAAGTGGAACCTCCCGTGTTCACTCAAGCGGAACCCCCCCCCCCCCCCCCCCGTGACTAATCAAGCGGAACCCCCCCCCCCGTGACTAATCAAGCGGAACCCCCCCCCCATAAAAAATGGAGATTAAATCCCCCCCCCCCCGGTGTTCACTCAAGCGGAACCCCGCCGGGTCGATGACCGGTCAATGGCCGGTCACGACCGGTTGCTAACCCCATCTAATTACCACACTTCACATCCCATGCCAGCCATGAACTACTATTGTTTGAATGAAACAGAATTAAACATGGCAGCTACCATGGAAAATTCTAACCTCAAACCTTGGTTTTTTACGTCACTGCGCATGCGCCGCTCCCACTCCTTCGTTTCATTTTTATGCTGCTATAACTTGTACTGGAGTGAGCCAACTTCACGCTACGGCGCCTAGTCATGTATTACTCACTTTAGCGCTACTGCGAATGCGCCTAGTCTGTATTACTCACTTTAGCGCTGCTGCGAATGCAACGAGTTCTCCGGATCGGAATCACTCCTCGCTATTGCGCATGCGCCGAGTCCTGTATTACTCAATTTAGCTCTACTGTGCACGGAAAGTTCTAACCTCAAACATTGGATTTTACGTCGCTGCGCATGCGCCACCCCCACTCCTTCGTTTCATTTTTACACTGCTGCGAACTGGAGTGGATTGAAGACCGTACTGGAGTGAAACAATTTCCCCACCACTGCATTAATTACCCCCACCACTCAAAAACCCGAGGAGCGATACGAGCCCGATTTTCGCGTCAGTCGTCAACGAGTTTTCATAGCGAAAAGTCGTTGGCGACTCGGTAAGAGGTTCAAATATATAGTAGGCCTATATATATTTGAACTTCTTATACTACGTTGCGTTCTTTAATGCAATGTGGTATGTGTGTGTGTGTGTAAATATTAGTTGTAAGTTGCACTTAATTTAAGAATTAATTTGCGCATTGCGATGTTAGTTATAAGTTGTGTTTAGCGTTAAAGGTGTATTAATTTTAAGAATAATGATGGTATTTGGTTGTGTTGAATTATTTGATATTTAATAATGATGTGTTGTTAGTTTTAAGTGTTGGTATTTATAATTAATGTTGTTGTTTTGCCTTTCAGCTAGATGATAGGGGGTAGATTAACTGTAAATTCAGAAGTTCCGTTGAACTTCACTTAGAAGGGGTGGGACATCCGCACTAGCGGACTAGGTTTTTGAATTTTGTTTAGGAATATGATGGGTGGGATTAGCTTGGGTGGGTGTTAGAGTTGCGTGTCTGCATCAGCTGTTCCAGTTTCCCTTGTAATTAGTGGTTACGCTTTAATGCGGGCCGGGACGTTACGCTTTGATGCGGACGGACCAAACAAAATTGCGTCGATGTCCCTCGCAGAACGCAACTAGTGGGTTGGGAGTGGGAACCGTTAGGCAAACAGGGTGGTGGGAACAGTTACTACTGTTCCCATCACCTTGGTTCATTATAAGTCTTGAATGACCTTGACCCACTTTTGGAAGGGTCAATGACCCCCCCCCCCGTGTTCACTCAAGCGGAACCCCCCCCCCTCCCTCCAAAAAAATGGAGTCGATTTGCCCCCCCCCCCTCCATCTATCTTTCCCCTTCCATCTCCCCTTCCACCTCCCGGGTCCAATGACCGGTCACGGCTTGTCGCTAACCTTTCTCTCATTAGCATACCGCTATAAAAGACGCGACGACCACGGCTAGAGTTTCATTCTGATTCCAGACGTTACGCTGCAAACAGAACTACCACGATGTCATCCCTGCCGACTACAACTTCCACTACAACCCGCTCTTCTATTACAAGTTCAACTTCTACTTCTACTTCTACTACGGCTTCGACTCCAGTCAAGAAAACTCTTCGATTGAAAAATGCTCCCGACTGGTATAAGAAGCAACAAGACTCGAAACCTTCAACTTCTGGAGCTCTTCTTCCACTCACTATGACTACTATACTTGGCAGCATATTTTCACCGCCTCTATCTTCAACCGACTCCACACCATCTCAACAACAATCACCGCCGCCATCAAACAACATGCCGCCGCCACAAACAGTTCATCGTTTTAATACCACTTCATTTGAAGCTTTTGTTCATGAACTAAGTACACCTATCACTCCACTGTCACCAATACCTCCTACTCCACCACTTATTATGCATAAAGATCACGCCTATCCAAAAAATAAATCCTTTAAACCTGCTCCTAAACCTGCTCCTAAACCTGCTCCTTCAGAGCGCTTTCAATTATTAAAAGAAGAGCGTCGTAGGGCATTTAGCCGTCCCACTACTTGCCCTGAAGTGCTCACTAGGGGAATTAAGAAAGGATCAGCTTGTGGGAGGAAATGTGTTAAGAACGAACATTTCTGCCGTGTACATGTTGTGAAACATCTTTCCGAACCACAACTGACAGAAACCCCCACTGTTGAATACCAATCCGAAATTATTGCTGTGAAAGGAAATAGGATTAAGAGAGGTTGTCTATATTTTTTTGAAAGTGTTATTGACAACGAACACATTTTAGCAAATTGTAACGGCAAAAAATATAATATTAAAGTTATTGAATCCTTGCGTAAAGAAAAATCTGTTTATGAGTTAGACTCTAAAGACTATCTCCTCAGGCATAAAATGGATGGTATTACAAGGTGGGGGCGTACAAAGTAAATTCACATAGATTTTCCAAATTTTGCTAAAAATAATGGGGGAGAAACACAATGCGTTATAGCGTTGTGTTTCTCCCCCATTATTTTTTAACACTCTAAGTCTCGTGACCTACTTTTCAGAGGTCGTTGTACAGTTATATGACCGCTCTGACTTGCATAGCCAGTGTAGCTTCATATAGCGTGCAAAGAATGGTTCCTAATGAAATCTCATCAGCATTCAAAGACAGAGACTGTTGTTTCGCAAGTTAATTAGTCTTGAAATAATGAAGTAGGAAACGTATATATAATGAGTAGGAAAGATATGAACACGGCAAATGCGAGTTAATTAGTGGTCGCGGCGCGATGAACATTTGTCTTCATTATCACGCAACGACTATCTCGTGAGAAGATCAGTTCCGCATGAGCACCCAAGTGGAACCCCCCCCCCCCCGAGAATTAAAAATGGCTATAACTCGATAATGGTTTGATCGATTACGACAAGCGATACATCATTGAAAAGGTCTATGTAAGACGAACATTTTAGTAAAAGAAGAATTTGGTTATCTTATTTTAGTCAAAAGTTATGCAAATTATTTAAAATAAATATCCCTTCTCCTTCCTTTCCCCCCACCTCCCGGGTCAATAATTGGTCACGACCATCTCTTACCCCTCTCATTAGCATATCGTTATAAAAGCGAAGCAAGCATTGTTCACTCCTTCATTCTGCTTTCACGCGCCACACTTGTTGTTTCGTCTCTGCCGTTATTATTTGCTTTAAAAATGCTTCCTCACCATAGTGAAAACTTCAATCCTTCCGAAATTGCTGATGTTTTCCAACAGCCTGAAGAAGATGTGATAGATTATTATGATAGTAGCAGTGACAATGAAAATGATAGTAGCAGTGACAGTGAAGATGAAGATGTAATTGAACTTGATGAACAAATGAGACCAATCTACATCGATGAACAATTTCCTTTTGATACAATAGAAAGATTTATTACGGAAGCACACAAATGGCTAAATTTAGGATTCAATGTTATAATTGGTTCAGCTATTGTGTATAATGACAGTAGGTTCTTCTGTGTAACACCAAATACTAGAGAACGTATGTTGACTTGGCAGGATGATGTTATGAAGTGTTATGAGCTCGAAGTTAGCATTGGTGGCTACTTTGTCGCACAAGTGGTCTAATAACCACATTACCCTTCCCTCACCCCCACCCTATCCCCTCCCAATCCTTATTCCTTCCCCTTCCCCATTTTTAAAACTAATAAAAGGCGGACTATGAACCTCCAGGTTTTTAGTCTGTACTTGCACCGTCAAGATGAGTACTAGACTTGATGGTTTTATAGCCAATGATATTAATATATGGAGTTTGATAACAAACTTGCGTATTAAAATTGAAGAAACAATTATGGCAAACAATGGGATAGGAGTTATTGTTATTGTTTCATTACTAAGACATATTGATTTTTTGTATGATATAAAAGTAACAATCAACAATATTAATGAACTATTTCCCTGGACAATATTTATTCGTGATGAAGTTGAAAAGCAGAAAATTATAGTAGATGTGCTAGCAATGAAATATAACCTAGATAGAGAAGAATAGCTACAGAATCCTCTCCCCACCTTCCTTCACGTTGTGCAAAAAAAGTGGGGGTAGAAGTATATAAGACTAAGTAAGCGATACATAGTTTGTTATTCGAGGTAAAAGAAGTGGTGAACAAATATGTTGTCTAAAGATACTCCATTTGTTAATTATTTTGAAGTTAAAAATGTTTATATTAATACAAATGAAATGGAAGAAGACAATATAGAGGAAAATTATAACGAAACTGATAATGATTCCACGATGGAAGAAGAAATGGTACAGTTTGAACAAGAACTTTTTGAAGAAATGATAAACGATAGTGACGAAGATATAGTTAAGGAAGCTATTGATACATTTATATTAGATTCATCGTTGGATTCACCCATATCACCTTTATTGTCTTCTGAATCCGAATCCGAATTGGACTAAGGTAGTTCCCCCACTTTATTATTCAAACAAGTCTTATAAATTGAGAGTTTTGTCATTAGTAAGTCAGCATTTGTTGGAGCTACATGTATGGTTAATAATGTCTCCTAGAGATAATTCTTTTATACAATTAATTGAAATTGTGAGACAACGAAATATTACGTTAGTTCAAGAAGAAGATGAAGTTGAAACAACCGACACAATACAAAATCCTGTAGAAGAAGCGATGGAAGTAACAGAAATTGATCAAGAACCTTCAATGATGGAAATGGTTGAAACACAAAATGAATCTCAAGATGTGGAAGAAACTGTTTCATATTCAGTTTTTTGGGAATTTGCGTCAAATATATTTGTTGTAATTCAAATTGAAGCTATTAATTCTGAAGAAGTGGTGGGGGAAAATTCTCCCCACCACTAGCTTAAAGTTGGTGGGGGAATGTTCATAAATGTGTTGGTTATTTGCGTAGAAGCTTATTCGTCAGGAAACTGTCGACTAAAAATGTTCAATCCTAACGCACCTACAGAACCTTCTTCGAGTAACTGTCTAGTAAAAACGTTTCGTGCTGTACCTTTTGAACCTTCGTACTATAAAATGATAGGTATTCATGAGATTGCAATCAATGATCAAAAACTGTTCAAAATATTCTGTTCTCGACTTGATAGAACCTTACGTTTACCACCAAATACGTTCACCTACAGGCTACCTCTGATAGACAAAGATGATGTAAGCAAAATACCAATGATTCAAGTGAAATTTCTGGAAGATGGAATTCTTGTTAATTTAAGAGAAGTATATCATAATGACTATTCGAAAAGAATAGCTTTCAACTTTCTTAAGGAAAATATAGGACGTGAAATATACCAGTATCCAGAACCATTTTACAGATACCTTTTTGAAAATGGAGCAAGTGTAACGGTGGAAATAAGTATTAAATTAATGTAATTCTCCCCACCACTAGCCTAAAATTGGAGGGGGGAGTGCATAAATGTGTTGGTTTTCTGCGTAGAAGCTTATTCTTCGAGATATCGTTGACCAAAATGTTTCGTCATATTCCTTGTGATCGAACTTCTTTGTTAAGGGAGAATCAAAGATTGAAAAGACTAGAAAAGGAAAAACAAGACCGACAAGATATGAACATGGAGTTCAATCGACTACAATTTCAAATACCTGGAATTGCAATGGGAGCACCAAAATTGAAAACCCTACACTGGGCTGGAAGTTACATCAAGTATTTAAAACTACAAATTGAAGCAAGAGATTTAAAATTGAAGAAAGTGGAAATGGAAAATCTAGAAATGAAGAAACTAATATCACACATGTCTGGTAATACTACAGTTCAAAAAGGTGAAGAAGAAGGAAAAGAAATATTAGGAATCTAAATTATCAACAATCTTCTTAGAGAATGGGGAATAGATCACTTTGTGGTAATGGAATAACATGCCACTTAGTGATCTATTCCCAGTTCTCGCTTGATATACAATGACCTTGACCTATATAAAAGTGGTGGGGGGAAAATCATATAAGAAAGAGGTTTTAGATGTAACTATCAGTATAAGTCTAACACGATGGATAGGTTGTTGGTTCTGTGTTTACAAGAAATTATCAATAATGGGTTTCTTTACCATTATATTATGAGATCAAATGAGTGTAAAATACCTAAAGCAATTCGTGAAATGCTCATTGAATTTAAGAAAGACAATTATGGATTTGCTATCTATCTTGCTTATACTTTTAAAGATGGTACAAAAATGTGTCATGATTGTGGAAAAGCGTCTGTTTTAGATTTTGAACAATTCCAAGATGATGGAGGTAGGTTAGTTCATCTTGTAAAAGGTCAAATAATGAAATTCGAAACGTGTAATAACACTTGCGACATTTGTGCACAGTGTTTGTTTGAATTTATTAAGTATCGTGCATTCAAACCATAATACCCCTTCCACATATAAAGGAGAGGGGGGAAAAGAGTGGGGGTTATAATTAGGTGGGGGAACGTGTATAAATGCAGGTTGTTTGAAGAGAGTTTTATTATTGTTGCGGCATTAGAAGAAACATAATGGAATTCGAAGTGCGTCATTTCAAGATTAAATATGAAGAGTGGACCTCTGTTGCAAATTTCATATCATCGAAAGAGGAAGAAAACAAGTTGATGCAAGTGTATTGTTATATAGAAAATGAGGAAAGCCATCACAAGGTGATGAGCTATCTAAACAGACCGAATGTATCGTCGAGGAGTCCTGAATTTGTCAAATACTTGAAAGAGGAAGACGCAGATGTCACATTGGAAGTATGGTATAAAATTTGAAATGTGGAAAAACAAGTATAAATAATTATGGTGGGGGGAAGAATTTATAAGTCGGTGGTGGGGGAAATGTGATAAAAGAAGTAAAACTTAAAAAAAGAGTTCACTCTGTACGACAACAGTGAAAGATGACTGATCCTTCTGCAACACCAGTATTTTCAACTACAGATTGCCACCAAAACTTAGAACCGAAGATGTATTGCAATACTCCAACAACAAATTATTATCAAGCTCAACGGCCGCAAGTATCTCATTGTACTTCAACATCAGTGTTAAAAATGTCAAAACCATATCCAGATTGTATGTACGAGCCTATAACACCATCTTCGGCAAGACTAAGGAAAAACCTAAAAATGAGAGAAAGGTGCAAGAAAGAAAAGATAGAATTTGCAAAATTGCAACTAATAGTGCCTTCCATTCAAGTTGGATGTAGCAGACTGAAAACTTTAGAAAAAACTAACGCATATTTGTTACAATTGTTGGAAACTATTGAAGATTTGAAGAAGAAAAATGGACATTCTACCAAGTAATATTCAAACACTCATTCCCCCAGAAAAACCAAAAAAAGATAAAAATAACAAAAACCCAAAAAAATTAGATGTAGAATAGAGAGCGAGGAATAGATCACTTTGTGGTAATGGACTAACATGCCACTTAGTGCTCTATTCCTCGTTCTCGCGTTAATACCATATGACCTTGACCTATATTAGTAGGGTGGGGGAAACTGAAAGTGGTGGGGGAAAGTGTATAAAAGACGAGTGTACTATAGTCGAATTATTCTGAAAGCGAACTTGTCACGAGTATGGACTTGACTACAAGTAAAGACAATAAGAAACAAAGGCTTCGGGAAATGGCTAAGGCAAGAGAGTCTAGAATAAAGTTTAAGTTTTACAGACTACAGAGATTGATTCCTGGTGTTATGTTAGGTGAAATACGAACAAGAACGGTGGATAAAGCAGCTGATTACATTAATGAGTTACATACAGAACTAATGATAAAACAAGCAAAAATAGAAGAATTGGAACAAATAATAAGACGACACATTGAAATTTCAAACAGTCAACCAATAAACTATGTAACAAAAGATTCAAATTAAACAAAAAAAAAAAAGGAAATGGATTTGGACTTTGGTTATTGATTGAACACTTCTTAGAGAATGGGGAATAGATCACTTTGTGGTAATGAAATAACATGCCGCTTAGTGATCTATTCCCAGTTCTCGCTTAATCTAAAATGACCTTGACATACTTATCAAAATATCATATAAGCCGAATCACAAAGAGTTATTCCTCATTTACTTGAAATGGCTCCTGTGGACAACACCGATTATCCAAGGAAACCTCTTATTGAAATATTGTATAAAATTCAACTAGACGATTTTAATATGGAAGAAGATGATAATAACAGTGAAACATCAGAAGTAGAAAGTGTAAATGATATGGATGTAGATCTAACAACATCAGAAGTAGGAAGTGTAAATGATGTGGAAAATGAAAATTTGGATATGGATGTAGTAATGTCAGAATCTTCATCATCGTTTGAATATGAAGAAGTACATACTGAAACCCCAACTGGAATAGAGAACACAAATGAACAATCAGTTAGTAGAAGATTAATGTTTCGTCCAAGACGTTTGTTTTCCTCGGATAGTGAAGAAGAAGAAGAGGATGATGATGATGATGAAATAGTGGTGGGGGAACCGTTATAAAAGCGGGACCGTCAGAGCCCATTTCATTTCTCGGCGAAATTTCGAAGAGTAAACATCGTCAACATGTATCATTGCGATAAATGTTCGGAATCGTTTCACGATGAAATTCTACTAGATATACATAAAGAACTAATTCACAACAACACAGAAGAAGATCAAGAACAACAAGAAGAACAAGAAGAACAAGAAGAACAAGAAGAAATAACAGCAACATCTTCAACTACTTTACCGAATCTACAAGTATTTGCTTTACCCGGTAAGGTAGTAATGCATCATAAGATTCAAAATGAAAACTTGAACTTAGAAGAATTTATTAGAGAAGCAAAACCAATCGTAAGTAAAACTTTAAAAGAAGAATTGAAAAGATTAAACTTTCTTAAATTTGGTTTACTACTAGAAGCTATGTTTATAAATGCGCAAGAAGAATTATCACCAAGAGGATTTATAACAAAAAACCGAACCATCATGGAAAGTTCAAACATTGATTCAATAGTAGAGAATTGTATAGAAGAAATATTAACCAAACTTCAGGAACACGAAGGAAGAGGATCCGGATGGAGTCTTACAAGTATTGAAGTATTAGATATAAGAGTTCACAAACACGGATATGGACTAATGGGATCTAGTTACATTCCTTTGCCAAAAATAATTGAAAATACAAAATCTTGTATTAATGTTCAAAATGAAGATAATGAATGTTTTCGCTATGCTATGACGTCAAAGTTTGTATTAATAAATCCACAACGACCAAACCAAGAATATGAAGACGCAAGACACAGGTACAATTTTCAAGGAATAACATATCCCGTTTCTACGAAAGATATATCGAAATTTGAAAAGAAAAATCCCGGCACGTCTATTAATGTTTTTGCATTAGATAGTTCAAACAAAGTGTATCCTTTACGTATTGCAAAAGAAGAGCTACCAGATCATACGGATTTACTACTACTAACGCGAGGAGATGTGTCTCACTATGTGTACATAAAGCAATTCGATCGTCTTGTTAACAAGCAACTTTCTAAAGATCGACACAGAAAGATAATTTGCAAGAGATGTTTTAATTTTCAACGAGAAGGAAGACAAGGAAGAGAATGGTTACAAGAACACAAAAGATTATGTAACAATAATTATGAAGCAAAGATTAATTTACCTTCGGAAAACAGAGCATTCGTTACATTTGAAAAGGTTCATCATCAATACCGTATCCCTTTAGTTGTGTATGCGGATTTTGAATCAACACTTGTTCCAGTTGAAGATGAAAATTGTGAAGCAAGAAAAAGTGTAAAGTATCAAATGCACAAACCAAACAGTTTTTGTTTAATGGTCAAATCAACATTATCAGAAGAACATTTAAACAGATATGGATTAACTTCAGAACCTCTAGTATATCGTGGTGAAAATGCGGAAAAAATATTTCTTGATCACCTATATTCAATAGCTGGAAATACACAAAGATTATATACAAATATTGTACCAATGAAACCGATGGACGAAGAAGAAGAAATTCAACATGAAAATGCGACTCACTGTTTCTTGTGCAAAAATGATTTTACTATTGAGAATTATAAAGTTAAAGATCACGACCACCTCACAGGATATTACAGGGGTGCTGCTTGTAATAAATGCAACTTGAGCTATCGTTTACCACTATTTATCCCTGTGGTTCTGCATAATCTTAGTGGGTACGACGCTCATTTTATAATACCTGAATTAGGAAGAGACGACGGTAAAATCGATGTGTTAGCTGAAACTTCAGAGAAGTTCATAAGTTTTTCCAAAGAAGTTGGAAATGTCAAACTAAGATTCTTGGACTCCTACCGATTTTTGCCGTCGAGTTTGTCTAAACTTTCTGAAAACCTAAGGAAACAAGATTTAATCGAAACAAAGAAGATTGTAAATAGCGACAAACTGGATCTGGTACTTCGAAAAGGTGTTTTCCCATATGATTACATAGACAGTTTAGAAAGATTTAATGAAACATCACTACCTCCAAAAGAAGAATTTAAAAGTAAACTGTACGACATGGATATATCTCAAGAGGATTATGATCATGCATGCAAAGTATGGAACGAATTGGGATTTAGAACATTGGGGGAATATTCAGATTTCTACGTTAAATTAGATGTGACTTTATTATGTGATGTGATGGAAGAATTTAGAAATACATGTTTTGCGTCATATGGATTAGACCCTCTTCATTCGTACACTTCGCCTGGACTAGCGTGGCAAGCCATGTTAAAAGAAACAAATTGTAAAATACAACTTCTTACAGATATAGATATGGTGTTGATGTTAGAATCAGGAGTTCGAGGAGGATTGACGCAAAGTGTAACACGTCATGTCAAGGCGAACAATAAATATTTGCCCGATTATGATGCATCAAAACCAACAACATTCCTGGGTTATTTTGATGCAAATAACTTGTACGGATGGGCAATGTCGAATCCCCTTCCATATGATAATTTCAAATGGATAGACCCAGAATCAATTGGAAACATAATGGATATACCGAAATATGGAGAAACTGGTTACATATTCGACGTCGATTTTGAATATCCCGAACATCTTCACGACGAACATTATGATTTACCACTTCTTCCGAAGACTGAAATTTCTCCAACTGGAAGATGGCCAAAATTATTGATGACTTTAACTAACAAGTCTCGGTATGTTGGACACTACTGGATGATACAACAGGCCTTAGACTTGGGATTGAGAATTACAAAAATTAATCGAGTACTACAATTCTCTCAATCTTGTTGGTTAAAACCGTACATTGACAACAACACAAGAAGAAGAGCCGCCGCTACATCAAGTTTTCAAAAAGATTTCTTCAAACTAATGAACAACGCAATATTTGGCAAGACTTTGGAAAACAAAAGGAAACATAAGGACATCAAATTGGTAACTGATCCAGTAAAACTACAGAAATTAGTGCAACAACCAAACTTTGGTTCATCTGTAATTATTAATGAAAATCTAGTTGTTATTTCCATGAACAAGAAGTCAGTTCTAATGGATCGTCCTTTGTATCTAGGAATGTCAATCTTGGATATTTCCAAAACACACATGTACGAGTTTCATTATAAGAAGATGGTTAACTATTATGGAAGAGAGAACATTGGTATTGCATATATGGATACGGATGCTCTAATTTACTGGATTAAAACAAATGACATGTACGAAGATCTACGCACTTTTATGTATAAAGATGATTTCGACTTTTCCGATTATCCCAAGGACCATCCAAATTACGACTACGACAGAAACAAAAAAGTATTGGGAAAATTTAAAGATGAAACAAATGGTGTGCCGATGATGGAAATTGTAGCATTAATGTCCAAACTATATTCATTTCAACTGTACATAAGCAAAAGGAACGAATATCAAGTCACGAAGAAAGCCAAAGGAATAAAAACCTCTTTCCTGAAGAAGAACGTACAGTTTGAACATTATAAAAGATGTTTGTTTGAAAATGTTGAAACAACTGCAACATTTAACACCATAAGAAGCTTCAACCATCGTCTTTTCAGTGTGAAGCAAACCAAATCGGCATTGAGCTATAAGGATGACAAGAGATACATCCTTGAAGACAACATAAGAACTCTGCCATTTGGACATTACTCTCTAAACCCTATCGACCAGTAAACCTATTCTTCGTCCTCTACCTTCTTCCTTTTTTCCTTTCCGTAAAGAAGAGGGGACATGGCAAGCCCAATGCCATGTTCCCTCTTTTTTACACTAATATGAAATGGCCTTGACCTATATTCAAACTATATAAAAGAGAAAGAACTGTTGTACGGATCAGTATTTTTACAAGCGATGTGCAAGCAACACCTGAAGATGGAAAGTGTGAAGGACAAGATTGTAAATGAACTACATAAACCAGCAAGAAGAAGATTTCCAAGAAGAAGTACAATTATTAAGGGAATGAATGATCTGTATCAAGCTGATCTCATTGAAATGATACCGCACAGTAAATTAAACAAAGGTTTCAAATATATTTTAACAATTATAGACTGTTTTACTAAAATAGCTGACGCTTTACCATTGAAGGATAAGACTGGTAAAAGTGTTACAAAAGCTATGGAAACAACGATACAAAGAAATAAATTCAAAATCAAACATCTACAGACCGATGATGGAAAAGAATATTTTAATAAAGACTTTGGAGCTTTAATGAAGAAATATCAAATAAATCATTATTCTACAAATTCTGAAGTTAAAGCTTCAATAATTGAAAGATTCAATAGAACATTAAAAGGAGCGATGTACAAACAATTTTCAAAACGAGGATCATACGTGTGGTATGACATATTACCACAACTTATAAAAGAGTATAACAACAAATATCATCGTACCATCGGAATGAAACCTATCCAGGTAAACAGCGCTAATGCTAAGGTTGTATTACAACGCATCAGAAATAATACAACACCTAAATTGGAAAAGTTACAACCAAAAAAGTTTAAAGTCAACGATAAAGTTCGTATAAGCAAATACAAAGGTGTATTTAGTAAAAGATATCTACCAAATTGGACTAATGAAGTATTTACAGTTTATAAAGTGCAACCAACTATACCTGAAACCTACTTATTAAAGGATAACAAGGGTGAATTACTTCAAGGTGGATTCTACGGACATGAATTGTTGAAATCAACAGTCGGTGATGTATATCTTGTTGAGAAGGTTTTACAAAGGAAAAAGGATATGGTTAAAGTCCGGTGGTTAGGATTCGATAAAAGTGAAGACTCTTGGATTCCTTCAAAAGACCTGGTATAGTAACTTAATAGCTCATTGTGTGTTTAACCTTGACACAAGATGGAGATTGTGCAACAAAAAAATCGATTTAATATCAATAATATTGATGAATTGACGGTCGACAATGATAAGTTAAATCATGGTAAACATGGTGAATTACTACCAAATACAATAAGATGTTTAATAACTGGTCCTTCAAATTGTGGAAAAACAAATGTTGTTTTTAACCTTATAACTAATCCTAAAGGATTGCGCTTTAACAATATATACATTTTTTCAAAATCATTGCAACAACCAAAATATCAATTATTGGATAAAGTACTTGCAAGTGTACCTGAAGTGCATTTCTACAAGTTTAATGCCAGTGAAACAATTATGCAACCAAATGAAGCAAAACCATTTTCTATTTTTATTTTTGACGATGTGTCTTGTGAAAATCACGACACTATAAGGAATTACTTCGCTATGGGAAGACATCATAATATCGATAGCATTTATATTGGTCAAACATACAGTAAGATTCCAAAACAACTCATAAGAGACAATGCAAATATGTTGATCATCTTCAAGCAAGATGAAACAAATTTAAAGCATATATACAATGATCATGTAAATGCGGATATGCCATTTGAGAAATTTAAAGAAATGTGTGGCAAAGCATGGAATGAGAAATATGGCTTTCTCGTTATTATGAAGGAAGAAGATATTAAAAATGGTAGATATCGTATAGGGTTGGATAAATTTGTATTTATGCGTTGAACTACCGATGCTACATCTAGTTACACGTTGAACTTCACAGTGTAAACATGGTGAATCAAGAAAAACTATTAAAAGAAATAAAATCACTCAGTGATTCTATTAGGATGAAGAATCGTGCATTGAGGATGGGTTTAAGTGAAAGAGAAGAATTTCTAGAGACTACATTTAAACCTATTACGGAACCTTTAAAACAGATATCAGAAACTATTGGTAAACCTCGTTATGAAGGAGATGTTTTACTACCAGTTTCTAAACAAGAAGTACAAGCATTAAAAAAAGAAGAAGATGATGATTCATATACAAGTGCTAGTGAGCAAGAAGAAACAAAAGAAGAAGAAGAACCAATTGTTGAAAAGGAAGAAGAACAGCCAATACCTGAAGCTGAACAATCTATTCCAAATTTAACTCAATTGAGTAGCGATATATTACAACATGGACCTCTTGGAAGAAAATATATAATGAAAATGCTACACGACATGAAATCAAACCCGAATTTGAGTAGATCACACGTATACGGAGCAAGAATTGATGGGAATGAATTAAAGATCGGCGATTCAAAGCTTGAAATAACACAAGACGATTACATCATTATTGGTGAGCATAAATATAAAGGAACAAAAGGACTTTATGAATTAATTTTTAAAAACATACCACTAAGATATTCATCCAAAGATTTAAGTGTTTTTAAGGAAATTCTACAAAATACTAACGCTCATAAAAGAAACTACTTAAAGGATGCAATGATTAATCGTTCACGTGCAACAAAATATAACATTGTTATAAAAAAGTTGTTTCCTCCACGAAAATTGCCAACATTACGTACTGCACCAGCGGTGAGACAACCATTGAAAAGAAAATCTTTATCACTTATGGATTTATCACTTCTTGAACAACATGGTAAAAAGAGTAAAGGAGATACTTCAACATCTGGCAAAGGATTGATGAAAAATCTATACAATACGAATGTGATTTACTACAACGACATCAATAAATTGGTTGATAGAATGAGACTATTGCATGAAGCCATGGAAGCCGGTCATACAGGTTTAAATAATGAATGGGTAGCTCTGATTGACGAACTCAGGAATCGCGGCATAATCGTATAATTGTCCGCGGATATATAAGAGTTGCAGGCGTATAATGTGTCAGTTCTAACATGAGCGTCGACAAGTTCGGACGATACTCCGCGTTAGGAGTGCAAGTTGGAGAAAACAGAAAAAGAAGTGGATTACCGCAAACACCCGAAGGTGACTATAACATAAATAATAAACGTTTAAAGTTTGTTAAGGATCCAGAAGAAGATGGAGATGCAACAAATTTAAAAACAGTAAAGGAGGAAACATCTACAAGTTTAAAACTCGACAACAACCAACTGTATGATGCAAAATCTCACAGGGTTATTAATGTTGCAAAACCAGTCAACAATGGAGATGTTGTTAATAAAGGCTATTTTCTATCTGCGATGGAATACGCTTTACTGTTGGAAAAGACTAAAAGTGGAAAAAAGTACAATGCTTTAAATTATAAAATAACTAATGTAGCAGATCCAACCGAGGATACAGATACAATCAATAAGCGTTATTTGCATTCTGTAATACCAGAAAAGAAAAAAGATGGATTTTCCTTCTATAAATATACTATAAACGATATTGGATATCCTAAAGAAGAAAGTGATGGTGTTAATATTAAATACATTAAAGATAATTGTATTTTATATAATGGTGCTGTTATTGATTGTCATGGAAAAGTGTTGTCCAATCTGAAAGATGGTTCAACTCCATCGGATGCTGCTACTGTGAGACAAATGAATGAAAGCTTGAAGAAAGGAACATCCGCTTTTGTTAAACAAAATCAGGTGGTGTCAAAGAAAGGTGATGAGTTTGTGCAAGGAAGTGAAAAGTTTACCTTACTACAACTACAAAATAACAAGTGGGATGGAAAAAATAAAAGATTGTCAAATATAAGTTTAGGCACGGAAGAACATGATGCTGTTATTTTAACACAAGTGCCACAACTATCAGCTACTGGTGTTAACTTTATATGTGGAGGTAGACGATTAACCCATGTAAAATCTGGTAAAGATGATAATGATTGTGTTGTTGTGAAACAAACTATAGTTTTAGATAAAATAAATAACTTATATGATGGAAAAAATAGAAGAATATCTAACATATCAGCAGGAATAGCTCCGAATGATGTTGCTACTATTAATCAAGTTATAGCAACCTCTAATAACGATCCATCTGTGTATACATGTAATGGTAAACGTATCACAAATCTTGATAATCCTACACGTAACAAAGATGCTACTAATGTAGAGTATGTAATGAATCTTGTAGGTAATGTAGTTATTGATATGCATAATCATTTGATTAATGCATCGATGAAACACAATAAAATCGAAGATTCTCAGAGAAACCAATGGATTAAAGATGAAATCATTGATAGATACTAGTAAAACTTATGAATATTTAAGTATGGAATACACCAAAAAAGGATTCATTATCATAAAGTATTTCATAGAGTGAAGACGTTGGTTACATAAAACAGCATAATGAAGACCGTATCGCTCAGTCGTCGTCAAGACAGCGGCAAGAGAGGACGTGGTTTAACATCAGCTGCATTATCCCTGCTCAGACGGATTCCAATTGGTGCTGTTGTGAATCGAGCGATAGACGCTTTACCATACGAATTACATCTGCCCGGAGGTTATCAATATTGTGGACCTGGAACTAAGTTGTCAAAACGTTTAGCAAGAGGAGATCCTGGAATTAATAAATTAGATCAAGCTTGCAAAGAACACGATATAGCATATTCAAAGTATAAAGATTCAACAAATAGATCAATAGCGGATAAAATTCTAGCGGAAAGAGCTTGGCAAAGAGTAAAATCAAGTGACGCAAGTATTGCAGAAAAAGCAGCGGCTTGGGCAGTAACTACAGCCATGAAGACGAAAGCTAAATTTGGTGCTGGAAGACGACGTCGCAGAGGAAGACCTGCAAAGAGAAGAGCTCCCAAAAGAGGTGGAAACATTAAGAAGAGACGTCGTAGAACTCGTAAAGCAACAGTAAAGAAAGCTTCTATTTGGTCAATGGTAAAAAACGGAGCAGGTTTATACCTAAGACCGTACCGTGTGTACTAAATAAGAAGAATCAATTGATAATTCCAAATAAAGCCTTAACAAATCATCAGTTAAATGATTATGTAAAATGTTTGAAAATACCATTTTTTCGAGGAGTTTTTATGAAAGATGCATTACCAACTAAAATATGGGAAAATGAAACTGGAATAGTAAATTTGGATTCCACCTATGGTCCAGGCACTCATTGGGTATGCTATAAAAAGCTCGGACAAACCGTTTACTACTTTGACAGTTTTGGCAATCTACCACCGCCGAAAGAACTGCAACATTATTTTCGAAACTCCAAAAACATTTTTTACAATTACAAAAGAGAACAACCTAACAATACTGAAATATGTGGGCATTTATGTTTGGAGTTTCTAGCGAAGAGTGTCAGTCAGCTTTAAGATGTCATCGTATACAGTGTCACTGAGTGGAAATTCATCCACATTGAAAAGTACGCTGTTCCCAGCATTGCGTCTATCCAAGGAAAGATTATGGGAAGCGGCATTACTTGATTTAACTACCTACAACTCAATTCCCAATGTTACGGAAGGAAAGAACAATTTACTACATTATTATGAAACTAAGGATGCTTCAGGAAAATACTCAGAATTGAAAATAATTACATTTCCTACTGGAGCTTATGAAATCGATGATATAAACCAATTACTACAAAAACAACTCGGAGAAGAAAATATCACCGTTAAAGGAAACAATAATACTTTAAAAGCAGAAATAACTTCAAAATATTATATCGATGTCAGTTTCAAAAACTCCATTGGCAGTTTACTTGGATTTACAGATACAAAAAAGAATATATTAACTCCTGGAACTACTCATTCAGGTGATACAACTGTCACAATATTGAAAGTCAATAGCATCGATGTAACGTGTAATATTATACACGGATCGTATAGAGAAGGAGTGAATCAGCATATTTTACATACATTTTATCCAACAGTGGCTCCTGGTTTTAAAATTGTTGAGAAGCCACAAAACTTGATATACCTACCGTTAAACACCAGTTTCATTTCAGACATCGTACTGAACATATTGGATCAAGACGGTGTTAGTGTTGACTTTAGAGGAGAAACGATAACTATACGGATACACATCAGAGCGGCAACATAAAGGTCAACATGGGATTATCATTTAAACCGCAACGGAAGAGTCGGGAGCTCAGTAGCTCCTCGACATTGGAAGAGTTAACATCGGACAACATTCGTTTTCTACAGAAGATTGGATTGAAACTTAACAACGATGGATATCCTGGATATATCTCAAGGACCGACATTCGACGAAACACTATGGGAGAAGGAATATCACACGCACAACCCTTACACTTCATCAAAATTAAACAATAACGATGAAATAAGGATTCCCATTCAACAACAAGATATTTACACATTACCGTGTGAAAGTTATTTGTACATTGAAGGACGGGTATTAAAATTGGATGGAAAAACTGCTTCAACAGTTCCTTTTATAAATAACCCGATGGCATATCTTTTTGATGAAATAAGATATGAGATATCAGGGGTGACAGTTGATTCGACAAAAAAGGTTGGTATAACAACGACATTGAAAGGATTAACATCATTAACACCGCATGAGAAGAATTCAATAGTCACCGCCGGATGGGTTGCCCCTGATAAAGACACTATAACACCGGATTCCAACGGTCACTTTGATTTTCATGTACCCTTACGATTGCTTTTGGGATTCGCTGAAGATTACAAACGAATAATAATAAATGTCAAACAAGAATTGGTATTACTCAGATCTTCAACTAACAAGGACTTGATACTTGCAGACCCTGCAACTACGGAAGATAAACTGGAATGGCAACTACAATTGGATAAAGTTGTTTGGAGAGTACCTCATGTAAGATTGGCCGATGAACATAGAATCGTATTATTGAGAAAGTTAAAGTCTGACCGTGATATTGTGATGCCATTCCGAAGTTGGGAATTCCATGAATATCCTACACTACCTCAGACAGAACGACAAACATGGACCGTCAAGACATCAACTTATTTGGAACGGGCAAGGTACATAATACTCGGTTTTCAAACTAAGCGAAAAGATGTTATCACTGCAAATGCCGGTCAATTTGATCACTGTAAAATAAAGAATTGTAAAGTTTTCTTAAACTCTCAATTCTTTCCGTATGACAATTTGAATGTCATGTTCAGCAAAAAACGTTTTTCCATTTTATACGATATGTATGCAAGATTTCAATCGTCATATTATGGAAAGACTAATACACCACTATTATCGCCTGACCAGTATTATTCCAAGGCTCCGATAATTGTAATCGATTGTTCAAAACAAAATGAATCGGTAAAATCATCAAGTGTGGATATAAAAATTGAAATGGAATTTGAAGAACCAGTAGCAGATGGAACTTCAGCATACTGTCTAATTCTACATGATAAAATAGTTACTTACACACCGCTGACCGGAATTGTGAAGAATGTACTTTAAAAAGAATTAGTACAACGACTGCAGATTTTTGAGGTTAGAATTATCTGCTTCAATTTTTGAGGTTAGAATTTCGTTTGTGAAAAACAAGTTGAAAACAAACATTTATGTGATTGTATAAATTTCAAGGATTTCACGAAAAACATAAAAGAGAGAAAATCATGAGTGGAAAGTTCATTTTATATTCGACCGTCGTATGGGAAACATCGTTCGCAAGATGAGTTCTACTAACGGAGAAGAAAATACACCTCTAATGGATGAGAATAGTTCAGATATAGAAAAACAAGTTGAACGAGAAATGGACGAGTTCCTCAAGTTTAACAAACATAAGAAGAGAGAAGAAGAAAAAGAAGAAGGAGAAGCTGAAAAAGAAGTAAAAAGAAAAAAGGTTGAAGTTAACATTACAACTAATATTTTAACAGAAGTATTTCTTCGGATTTTCTACCCCATTTCATCATGCATGACGAAAAGTATTTCAGTTGGAATTTTAAAATCATTGGATTATTCACCGATTGTTATTTTAAATCATGGAAATAAAATGGTTACATTCACTGAAACTTCTTGGGAATCATTTATGAAACATTTACATCTTTTGGAATGTTATTTGAGTAACAACACATTTGGAAGAAGAACAAGATTAAGTTTATTGGAATCAAATATTGAAGTTGATATAGTGAAACATCGTGGGGGACAAATGGTTCGCTTCAGAGATTTAACTAGACATGATGTAAAATTACATTTGACTAAAGAAGAATTTTACACTTTAAGTTGTACTACCGGTCCCGTCACCAGATATTTGAAACAACTAATATTTTCAAGTGCAATAATCAAAGACTATCTAATCGATACATTGGACAGACAACCTTTCGTTCCAATTTTATACGGTCCCGTGGATACTTCAATTTTTAATCGAATACCTCAAGAAGTGGATATGTGGAGACAATTGAACAACTATCACACCAACTTTAATATCGACGAAGAAGCGCAAGAAGTTAAAGAAGAACAATCGTGTTTGTAATACAAGTCAGTTGCTGACGAGACTTCATCATGAACAAACGGGTTTCGTTTTCTAATGCGCCACATATAATGGAAGTTAAAAAAGGTATAATTGAATTTCAAGCTTTTCGAGGAAATGATGGAAATTTTATTATAAAAGAATTAGTAATTTTGGATATGAACACATCTGTAGTTTATCATTACTTATTCAAACCTCCATTACCATTCAATAGACTAACAACTAAAGCGAAAGTTACAAACAAATGGTTGTACAAACATTTTCACAACTTAAGATGGGATGAAGGTTTTATTAATTATAACATGATGCCGCACATTATGAATCATTACTGCAAAGAGTTCAAAACTATCTACACAAGAGGATTGGAAAAAGCTAATTGGATACAATCATTTACAAGCAACGAAGTGATAAATGCAATAATAGATAGAGATTTCCAATGCTATTTCAATGAACTTTGTATTTCATCAAAGAGTTTTAAACATCGAAGGTCACAGTGCGCTTTGAAGAATGCCTACCGCTTGAATAATTTCCTTCAACAGAATGGTGGGGGTAATGTCGGTAATAAAAGTGAGAGCGCTACCATGACGCAGCATGAGTATTACTCGAACCTCCGAAGAGACAACATCTCCGACGGACATTATTATTAACAAGAAGATTAACAATA
The DNA here is from genome assembly GCA_030545055.2 of Neoaliturus tenellus. Taxonomy (NCBI): domain Eukaryota; kingdom Metazoa; phylum Arthropoda; class Insecta; order Hemiptera; family Cicadellidae; genus Neoaliturus; species Neoaliturus tenellus. The sequence goes on from CM061533.1 coordinate 77,158,102, forward strand.
ACATCAAGATGGCATCGCAGAACTTTCTTCAAAATTTGGTTGATCAATTCAACGCTCATTCAAAATCAACAATCTTACCGACGAAGAGATGTTCTGAACTAAAAGAAGAAAAACATTACATCATACATACAATCAAGAAGATGGACACTTCAGTTGGTGATGCTATTAATTGCACATTGAGCGAGGCGCCGTATACAGTTGGTGACGAACCGAAGTTTCAAATCTTCCTACCGAAACGGTTTGTACAACTTCTACAAAATGAAGATCTTCGAGTTATTCAACCTGGCGCACTCTATTTAGTTTCACACGGACCGAGTGGAAACAACTCAACTGAACTAACTATTCATGTAACACCTACTACTACTAACTAGTTTGTACATAACTTTGTAAATATATATGTTTGTAATGGTTTCTCAATAAAGATGATATAAAACAAAAAAAAATAAAAGAAGCAACATATTGTTATGTCTTTGTACATAGCAATATGTTGCTTTTTTTAAAAATTCCACGGGATGACCTTGACCCAATTTTGTGTGATAATAAAAGTGAAACTCAACTTGTGAAATTCATCAGTCTACGACTACCTTTCGTACCGTACACATCTCGCTCTCTATAACTAAATACAAAACTTCAACATGTCCCTAAAGGTCAAGTGTGCATCTTACGATACCAACACCATTACGAGTTTTGAACAACTTGAAGATTTAACCAACGAAATGCGAGTTTTACTTACCGGTGGTTATCACTTAACTGTTGATGTTAGTGCTACTAATGTAAGGATGTTTACTAAAACAAAATACTGTGATGATGAAGTATTTCTTTCAACACAACCTACAACATCTTCATCACCGACTGGTCAACATAACATCAAGTTCCACAAGTATTACCAATGTTAAATAACTTTTAACAAATAAAACTAAGGAATCACGTGATCAATGTCAAGTTGATAAAAAGGGAATGATACTTGTATAACTAATCATTCGCTTCCCGACTCTCGCTGCGTCAACACCTAATTTTAAAGATGTTATACAGAATGATGATCGAACTTGATGGAAAAATCTATGGAAAAGATTACAACACCGTTGAACAAATGACTGAAGATTTAAATATATTAACTAAAGAAGGATATCAAGCTAAATTAATTTTAAAATTTCCTGAAGTACATCCACTATCGACTGAAGAACTTATCGCTATGGCTAAAGCGGAGAGAGAGAAAAAGGCTGAAGAAGACAAACAAAAACAGACAAAGTCTGAAGAAGATAAACAGAAATAAACTTCTTAAGTATAAATATTCCTTACATTAGTAAGGTATAATTTTTTAAAACTTCGTTTGGATGACCTTGAAATTACCCCCACCACTTTTTGTAGTACATAAAACTGACTATTCAACACTATACACTCTTATTCTTTCACTGGACTCAGCAGCGTCAACATGGAAGAACAAAAGTACAAGTACGAACCTCGTTACTGTTGTGAACAACAGTGTACAGATTTAGGACCAATGATGGTGGACGGGTTAGCTTGCACTAAATGTGAATTTTTTGGATCTTGTTACTGCAAGTGCAAAACAAAACAACTACCGCCACCGGAATTGCGAACTTTCAAATTTTACAAATCAAGATATTTTCATACATGCTGTCCTCAAAGATGTTTCAAATTTCATCCTCTCGATCTAGCTCATTGTCAACGCACCAAGTCTCATCAAGATGATTTTTGTACACATATGATAAAAAGATGTAAATACAGATCAGATTGGTATTCCGATCCTGTAGAACCATCGAATGTGTAATTTTAGTTTTACACTCTTTTTTAAAACTTCAATTGGATGACCTTGAGATTTCCCCCACCATTGGTTTTTAGACTTCCCCCCACCATTAGTTTAAGTTTTGTATCTTATTGAATCCACCTTTGAATTATTTCACTTCCAACATTCTAACTAACAACATGGGATCGCCTTTCGTCAAGTTTCAACATATAATAACTGACAGAGAAGAATTGGAGGAAATATTTCAAAATTTGCTTTCTGTCATGGATAGATATCCAATGAGATGGATCAGACTTGATGTTCACTATTTACGTCCTCGTGATTCTTCATCATCGAGTGAAGACGAAACAACGACTACTACTTCAGCTAGGATATTTCAATTTTCTTCATCATCGAGTGAAGACGAAACAACGCCTACTACTTCAGCTAAGATATTTGAATTGAAAGACGAAGAAGAGGAACTTAGCTATTTACTTGGTCACAAGCTCATGCTCACCGACAAATAAGCGCCGATCTTCATTCAATCACCGACTCTCGCACGATGAACAACTCTCCGTTGGCAAGAATGAATTCTAGTTTCGAAGTAAATTCCAAAGAAGATTTGCAAGAAATATTTAATACTTTACACGAAATTGTTAGTAAATTCAACACTGTTAAAATGAATCTGGAAATAACTTACGCCTGTCCTATTTGTGATAGGGTTGAAAGTTCTGATGAAGATAGTTTGCTGAATCTTACTCCACTTACACCTCTACAATCAGACACGACAACAACAAGTACGGAAGCAAATGGTGAGCAACCTCCTTCCCCCACCACTTCATTGTGATTCAACTTCCCCCACCACCTCTTTGTAATTCAACTTCCCCCCACCACTTCTTCGTTTAACTAACGTTCCTCGCTTTCACTTCTCATTCCGTCTCCAACATTTGAACTATCAACATCACTTGTTTCAAAATTTCAAACACCAAAAAACAACACTAAAGATGGATATGATGGATGAAGTTTCCTTCGTCACAAGGATGGAAGAGGAAAAGATGAAAGAAGAAAAATTGAAATTGGAAATTAAACGTTTGCAATTGGAACGGGAAAACCAACTCGAAATATTACGTTTCTTCAAACTTGTCAAGTATGTCATCTGGGGACTCTGCCTGTACCTTATCCTCGTCGTCGGCGTTTGCTTTTACAACTCCGTATTTCATCACAAAAATTCAACTTGTATTGCACATTGATTGTATTTGTTTTTCACTTTGATTGTATTTGTTTTTACGAATAAAGTTCAAAACTTAAATCTACCTATCCCGCTATCACCGGGTAGTTCAACTCTCAGAACTATTTCCTGTGCTAGCGGGATAGGCTTTTTTAAAACTTACTCGGGATGACCTTGACATACTTTCCGTAACCCAATTATCAAGTTGAATTTCAGTTTTGAACTAACTTTTAATTTATGCGAAGTTTTAGTTGAACCCGGTTAATTTATGCGCACATTTTGTTCAACCCCAAATTGTTGAATTTCAGTCTTGAACTAACTTTTAATTTATGCGCAAATCTACTTCAAACGCTCACCCCACCTCCTCGCCCCTCATTTAATATACGACCGGAAGCTATGTGCCCCGGCACGTGGCTTCCGGGGCAGCTGGCCTGTGCCAGAAGTGGCCAAATCTAACTACTGTTTATATTTATTAAACATATTACAGTTGAAAATTCGATTTCAAATTGAACTGTTAAATGAAAGGTTTTATTAAGATAAATCATATTTTACAATATTTACTTTAGACATTTCTCTAACATAACTAATCTATATTATTTGCCATCCAAATTAAAAGATTGACATTTGACCTTTCCCTACCTGTGGACCAAGCAGTTTTTGACCCCGAATATGGTTGTAATCATGCGACAACCATGATGGATGCTGTTGGCCCCGTTTGCCCATCCCATCATGCCTCAAATGTGGGATTTAATTCCAAGCCTTACCTTCAACTTTGACAACTATCATTTTTGTTTGTTTAAATGCGTGTATTAATACTACTGTACTTTGAGTGATGAAAGGTTTTAACATTCCGTATTATTCAAATAAACAAATTTATATGAGTGGAATTTTGAAGATAATCTTTACGTTGCAAGTTAGTTTTATATTTGTATTTTACAAAACAAATGAAAAATTTGTGTTCTATAATATCGTGTCAAACATGTGTTGCTTCCTTTTTGTAATTCTTTAAAATAATTTACTTTAGCTTGACTTAAATCGAACGTTAAATACGTGTAGAATATTCTTTAAATTGAAAACTCTTTAGGTTTTATTTGATTTTATGAATTTTATATTTGAATCGCATTCTATTGTTCCAGTTGGAAACGATTATTATTTGAATACAATGATACAGATAATACATATTAATATCTTTAAATTCAAAGAAAAAATAGGAATTACATAAAAATTACATTTAATCCCTAAAAAGGTTTGATTTAATATTAATTATGTAACCCAAAAACTTCCAACGACGTTCCGCAGGCTTGCCTATTTAGTAAGATGAATTTAACATAAACGTAAAGAACTCATCTCCTAAAAGCCTAATTATAATCTTCCCTTCACGTCACGAACTTTTTCCTATATAATATCCCTTAAATATTATGCAATTAATTATTAACAGTCCTGCTAACATTTGAAAACAAAAATTACTAATTTAATGTACGATTATTATTATGTCATATAATTTACAATAATTATTATTATTATATTCCAGATCAATATATTTTGTTATAAACCTAACCTGCTTACAGTAAAGTAATTCATATCAAGTTCATACCATCTCAATGATGTAAACTGTTTAAAAACTATTTAATTTACTGTGAACAAAACACACAAAAATAAATATTGCTCTTTGACCTTCCTGTACACTAAATCGGTTCCAAGTCAAGCTGATGCGTAGTAACTACAAGGTCGAGCTCATATTCTATTTTATGTTTATTTATTTTAACGAGTCATTTCCAATTATAATATATGTTCATGATCAGAGTTCCAATATATATTATCTATTGAGGAATGCAATATTGAAAACATAATGATGAATTAAATTGTTAATTCAAGAAAATCAACTTTTTGCCGAACTAAAATTGACTGGAAAATATATAACAATAAATATTTTTTTATAAATAGTTGTGTTGACAAATAGTTGTTTAATTAATAATCGTAGGAAGGTATGTGACTTAGTATAAACTTAATAAAAATTGAAAAATAGGGATTAAAAACAAATTATAAAAATAATAAACAAAAATTTACACATATAAAATAAAACATATTTTTAAATGTTTTACGACATAAATTAAAACATGACTATTGTGAAAATTATAGACCATAAAATAACGTTTTGATGTTAAAGACTACCCGAAGACAAGAAGAGCTCCTTGCTTTAAGTCCAGGCAATCAGAACAGTACAAATGCAGGTTAGTTAGTGAAGTTATAAGTGACTTTTTTTAGCTGATATTTTGTGTACTGATGGAATTGTATAACCAGATTACGACTGTGCAAAGTTCATAAAACTTTTGAGGTGATTAGGATCTATTGAGTTGAATTTATTTCAAGTGAAGTTCTTATTCAAATTATTTTGAAGATACAGTGTATACGTAATTATAAATGGATTATTCCCCCCTCCCCATTACCTTAAATATTTGTTATCTATGGGATGATCATGTATACTCAGTGCTCTAGGGGTGTTATAGGCGAATATTTATCTAGTGAATTTACATACAATATTCAATCAAGTCACCATAACAAGTAGGTGATATTTGAGGTTTAAGGTTTCAGCCTTCAAGCTGCCTTTTAAGAATGTGGAAAATAACATTAAGAGGTTTTAAATTTTACATAACAATTGGCCTTTTGAATGGGAATTAGAGGGAATGTTTTCAAATTTACGCATAATTTAGTTTGACAAAAATGAATAGTGTTGATCGGTTCTTCAACTATTGAGAACTTGTTACAACTTCGTATTACTTAATAGTAATATTAATATATTTGTAAAAATAATAAACTATTCAATTATATTATTACTTATAAGTTTTTCAAAAAAGGTAAGTTTAATTTGTTTCGCGATGGTTTTGTTTCGTATCGTCTTTAACAGTACAACAAAGGTATATTTACATGCATCCTAAAACACTGTTTGTGACTGTGCAAATTTTTGCGGCTACCCTAATGTTGACGTGGTTTATTTACGTTTAAAATAGTTCGCTGCTAAATGCTGATAAGTGCTGATAAAATACGACGAGTAAAAACAATGGTTCTTAAACAATCCACGCCTTTCATGATATCGCCATAATGTGAGTTAATAATTTATGTTAATAATTTTTTATTTTCAAAATGTTGGGATTTTTACACATGGAATAGATTACTTATACAGTAAATATACGATTAGTGTTTGCTATTAGTGTTTGCACCACAATTTCAAGTCTTTCGATTGTTCTCCTGTATAAAACGAGAGGCAGGGTGAGTTTGCCCAGGCATCTACGAACGTTTACATTGCAATCCTATCCCGCACACATCACAACGGACCGCGGTGTTCTGCTCTTCGATCATTGTCGTGCCACCGGAACATTTCTGTTACGATCACGAATTTTCCTCTCAGGTGGAAAAGCAGATTTCTTTGTTCAATTTCAAACAAAGATTTGACAGTTTGGTCGTCGAAATTGAACGCTCTTGTTTGATACTGATGTATGTTGTTTCTAATGTTTTGTCTTCGAGTTAATTAATAAATCAATTTGCTATACAAAGAAAAAGTCTATACAGGGTTAGGCAAAAGTCTGGACACCCCCAGTTAACTTTTTAACGCGTTGCAGTAGGAAAACCAAACTCGGCACATGTTAACAACATGAAAAACTGCACTTTTTCATCAACTACACAACTTTGCCCCTGCCCCCAAAATGGGGTATTTTGGGGGCAGCCCCAAATTTTCAAATGTAAACCCCTATTGAGTGACCCCTCATTTTAAACGGTTCATCAAGAGAAATTAAATGGCACAAACCGGAGCTCGATATCTCATTTCTAACCAAAATGGCAGCCATTTTAAAACTCGAGGAGGGTAAATTGACATTTGTTGAAATTAAACCGGAAAATAGCTTTTTTAGAATTGAGAATATCTGGAATTATTTTAGAAATGAACTTACTAGTTCATTTCTGCTACTAGGTTCAATTCTAAAATAATTCCAGAAATTATAAATTCTAATAAGATATTTTCCGATTTAATTTTAACAAATGTCAATTTACCCTTCTCGAATTTTTAAAATGGCTGCCATTTTGGTTAGAGATGAGATATCGACATCCGGTTTGAGCCATTCCATTTCTCTTGATAAACCGTTTAAAATGATTGGTCACTCAATAGGGGTTTACATTTGAAAATTTGGGGCTGCCCCCAAAATACCCCATTTTTGGGGCAGGGGCAAAGTTGTGTAGCTGATGAAAAAGTGCAGTTTTTCATGTTGTTAACATGTGCCGAGTTTGGTTTTCCTACTGCAACATGTTAAAAAATTAATTGGGGGTGTCCAGACTTATACTTGCTTGCTTATCTCAAACTTTGAAATGGCTGCCATTTTGGTTAGGGGTGAGATATCGACTTCTAGTTTGCGCCATTTAATTTGTCTTGATAGACCGTTCAAAATGAGGGGTCACTCAATAGGGGTTTACATTTGAAAATTTGGGGCTGCCCCCAAAATACCCCACTTTGGGGGCAGGGGCAAAGTTGTATAGTTGATGAAAAAGTGCAGTTTTTTATGTTGTTAACATGTGCCGAGTTTGGCTTTCCTACTGCAACGTGTTAAAAAGTTAACTGGGGGTGTCCAGACTTTTGCCTAACCCTGTATTATTAGAGCGTACATTTCAAAATTGGTTGAAATATTATAAGGTGTATCTCAAGTTGACGTCCTCCGGTTATGAACCAAAGCGTTTGACAATTTGCTACTTACCATATCTTAGATCGCTATTGAAACTTACCTGCAACAAAACATTAATGTTTCAATTAAAAAATTAGTAAGAATCTTTTAAAAATAAATATTTTTTTAAATTGCAACGCCTAATTTTACCCTTTTTGAGACACTTTTCGCATCTAAGATTCAATAGAAGTTTATTTAAAAGTCCTGGCACAAAAGTGCAAATTTTTCAATGTGATACCAATGATAAAATCAACATACACTAAAAAATTAACCCAAAGATTCAGTTATACATCAATTTTTTGAAATCTGAGATTTCTAAAAAAATCTATTTAGCTAAGGGGCAAAGATATTTTCACACACTAGCAAATATCAACAATTGATAGTTTATACTATTGGGAGCCTTAATACCAAAGAGTGTAATGGACCAGAGTTAAACGTGACAATCGCCATAACAACTTCTTTCTCTGTTCTGTCTACTAGATCATTTCTAGCAACGCGTCAGTTTTTCAGAATATTTAAAGAGACTCCTGGGCTTACGCTTGATCATAGACTAGGATTAAAGTTTAGTTCAAATTGAACCACTCCTCAAAACTACTTCTGAAACCTAAAAACAGCCTTGCCACAAGTCCTTTGTTAATTTAAATCATATTGCTGCATATCCTTTACTGTAAATATTGGAGTAGTCTACAAAGCTTTATAATAGGGGCATTTTTGTAAGTTCAGTCCTGGTTAAGAGAACTGTAATTACATTTAAGTAAATCAATTTATTATGAAAACATAGTTTGAATATTTAAGTTTTACTTATTTTAGAGTGCAACGCCTAATTTTACCGTTTTCGTGACACTTTTTTGCATCACACCTTCTACTTAGTGTTTAACTAATGTATATTTTATTAATTAGAGGGTGTTGTTTTTGGACCTTTTAAATAAACATAAAAAAATAAAATATAACACATTAAAATTTTATGTATATATCAAATCATTTAACTAAACTAACGTGTCTTAAAAATATCAGCCTCGATGACTTAAATATGTTGCCACGTATGGCGTTTTTACTTTCAAAATAGCATACAAAGAACGAACACGAATGGACTAGTATCCTCCACAATGCTAATGGCAGAGTGTGAGTTATAGCCACCACGCCCTGACATGTCAACAGCCTTTATTACACTTGTAAAATTCGTAATGTTTAGTACAGAAAAAAGTAATACCAAGTAGATGTTATGTTTGGTTAAGAAGTCCTATTGTAAAGTTTCACCTTTCTTTATCTTTTACACAACTCATGAATAAAATCAGACCCAATTCAAATCTAAATAAGATTTATTTCCATAAAACGTCAATAATACAACGTATTATAATACTAAACACAAGGAATTATAGAGCTTTAACTATGATTGATTAAGTTAATAATTAATTTACAATAGTGTAATATACATCATATGTGCAATATTACATTCATAATAATACATCAAATGCAGATTTTGGTAAGCAAATTTTCGAATATTTATCATAACGGTGGGATATTTACTAATTATTTTAACTCATAATATTAGTTAATGGTTAAATGTAAACAATCAATGTAGATAGGTAACAAAAAATCCTACCTAAATGATCAAAATAAAAAATGCAGTAAATGAATTGACGAAAAATCTATAACGCAATTAATTGAAAACAATTGATTTTTGCAATGTTTGCAATAATGACTCCAAAAATTTTATAGACTGTATTTATAGTAATTTTAAATGGTCCATACTTTTTAATACGAAGTTTGGTTAAGAGTTGAAAAAAGTAAGTCTCTAAAAAATTTCATGATGATAAAAAAAAAAATATTTTACAAGGTAATAAAGCTGTGTTTGAATAAGTTCACTACTTAAAAAGCAAATTTAGCTATGTTAATCCCCCCCCCCCATTCAAAGATTATTAAATACAATTCCTTAGAACGGATTTCTCGTGAATAAAAATAAGTATAGAATTAGTACACTATAGAATAAGTTTTGTAAAACATAATGCTGCGAAAAATAATAATTACCATTACCCCAATATAACATAATACATAAAGCAATTTCGTTACAAGGGCCGAAAATGGCGTTTTGCCTTCAAAACGATCGATAGCAGGCAAAACGTTTTTGGCTGAGTTACGAACGATATCTTTCATCTACACTATGCAATTAACTCTAAACAAGTGAACAAATATTTGTATTCGCCCATAACAAACAAAACCTAACTAACCTAGCGGGATGCACTACTTGGTTTACCGGTTGCTAAACAACCACTTCAAATCAGCTACCGGTTCCCATTGGTTTCAACGCCGACGCCAAATAGGTCTAGGGAAGAAAATTTTACGCCCTAGACCTCAAAGAATAATTTTCGTTGTTAAAAGTGAGGGTCGAAAACGCGTGATATTGATCACACAAATAATAAACATGTTTTCAAAGAATATCATATTTCTATTTTAAATGGTTTCCTAGTTTTTATTTGGTATACCCTTAACATATTTCAATATCTCTTTCGCACTATATTTCAAGATATTCTGACACGACCTTAATCTCCTGAATTGTTGGTTAAATCCGTCGAATAAGTTTCTACTCTCGACTTTCTTTTGCAAGTCCATAGTTAAAGTTTTAAAGTTGAAGGAAGCAAGACTTTCTGCGAGCTTGCATGCTCGTTCTTGTAACACCTGGAACTCAAACATGGGAGATGTTTGCAGAAGACCCGGCACCAACTAGACAAGCTAATATCTGCTACTACAAGCCCCATATTGCATCTTGGTATGATACTGTACAACAAATGTTGTACAACATACTAAAACTGCTGGAGAAAGTCAGATGGATGAAAGTTAAATTTAAACTCGAATAGGTTTAAAGGCAGTATTTATAGTATTTTAATTAATGCTTTCAACCTGAAAGCTCTTAACAAACTCTAAAATACTCTAACGAAAATGATTTTGCAGTTGCTTCTATTATACGCCTATTTAAAGACCTTTTGAAATAACACTGCGATGCAGTGTTATTTCAAATTATATCTAAAAGACTGATTTCATAGTATCTGTCTACTGTGAGAAAACAAATATTTAATATGTATGTAATTTATTTTAAATTATTTACTGATCTTAATTCAACACGGTTCTAAACATTGCATGGTTTGTAACCGGTGACATGTAACACTCAAGTTATCCGTTCGAGTAGATGTCGGTAAGGATGCAGGATGAAATAACCTAATCGTGACCGCCGAACATGATGGGATTAGCGCAGACTGGCAGGAAATTAAGTTTCATCCTTTAGTGAAGGTCGACCCTCGCAACCTCGACTCGATGGTAATCTTGCCGGGTAGTCTACATGAAACTAACAACGGCGTCCATCCAGTGTGGGATCCTAACATGATGTTATGTACTTATAACCTAAGCTGTTTAGTCAGAAATAGAGCTAGACAATTCGGAAGCCTTATTCTGCTACTGCACGAACTTTTCTTCAAAACTACACTTAGATATCAACTTTAAATAGTATTGATGCGGTACACTGATAGGAATAAAAAACAGTTGAACATAAAATAAAAAAAAAAAAAAAAAAACTAAAAATATAAAGGCTGTACAATGCCATAATATTGGAATAGGTTAAGTAAATATATTCTCATTTGGAAGTTGTTTAATACCATACATCTGGTTCTAAGACAATCAACAATTTCCTTTTTGTCACTCTGTATTCAAAACTATATACTTTACTTACATCTGAGGCCTTCGAAAGTTGTAAATTTCCAAAAAGATGAAACTAGTCACCGTCAGCTGACTTTTGCTACAAAAACATTACTTTCAGTCCTGGGTCATCAATTCTTCACCGTACACCAACAAAATTTTCCTGTACAGCAACAAGTCTAGTTCCCGATTCTCAATCGGGTGACTTAAAAAAAATTTGAATTCTGGCTTTGTTATTTTGTCTACTGAAGAAAATTATTGCGAATAATTCTACTTTAAAATTGTTATATATATTTTTAATTGCATTGTGATGAAAAGTATCGTTTACAACTCTTCTCACTTTCCGGACTAGCGGTGAAATATACTATTTCATCACACTTCATCGATATCACCTATTTTCGAACCTCACTTGTACCAACGAAACACCTATTTTCCTGCCTAGGCCGGTAATGGAAACTTTAGCAAGGAAATCTAGAACATAATAAATTCGACGAAAAAAAAATCAGTGACGTAGTTGGTAGTATTTGATAGCAAATGTCAAATATATATGACGTACATGGGAAGATGGTGCTTTTCCCTTGGAATCAGCTGTAGTTGTCACCTACCGTTAGAGTATTCTATCGGGTGCCTTTGCTGACGTGAAGAAGTTGCCTATCATCCAGAAACACAATCAGTACATCTCGCTAGGTTAGTTGGGTTTTTTTTTGTTTGTTAAGAACGAAAAACTATTTTTCATTTGTTTAGAATTTATTGAATTCGAGTGTGATGAACAATATCGTTCATAACTCGGCCAAAAATGTTTTGCCTGCTCTCGACCGTTTTAAGTTCTCGACTTCGTCCCGAACTTGAAACACGATCTCTAGGCCGGCAAAACCCCATTTTCGGCCCTTGTAACGAAATATACTATTTCTTAATCATATGTTTTTGCATGTCCCAAACATTACTTTTCCTGCCCCAAACATTAATTTAAAACCATACATATATCTTATGTAAACAAATCGGTACGTCAAGAAATGTTTTTGACACACTTTTGTTAAAACAGCTCTCTCAACATTTTATTAAATTAAATGGAAAAGAGTTTGTTGTTAATTAAAAAATACAAGACAAAATCTTTTCAAACAATTTTTTAAGAGTTTAAACTGCTTATTTGCATTGTAATGAAAAATATCGTTCACCGAATCAGAAAAGTTCTAATTCGGTGGTTAATAGTGTTTTCCATGGTCGTCTTCAACTCGCGCGTAAAATACTATTTCACCCAAAATAGATCACTTTCGTGACTAGTAGTGAAATATAATATTCTAAAAGCCCATGAAGAAAGGTAATTATTGACTTATATCACCTCAGGATTGCTGTAATCGTTTTACTAACCTCCGAGGCTGCTGGTGGTTAAATAATGCACACCTACCATATTATTATTATACTCTAAAACATGCAATGTTTGTACGGAAAAACTTTTTCTCTCCAAAGATTTTTGATTTTTTTTGTTTGGGTATGGGGGATTTGGCCTCGAGAAATAGATCGGAGCTTGTCCCATGGCTAAGAACAATCCGGTTTTCGTCTTAGAGTCCTTCAAAGATCCCATGTTATCGTTATAGAGATTTTTAAATTAAAAAAAAAAAAAACATCCGATAACTTTACATATAAACCGATGTGTAACATCTTTGACAAGTTGAGGAAAATTATACTAAAGTGCAGCACCCTACGGTGTGGCGAGTGAACCAAGCGAACTAGCTCGTCTTAAAAAGGAAGAGGCGAGTGAGCGGAGTGAACGGGCTTTATGTGAGAACCGAAAGTAATAATTTTACCGAGCATAAGCTCGGTTCCCCTGGTATTGTTAGTATAAAACATGTCTTAACTTAAATGTTGCAATTATTTGGCCATTTAGGTAAAAATAACAATGGACGATCGAAATATTGGTAGAAGCGACTAATTGTTTAAATGCATTTTCATGGCATGAGCTCCTATAGATTATGTAAAAACTATTATACAAGGTGTCCCGGAACTCTCTGGAACCCTTTTGTATATTTATTCCTTGCATCGAGACAAGAAAAAAACGTTATACAAATAGGGGTCTAATATGCTTCGTTTAGCCGCTAGCCACCATTTTGTTTTTTACACATAATAAATTTTATTTCCGTAACGGATGGTTGCATTAAGTTCATATTTGGTATGAACCTTTATCATACCAATGCCCATTTTCTGGGAAAAAATTAATTTTTTCCACTGTATATTTTTAAAATGGTGGCCATTTTAATTTTTCAAACTCAAATGTCTGAAAATCGGTAAATTGTATAAAACATTTACAAGACACAAAAAGTTGCCAAATTAAATTATCTAACCAATGAAACCAAGTTTGTAAGAATGTGACAACAAATAACGGAGTTATTGCGATTTTTCTGTTAAAGTGGCCTTAAATTGCATTAATTATAATGCAAAATCAATGTTTTTATGGAGAAAAATCGCAATTACTCCATTATTTGTCGTCAGATACTTACAAACTTAAATTCATTGGTTAGATAATTTAATTTGGCAACTTTTTTGTGTCTTGTAATTTTTTTTATAAAATATACCGATTTTCAGACATTTGAGTTTGAACAATTAAAATGGCCGCCAATTTGAAAATATAAAGTGGAAAAAATTAATTTTTTCCCAGAAAATGGGCATTGGTATGATAAAGGTTCATACCTAATATAAACTTAATGCAAGCATCCCTTACGGAAATTGAATTTATTATGAGTAAAAAACAAAATGGCAGCTAGCGGCTAAACGAAGCATTTTAGACCCCTACTTGTATAATGTTTTTTTCTTGTCTCAATGCAAGGAACAAATGAACAAAAGGGTTCTAGAGAGTACCGGGGCACCCTGTATATTCTTGAATTTTATTCTATCACATTGGCGACAAGTTGTTAGTTAGTTATCTTTTAGTATGTCCACCTAGAATTAATATCCTATGTAATCTGTAGCAAGTTTCTCATAATTATAGTTCTTACTATTTATATCAAAATCATTCTGCGCAAAATATTACATTTAGAAAAGAATTGTAAAAATATGGTTTCTTTTCAACATTTTTAAGTAGTTTAACAAAGTTACGCAGTAAAACAATGAGTGATATTTAAATATAAAAAGCAAACCAGAATACAAGCGCAGAGCTAGTGAATAATAAATGGTTTATTCAACAGCCGTGATATTTTACTGTCTATTCCACCTTGGAATTAGAAAGTTTCCTAGCTTAAATACGTATGTACTTATGAATGTAAATAATAATAAAAAATAAAAAAAATATAATAAAAAATGGGGTAGACCAGTAAATTATGGTATTTTTGTAAAAGCACAAAATACAATCAGCGATAGCGATTGTCTATAAATTTACAGCTATGGCAGTAAATATCATGTTCAATAGGTGCCTTCCATATTTCTTTTAATATTCAAAAAAACATCAACATTGATATTCAGGTCAAATTAATGATATGTCAATTATTGCATAATTTAGTCTGTAAGGGGTTGTTTGTTTACATTGACCTTATTTATTTAGGTACACAAGTTTTGAGGTTAGCGCACCGAATAAATTAACATCGAATCTTTTACTATATACTTTTAAGGCAACCACGTAATTTGCGAGATATAATAGTAACAGGACGAGAAAACGCTGTTCATAGTGCAGTATGATGAACATATATATTACGATGACATAATTCCGGAAGAGGATGAATTTAACTTCTACATCCAACATGGCGTGACAAGTATCGGAGTCTCGTCAGGGCGATATCAGCCGCACTGCAGAGATTCCACGATTTAATCTGTCAATCAAACTTGCCGTTTAGCACTTTTGAAGAAATTTGTAAAATCCTTGATTGTAAGAGGTTGCAAATATGCTTAAACACTAGCAATTATTTATTATCGTTAAATAATATCACATGACTTATAGTGAAGGGAAGTGAGCAATTAATTTAAGTTCTTCAGGCTTAAAAGATATCAATTTTGTTCCCTATGCCGCTAGATTAACGTGACTTCTGAATCACTTAATCCATACCATTGCTATGTTCCGAACGGAGAACTGAACCCGGGAATAGTACTGATGCCAGTCTACTGTAGCTGATGGTCGGCTTTAATTTATTTAGTAACTAGCTTACCCGGCATTCTACGCAATGCCAACTTGAGAAGTTTTTTGCCCTTCAGGTGAGCTCGTTCGCTACGCTCACTTCCTGTGGGGTTTAGCTGGTTCGCTATGCTTACTCGCTGAAAGTCTATGATATTGTCTAGTTTTTTTTACTACCAATATTCCCTTAATAATTTAACTGAGAACAGCTGTTTATAAAATTAATAATCCTTTAAGTAATCATAATATGTTAGAAAAAATGCTGCTTCCTTAAGAATAACATGGTGACTTTGAGGACGTAAATGGCGTAGCTCTTTGTGAATATACTTTGTAACTTAGAGAATTAGTGATGAATGAGTGAGTCAGTTAGTGAGTGAGGGGTTTCCCTTTTATATGTTTAGATAATGGCTGAGTATTGTGAAAATAGCACTAAAGTGATTGGAAAATAACCACTGAATTAAAAGACTGTAAATGATAGGATTAGTGTCTACTTAGTTCCATCATTTGTAAGTTATAAAAAATTTTTATTTATAAATTCATACCAAAATATTGTTTCACAAATATTTGTTAAATACCATAAATACTTTGCTAATAAAAAATGCTGACATAGCACGAAATAGCTGCTGTCTACGCTATGGTAAGAGAAAAATGAAAGAAAGCCTTTTGAAAAAGGTAAGTACGATTCTAAAAACAACATGGAGAAAGGTGTATGTTCTCTGTGGTGATATAATTCCACCCCAGGATTGCTGTAATCCGGCGCTTATCCCGCGACGTGGCGGATGGTTAAATAACATGCAGTTACTCCTAATGTTCTAACCCAAACCAACTTATTATTTACTACAGTTTAAGTTTTATCGTTTACATATTATCGATAAATATAGTGTTACTAATATGATAACATGATCGATATAATAATTCATATTTTGTTTTAATAATTTCAATGACTGTAAAGAGCTCGCGAGATGTGAATGCTACTGATGACTCGGCAGCGGATCACTTGAGTAGGATCTCCTCCCTGAACTTACCACGGTATCTCAGACTCAGACCAGTTTAATAATCCACAAAGCCTCTCTCGTTTTGCCAACTCTTACAATCTCCGTTTCTCGTCCTACGTTTAATATTTTATTCCTGATCGCCATGAAGTTGGATTAGTTTTTGTTTCAATTTGTATACGAAGAACGTCTGCTGTAGGATAGGGAATAACAATTAAATGGCGTACTCTAGTTTTACTAATAATAAATACCCCCGTCACAGCAGACCTGCGTACTCAACGAATTTCCAATGGAATTTTGGTATATTTTCTATTTCCCCATAAAATCCATGGGGATGAGAGTATGTAGGTTTGCTGCCATATGGGTTTTGTTGGTAAATATAAGATAAACCCTACCTAGTGATTGTACATACCAAATTTTATAAGGCTACGGTGTTCTTTTTATTTTCCCCATAAACCCTATAGGGGTGAGCACGTATGTTTGCCGCCATATGAGTTTTCTAAGCAAATATAACTTAAACGCTTCCTAATGATTGTACATACCAAGTTTTATCAAGATATGTCAATAAATAAGCAAGATAGAAGGTTTTGTTGATTTTCCATAAGAATAACATGAAAAACATACTTTTTGGATTTTCTCCATAACCATTTAAGCTAGGTAAAAAATTCAAAATACTAGATTGTTTGTTTTTTAAGCTCTTTTAAATGGTTTAAGTTAAAACTGTTGAATTTTCTAAATAAAAGTAAAAAAAGCCAAAAACCCATTTTTTACCCTTTTGAAACCCCATAAAACCCTGTTCCCGTAGTCCGATCATTCTGGTTCGCGAACTCAACCTAGTAGACGCTGGCTTACACCCCTGTACCAAGTTTCATCAAAATCGGGGGTTCCGTTCAAAAGTTATCGTGGTCACGGACACACACACACACACACACACACACACACACACACACACACACACACACACACACATATATATATATATATATATATATATATATATATATATATATATATATATATATCAATTTGAACGAACGGTGTTTTTGGCTTCTAGGGACCTCAAAACGAAAAAGTATCATGGTCCCGGGCTTAGGTCTTACCGTGACTACTACCGTAATAGCCCCCTATAGGGAAATTCGCGAAAATCTTTTACTGTTCAAAGTGTCATGAAACTTATTTGAATCTAAGAGATATCACTTCAGTACAATTCCTAACACGTACAATGAGACTATCGATCAAACTATTTGGCTATTTGTAGCCCTAATATTATTTGGAAACCCAAAACTGAATATAGTTTGAAAAAATAAGGTATCATGTGTGACTAGAACGAAATAAAATATAACCAATACCAGGTTTTAATGGCGTATTTATGATTTACTATTAAAATGTTAATAAGATAAATTTATTTTTTCTACAAACATAATGGTTGTAGCAAGACGTTGTATGAGTTCTCTTTCAGTGTAAATACAAGGAATGTTAGTTTTGTAAGAAGTAAGACACTACTACACTTTCTGATAACAAAGACAATTTAAAAGTTACACTCGATACACAAATCAAATGCTTGAAATACCTAAGACAACATTTGTTTTGGTCGCTTTTTATTAATTTCTATTTCCACTTTTAATAATATTTATTTCTTCCTTTTTTTATTATTATTCGAGAATATCCTGAGAATGGTGCTATCTGCACTACTCACATCTGCACATATAACTTACATCTCCTTTTTACGAGTATTATTTTAGTATCCCTTCTCTTATGTTTCTACCCAAACCTTAAATGAACTTAGCCAAACCGTTAATTTTTTATAAATTTCTATTAAGAATATTTTAAAGGTAAGTAAAAGTCATACTTCATGAAGACATCCTTACACGCTTAAATCTACTTCATATTGTTACTCAGAGTAGATTGAGATAAAAAATAAAATTATTTAAATAGTTTTATATTAAAAATTCCAAATCTCTCAAATAAAAATATATTATCACAAAAACAACAAATGAATAAGATTAAATGCTTTGGCTAGATCCTACAAATCACCTATAATCACCTATATCACCAAAAAATTCAACATTGTTCAATATTTAATGATAACTCCTCGAGAATTACGTATGGGAAAATTTTAGATTAAAAAGACTGAATAAGTTTTTTATAATATTCACTATTATTTAATGTTACAGTATAAAAGAGAGCAGAAAAGGGATTCTCATTGCAATAAAATGTTGAGAACACTCTTAACTGAAATTAAAATTTCATTCTCGCTCAACCGTGATTCAAGTGAGAGTATTTACCTAATGTTTAGCAGGAACGTTCTAGTTCTAATTGCAAGGCATTTATATTAAATTCAATTTAAAGCAATTAGTAATTTATCTCCTTTTGTTTTAGGATTATTTTAAATATTTTATAAATATTGCAATATATAAAGTTTTATTCAATTTAACTTTGATTAGATCTGAAGATAGTGACGCAATTTTTAGATGAAAAACTAAAAAGTATAATAGTGCATTTGATAATTCAACATGACTTAATGAAGATAATATAACAATTGATGTTTTTTTATTATTTAAGTATCAATTACACTGAATATAAAACAACAAGTAAATTACAATTAACTAATGAATTAAGTAAATTAGAAAAAGTAATAATAATACACTGGAAATTTATATAGTAAAAACTATTACAGGAAAATAATATAGTTTAGATTATAAGCAATATTTGTAAAATTATTTATTATCTTTAATTTATAATAATTTTGGTCAAAAAGCAAGTTCAAATGGAATCAGTTATTGGAATCAATTATAATCGCAAAGTTGTGAAAATTGGAGGAATGCTAAAAGCAGCATAGTGCAAAATTTTATCATATTATTTATTAACATTGGAAAATTTATTAAATCATCTCTTGGTATTCAACATCAGACAACATTATACTGTCTACTCATAAACATATACATAGATACACATACATTTATTTCCTTCCATGGTTATATTTAATCTAAATCAAGTTTTTGGAACAAGAAGAAATTTGATTTAATATAACAATTTAAAAACTGTTGTTACAGAAAATAAGTATTGACATGAATGTCATGTTTAGGCTCCTCTGTATCGCTATGTCAGTTTGCTGATGAGAGCCGGTAATCTGACATGCAACCGATGCACCTGACGGACGGCGAGGCGCAACGTTCGACGAACCTCTGCTGCCCTGTCAGTCCGTCAAAGCTTTCCATGCCACCGAATGAAATTATATTAACTACTGAACTTACTGATATATATATATATATATATATATATATATATATATATATATATATTTTAAACATTATTAATAACATAGACCATAAAAAGTGTTATTTTATTGAAAGAAATTGTTGATAATAGTTTAATAATTCTTCTCCTTCGCCATTGTCAGTATTTTGTCTGTATTAATCGCTTCAAATATAATCAATAAATAAGTTCTGATAAACTGAAAGCTTGGTAATTTAAATCACTTTAATTAACAAACATTAAATGTTTTTCAACAAGATAAATTACAAATAACAAATAATAAAAAAACTTAATATTTAAGTTTTCAAAGTTGCACTTAAAACACAATAGGATAAAATGCAAAGAAAAGAGGTCCAATTTAGTAAGAATACTACACTCGAGATAGGCTCCGAAAACAATATAGCGATGTAAAATTAAGACAGAATCAGTCTGGAAAAATGTTAAACATCTAACTTTTGCTGAAATGTGTTCTATGTTATCCTTTGACTTTCCTCAGAAAAGTCTCTTTAAATCCAAGTGGTTTCAGGATGGCCGTCAGAAGTAAATACTAAGCCGGTTAATGGGTTTAATTAAATGGTTTAACTAGCAGAATACAATGTAACAAACCTAATCTAAAAAGGTTGCCTAGGTCAGAAATGGCAACCTATAACAATTTGAATAAAAACTCATCTTAAACTTAGTTATTTTTAATGCAATAATATTCCTAAATAGTTGGCCTTTTGAGGCCCGGTTCGCAAATTTTTGCTATTGCAATTACATTTTAAGATGGGGATGGATTGACATATACTTATCATAATTTCCTTGACCACCCTCCACTATTGGTTTATCTTCCCCATTATAAAATAGATATAATGTGAATATTTGCCACAGTACAAAGATAACATTACACGGGCAGCAGTTTGTTGGCCCCGCGATCATGTCGCCGGCCCTGGTATGTTTATGACGGAGTGAGAATGACTGCGCTCCGCCCTCCAACACCCGGCCGAGTACTGTCCGCTATGTTCTATGTGCATTAATTAAAACTCCTTTGCCTCCATCTGTTGTGTGAAGTCAAACTTTACCCATCGTAATGAGTTATTAAAATGTTCATTACGAGTCAAATGTGTAATACGAGTAATGAGTCAAAGAAAAACCATAAGTATAACATTGGCACACTGGCAAAGCTGTCGCTATATCCTGAGGGGAAGCAAATAGCTGATTATTTGATGGCAACAATTAACGTTCCCAGTTTCAAAATTACTTTTACGCAGCCATAATGAACAGCGGTTGTGTATTTATTTATTAAAACTATTTAAGAAATTTGAGGGAGGGAAAAATCTTTGTGTGTATAACCAATATACAGTTCACCCTCACCTAAAACTATGGCGGTAATTTCCTCAGGTACACAAAGTTTATTCTCCCCCTACAAAATGCATAAATAAGTTACGTGTACGGGTCATAACAATAACCGTCTAAAGGACGAATAAACACAAAAAACTGTTTCAAACGTTACTTTTACGGATTTTTGGTTTGGTACAAACTTAATGTACTGTTTCAGTGATAACTATTTTCTTATCTTAACGTTTATCTTAAACTAACACCTATATGATTTTATTTGTGTGTTTGCCGGTAAGATTGGAGTTGGTTTCAAACTGTGGTTGAGGTTTATTGTCATATTGTCGCTTTTTTCTAAAGGAATCTGAGATTTTAAGTAGAAATACAATAAATTGTAAACTCATAAAACACATTTTTAATGAGACCTTTCTTACTGTTAAAATATCATTGAACATAAAGATTTTCTTTGTAAACATTCAGTGTTTGAATATCTTGAGTTGAAAATTTTGAAAAAAAAAAATAGAATATTTTGATTTTAATTTAGTAATTTTTATTTAGTAAAGCATTGATTAGTGAAAGCAATCCAACGCTTATTAATTTCTTTAATTGTCATTTTGGTGTCGGACGTTTGGTGGCAGCCGTGTGTACATAGCCATCTAGCTGGGTTTTGGTCCCCACCAGTTTACATTGCAATCCTACACCGAGTACCACGGACACCTTGTTCTGGGCATCGATCATGATTTTCAGCTCGGCCATGTATCATTGTTTAGCAAACAATACCGTGCTGTTACGTTGGTACGATTTTAGCTTAATTTTTATTGTTGTAATGAAACCTATTGACCTTGCAACGTTAGGAGTTATTTATTGTTATTAAAGTTATTTCGTTAGTGTGCAAAAGAAAAATGCATTACATTATTTACCAAGCTTTTGTTCGATAACAAGAAACGTGTGAATAAAGGCAATAAAGAACCTCGGAGAACAAGGTTAAATAGTAAAATGTGACTTTTTATATTTAGAGAATAGTAATTTATTAATTTATTTCATAGCACACTGAATAACATACGTTGGCCTCACTAAATAGACTTACTTATCCCTAGAGTCGTGCAACTCGTTTTAAGTCCTTATTGTAATGTTATTGGTGAAAATTGAAATGCCCCTTTCGTAAAATAATTGATAATAAAAAAAATATTGTTATGCTACTGCAATGCAGGTTTTACGTTTATCTTGTTTCATCTAAAACGCGACCAGCCAAAAACTGCTCCTACATTGCACCATTAGAAGAAAATTAATATATAAAAACTTTTATCAGTATTTTGTATGTATTATTTTTAATGGTTGAATTTTTCTTTAATTTTATTGAAAGATTTAATAGTTTTGAAAAATAAATAGAAAAATGTAACATCATAAAATAAATTAAATTAAAGAATTGTTATATTATTACAAAATTAGTCGTATCTTTAAAACGATTTAGAAATAACACGCTAAGCATTCCTCGAGCAACATTGAATCATGTACCGTAATCTAAATGTCATTAACTATCTATTGAACTTATCTACCTAATTCATTGAACTACTATGCTTCGCAGCCTAACCTCATCACAGTAACCTGTAAAATTTGTGTAGATGGAATAAATCCATATAAACAGGATTTACCTGAAAACAAAGAAATTAAAGTTCTGTTGACATTTGGGGTAGTTCTCTAAACTTTGTAATTTGTAGTTGTAAAAATATGATTCAAATTACTTAACTAATTGCTATCGTTTAATGTTATGTAATGGTCAAGTCATTTTAACGTTCGCATATTTTTAAACCTAACATATTACAAAATTCACTTAATACATTTTTTTATTATTAAAACGAACGGGATTTTATAATGACGGTTAGCCTAATCGGTTACTTATTTAGTTTAAGATTTATTTTTAATATTGCTATATACTTTTATTCTATCACCCTATTCCCAAAGCAGATAAAAAACAGATTATTGTGGAATATGTATAATGAAATAAAAAAAAACAAAAAAAAAACAAAAAACATAGGAATATAAAAAGGGCTATATGTTGATTACTACAACTATGTGGTCATAATAAAAAACTAACACATCATAAAAGCTAGTTTCAATGTTTATAAATAGACATTTAAAAGCACAAGAGAAGTAAAAGTAATTAGCAATCAAAACGTCTAACAAGAACTTTGATGACTTCACTTTCATACTTGATGAAGAGTAAATTTTAATTACCAAAACTACACAGCATCAGCAGCAGAACCTATAACAACATAAGATGTGCTGTAGAGAGCTCAAAGCGTTTGTTTAGGGAAATGTAACTTGAAACTGATTGATTCACTAAATTGGAATTTGCTTCAACCAATTTCCCTCAGTCTCTTTTGATACTTTGTAATGTTTTTATAAGGGATCTCAGTTCTAACATTTACTGTTTAGTAAATAAAAAGAGTATTATCTACCATTTCCCCTTCAATGTATAGATTTAGTAGTTTATATAGAAATGTAAATTACTTAATATAATTCCTTAATTATTATTGATTTTATTGTTTAAATGCTTAATATTTATTAATTTTAAACCTTTCCAAAATCATATTGCAGAATGTGTGTGTGTATGTGAGTTTTAATTATTATTTTTCACTTTACATTAATCATTGTTAATTTCAATAATATAATGCTTTAAAATAATATTTTTACATTTATATGAATATAGTTACATTAGTTAGTGGTTTTAAATTATTGTAAGTTACTTGTTTAACAAAACTTTAAATAAATAATGAGAAATATTAGTTTAATGTGTTAGTTATTTATACATAAAATATTCTATATCGTTAATGAAACAAAATCGTATATTTTAGCTGTAACTCTATGTAATAACAATTTTAATTACAGTACTAGGCCTACTTTGTTAGTTTTAAGGTGATACTTTAATCTGTATCAACCTTTAATTAACTTTTATATATTTTAAGTATAAATATTATCCTTATTTAAGACCGGTCTCAAATAACAACCGACCCCAACGTATATTTCACCAAACACCCTAAGGCAGGGTCTAGTGTTTGCTGAAGGGACTGTACCTCCTTGGCAAGGTAATATCCACTGCTACAGGGATCATGTTGGGCCTTGGTATACTGCAGTACCACCCTCTACATGATGGACAAGGTAATCAAAACCTACACTACAGTGTTAATACGTGAAGTTTGATTGTCATTATATTCATTATTGAACGAGAAAGAACGACATTTTAATTTTACGTAATATGCAAGCTTACCATTTTATCAATTCAAAATGATAATTTGAACTCCCTTGTACCTTGTACGTTGTGATAGCTCCCAAATGTCAGATGTGGCGTTGGGTTGAAAAATTGCCCGATCCTCAGGGATCTTATGTGATTATGTTAAGGGGGTGGGGCTGGGGGGATTAGGATTCCTTACCCGAATTTTGAAAAATTAATCAATTTAATAAATAAAATTTATTACATTTCTTATTTAGTAACAAATATTTCAAAACGCTCTGTGACTTACAAACGTCATTAATTTTTTCCATTGGTTCTGGCTAATTATAGATAATTTTGTGTCATGAGTACATTGGCTTAAAAAATGGTACTCTATGTAAATTAGAAATTTTTTCCATGTTAAGTGTGACAGTTAAATTTGTGATTTAGATTTATATACTCGTAAACTCGGGAGATTGGGATGTGATAAACCAATAAATTAAAAAGAATATGGAATGCTCTGTAAAAATTCTTAAATTAACAAAATGTTTTACTTTGAGAATGGCAAGGCAACCCTAGCATATATCTAATGGTTTTCTTTTTGGAAGTTAAAAGTACGAGAGCTGTTCAATAAAGACTGACAGTAGCGTACATGTAAACAAACAAAGTATAATAATTAGGTTTTATCAAGTTGATATGAAACATTGAAGTATTAGCAACAACCAAATCAGCTCTTAACATTGCAGAATGTTAGTTTTTGTCATGACAACCAATTTAATAAAGAGTTGCAAATTTTTGCCTCTAAAGTTTGCTAAGACTGATTTTTGTGAGCAAAGATATGCGGTTACGTTTGGTGTAAAACTGGGGAAAAGCGCTACGGATATACTTATAGTGACTTGACGAAAGCTTTTGGTAATGATGTAATGAGTGAAAGAACCTGTTTCAGGTGGCATAAAGACTTAAAATATGGATTGGAATGATGTGAGTTAGAAGGTGGGCCTGGAGCCCCTGTTTCTGCCCTTACCGAAGAAATAATCAATACTGCGGGTGTTATGATTCGCATTAACCACATTTGACTATTAGACAGCTAGCTGTAATGCTCGACATATCGATTGGCAGTGTCCATCCATACACTTATGCATGATCATAAGAAGCGGCCAGACCTCGTCGGACGCTGGAAACTGCATTACCGACAATGCTCGTCCCCATGTTGTCAAATATTGTGCTTCAGTTTCTGGCCAAAAAAGGAATCGAAACTGTGCCACACCCATCCTACAGTCCTGTACTGACTCAAAATGACTTTTTTCTGTATCCTCAGGCCAAAAAGGAGCTTAAAGGCAAGCGTTTTACAACTGCTACTGCGGTTGTTAAAACTTAAGAGGCGATTTTGAAGGTTCTGTCTAAGGATGGCTTTAAACACGTCTTCAAGGCGTGGCAGAGGCGCTGGAATAAGTGTGTGGCTTTAAATGGCGACTACTTAGAAGGAGATACCAGTGTTAAAGTGTAAACTTCTATATTAAAGGTACTGAAAGAGTACTGTCAGTCTTTACTGAACAGCCCTCGTATATCTAATTCTGATTTGTCAGCTCCTCAAAGGACCCCGAGTATGATGTGTGGCATTCGACTGGGCTATAAACTGCTTTAGAAGATCTATCAATTCTATCTAGATCAAGATCAATCAATGTATGTCAATTATGGAAACTCAGGATTTAAACAAAATTTCCATTAGGAATTGAAAAAATTTTAGGCAACTTTTGTTTGTTTGTAATTTACTGATATTTCTTACACCTTTACATTCTGAAAAATCAGAATTTCATTTTTAGAAGTTGTGGCTGGCTATAAAAATATACAATATATATAAACCTTTACATTTAAGTTGCTCGTCATTTAAACAAATATGAAGTGCTTTGTCGGTATAAAGGATTGTTGGGCAAACAGAAAAATAATCACTATAGGCCTTTACATTGTTATAAGCTGCTATACATCGCAAAACGAGTAATAATTAGAGAGACATCCGTGTAAAGGTTAAATTTTGAACACAGAAAGTAGCATTGGCTCACTTATTAGTTGACAGAGATATTTATAAGAGTTCCCTGAGCCGAGATAAATAACCTAATCGTGACCAACGAACATGATGGGATTAGTTCAGGCTGGCAGGAAATTACGTTACATCCTTCAGTGCTCGACCCTCGCAGCAAAACAAGCTAACCGTCCCGCGTCCCTGACTGGCAAACTTATCTTACCAACGAACAGGTAAATGTCACATAGTATGATGGCTAATTTTTTATTCAGTATTGGTTAGTAAAACTATAAATCCTGGTAGTAGGTCTATGCCAGTTTTTTTATCCTGTGTAGTTGTTATTGGAACTTTGGTATGTAAATCTTGAAAACCCAATACTAGCTTTTATACTTTTATTCAATAAAAATTTTTGATAATGATTGTTTAATAATAGTGATAACAATCAAACATCATGTGATTATAGAATATTTAATTAATTAAATCTCGGAAGCAATTTGCCAGAGAGGACTTAACATATTTAAAGAAAGAATTTAAAATAATTGCTTATACTCTCAAGGGATTTATCATAAAAAAAGATTGGCAAGTCCTTTCCAGAGCCATTTATGTCTGACTATTGAAGGCTCTCGGGCGACTCCACTCTGGGCTTTAAATACGTGTGGGTAATGGTTTACTCACGTTTCACGTTTTAATATGATGGTTCCAATTTATATACTGATATGTTATATAATTCATTTTCGTAAAGCGGCTAAACTGAAATATAACATTTTTTGTTGCACAGTGATCAATACACAACAGACATTATTTTCCTCAGTACAATTTTCTTCAA
Organism: Neoaliturus tenellus; assembly: GCA_030545055.2. NCBI lineage: Eukaryota > Metazoa > Arthropoda > Insecta > Hemiptera > Cicadellidae > Neoaliturus > Neoaliturus tenellus. The sequence continues at coordinate 77,185,181 of CM061533.1, forward strand.
ATATTTCATGTGAGATAAATTTTATCTATTTTGTATGATTACTAGTATTTAAAACTATTAACTACTCATGAACTTCTCTTTTAACAGCTAGCTCTAATATAAATGAGTTTGTTGCCCGTCGATACTCGAAGGATACAGCTCCAGTCATGGAGAGTGTAGCGCTAGGCATACATGGGGTAAATAAGTATAAAATGTACTTTTTAAAATTGCTATTTGCTAACATTTAAACAGCCGCTTTAAGTAATTTAGTAACTTTAAACAATATAACAATTAAAACTTTTTTAGTTTTTAACTTACCAACTATAAAATTAAGTAGTTTAAATAGCACAACACTGTAGGCTTAATGATTTTTCTTTCAACATAAAGAATAATATTATAAATATATACGTTTTCAGGCCTCAATAAGCCGAATCCCTCTTGTATGTTTGTTTTTCTACTATATTAAAACAAATACCTAGTGTGTTTACAATCAGCTGATTGATAGGTTATAAAATAAATTCATTGCAAGGGTTTTCAAATTTACAATTTTTTAAATATAAGAAAGTAAGATAACAATAAAATTCACAAAACGTGCTAATATAAGAAAGTTTAACTTGTATTTGGTACAAAATGCATGTAAATATTTCCAGTGGAAGGCGCCTATATAGGATTGAACAACTTAACTTTTTCCCCATATTAAACCTCTATTATAAAAGTTGGTTTTTAATTTTTGACGAATTTCACGTAAATGTTTTCGAATTATGAATAAAACCTGCTAATAAAGGACGAAAAACGTTTGTTTTGGTACAATTCCCATGTAAATCGGCCCAGTAGAAAACTCAGACGAACTGTCCAAAGGTGCTTTTTTATCTTACTGTTTTAAATATAGGCCTATAGATAGATGTAGTTAGTTATTCTTTTGGTTTTGTCATGTAATGCACAGCGTACATTTAATGCAAACGGGAAGGAGCGAAATATTCAGTATCTTCTTCTTAACGGTTAAAAAGTTTTTAAACGTCTAGTAAAATGTTTTATGGGTAAAATACAAATTAAAAAGAGTAAGTATAGGTTTTGTCATAGAAATATGTTATGTAAAAGATATGTAATACGGTAGAAAATCTGACAAAGTGAAGTGTAGTAAATTAGCATTTTTGCTAAGACTCGCAGGGGGGAGGGGGTGCGTGTTCAGTGTAGTGTGTGGTATCATAAATTCACTCCAAGTCCACTGTAATCTGGCGATTATCCCGAAGCCTAAACGACGCGGCTGGCGTGCCAAACGTTGCCGAAAGTGCTCTGCCTTGGGACAATATAACTATAAGCTTAAAATCACCCAGTTTATCTTGATATTATCAATTTCATTACTTGTAATACTGTTTACTAAACACACATATTGCATTTCATATTTTCTCCACAGAATATTGGTTATTCTCATTAATTATTATTATTATAATTTTAATTTGTAATATTATTTTATTTTTTCAACCATCAACCACTAACTGTAATTATATTGATTTGTCTGCTATAATAAATGTATTTTACGAGAAACTTAAGTTATATAGGAGAAAATATACATAAATATTCTATCTCAACAGAATAAGAAAAAGATTTTACCTAATTGATTAAAAATGGCAAGGTGTTCACACTAACATTTAATTAAAAATATTACTACACAAATATCTGTTTGAACATGCAAGTTAATCCCACAGTACAATGTTAGAGGTGACGCCACAGATGCCAGCTGATGGTTATGACACAGTGTTAACATGTCCAGCCCAAACCCTTCCCCTTCCTACCACCCCCCCCCCCCCCCCCGCCACCCCTATAGCAACCTGCTCCGGCTGTTACACTTGACATAAACTGACTTGATAATCGTCGAATGCAAAACAATACTTTTTAGAAATCTGTTTATTTGAAGCATTAATAAGTTTAATGTATGCGCATAATTCATACGGTCGCATCACGATGTTACTTCTGGCTATTCTTTTATCAGATAAAGACTATGGCTATACAACAAACAAAGAAAGGGTAACTAATAAACTGGCCATATATTATATGGCCATTATTATAATGCGCATATGCGTATATGGTGATTATTATAATGCAATTTATAAGCTACAAGTAACAGATGTCCAATAATTATTGTAGTAACAAACGTTTTACCTTATTTAGAGTCAATTCAATAAAATAGCTATGGTGCATTTGTTTTAGTGGTACAATATAGAAATAAATCAAATAAATTTTGTAGTTAAAATATATATTTTTGAAACCCTTTTACCAATTGTTTACCATGCATGACCCAGCTTCAGATTACTTCAGCCCGGATCTTATTCCTGAACGTCTGCATCTCAGAACAGTTTAATAATCCACAAGGCAGCTCTCGCTGGCCAATTCTTACAATCTCTGTTTATCGTTCCATGTTTATGTAAGTTTAATACATTACTCGTTGTTATCATTGCTAGTGTCATTGCTATTTTTTTGTCAGGATTTCCGATTAGAAATGGAAAAACCAATTAGTAAAAAACTTAATTAAAACCCTATCAGACGGAACAGCAAAAACATAATTAGAATACTTAAGTTTCTTTATTACCATGTGCTAACATGTGTTTAACGATGTTTCATTTCCTCTCGATGTTGAATGTGACCACTCTGACGAGCAAGTTTGTTATAGATTTAGTCCTGAATATACAATGTTTAGCAGCAAACAATATTTACGAGAAGGCTAAAGGGATAGAGTGATTATTTTGCCTGCGCAGATAAGTGGCCGTTGCGGAAGCTACCTGAGTACATTTCGCATTGGTCACAACCAAACTTAGGGCGAGAAACAATAACCAGTTTTCGGTGTAAAACACTGTGGCTAAAAAACGCTGCTACACCTTAGCTCGTGTGAGACCCAAGACTCAGGTAAATGATGATGTGGGAGGAGGTTTGGCCCCGGAAAATAGGCTTTTAATTACTAAATGCTATTTATTGGCTACGTCCATAGCCTGCGCACCTAGCAGTTTCAGCGGCTGCCGATAGAGGCCGTCAGTATCGGTGGTCTCACGTATAAAATTTTGGAGTGCTTCACCTGAACAAGAAAATAATTAAATGAATTAAATTTTAACAAGATTTACTTTTACAAAGAATATATAATGTATTAACTAACGTATTTTTATAAGGTTAGTGATTAATTTTAACTTTACAGTCAGTACGTGGATATTAATTTTGAGTTATTAATGTTAGTTGTGAAAAGAAAACTTTTACCCAAAATCTAACTTTTAATTACTACAGTTTTAGTATGCTGGTACAATGCTTGCAGAAAAGTTGTTCTCATTGTAATAAGAAAGTTGAGTACGGTCTTAAATGAGATTAAAATTTCATTCCACCTCGACCGTAATTTAAGTGAGAGTATTTACGTTAATCCTAAACCGAGTTTCTACTTTACTTGTACGTAAAAGGTTTATTTAAAAAAATATTTCAAGACTATAATAATTACGAATAATTAAATATATTACAACTAATGTACTTTTAATCTAAATTATATACTCCCGAATGTGTAACTGACTCATCGGGGTATCAGAAATTCGTCAAATGTCAGTAAAGTAGATCTCCTATATATCACTTACTACAGAAAGATTCCCAAGCGAGAACTAAACTTACCGACCTGTATTATTGAGAAAATTGCCAACATACTGGGAGTTGCGGATTACCGAAACACCCTTTTTAAGAAATTTTATGACAATAACCTATTGTGCCTTTATAGGTAAAGCGGTCTATCCACCGAGAGTAATTTCAATGTACAGGGTGTATCTGAAATTACCTCTCCAGACCGGAAGTCACTGATGTCAAATACAAACCCTCACTTTAAATAATTTTTTTTAGTTTTACACGGTTTTTAAGAAAACTTTACAATTTGATCTTGTACGCGTAATTTTAGCAGCTAATTGAATATTTGAGGTTGAAATTTAGATTTTCCTCATTCTTCTCTGAGCATTTTAGGTTAAGCAAAAATGTCACGGCACAAAAATGTCTTAGACTCTTTTAAATACGTTTCCAACAAAAATTGTCAGTTTGATCCAAAAAATTTTTTTATTAAATTTACAACATGACGGAGATTAATGAACATGTATTTAAATGTTTAGTTAAACAAATCACGTGATAATTGATGTTTTATGATGGTATATTATTTTAAATGAGGTTCTTAGTGTGACGGCTCGTGCCGCCAGCACTCCATATAGTAGCGATTTTCGAGGCACTGGCCACAGGCCCGAATCCGACAGCCTGTTTCCAGAACCTTCTCGAATCGGCCCGCGGAGCGAAAGATATTCCTACGCACGGTCGGTCTCGCCCCATTTCGCCATCTTCGTTTTCCGGTACCACATCGCTGCAACGCCATGGCCAGATAAGTTTTAGTTTAGTTGGGGGTTTACGTAGGCTAGGGATGAGCGGGGGAATGATAATTAATTAATTGATCTCAAGTACAATTATTATGTAGCCAGTCAATTAAGGCTGCAACTAGTTCTGTAGAGGGTAGTCTGGAGCCATAACCTTAACGCTCATGTCGTTTCACGACATTAGCCATAGGATGGGTTTTAGATTTCTAGATACAGTTCATTATTAGATATTCACCTTCCAATTAATTTAGTATACGTAGATTATAATTATCTCATCAAAATGGCTTATTCTGGTCTGTGCTTGGCAGCGATCCGTCTCTGGGTAGAACCCACAGTAGGCCTATGTCCTTCAGATACGTTTCCTAGGTTCAGTCAATAAGCCACGAATTTCCCAGGTATCTCATTTCACGCCTTAAACCTCCGTCCTCAACCATTTCCATAGTCACCTTTGGTTAACCACCTACAACCTAGAAATGAGCAGTCAGCCCCATTCATGTTCTCGCTCGACCCCAGGAGTCCATCAATTCCGTTTGCCAATAGCTACTCACTAAGTTCAATACCACCATAGGTCCACAATCAGCCTTCCGAATAACCATTATCCATAGGTAACCATCATATTACCGTTTCATATGGTAGCAGAGCTTCTGAGCTAAGCACAGGCTAGGACTACAGCTTCATGAGGTAGGCCTAGGCTAGCCTAACCTCACTTTTCCTTTTTTAGGCTAGGGCAGTAGTTTTTGCTTCGATTCTTTTCAAATTTTTTTCTAAGAAAGGCTAAGGTTCGGGGCTACCCTGTTGCAGTAGTTTTTTTTGGAAATTTTGGAAATTAGCTTAAATTTTGGCCTTTATTTTTATTTTCCGAGCGCTCTTATAGCCTCGGTTAGCTTTAACCTTTCCAAGTTTTTCTTGCTAGTTTATCATCCCCTGCTCTTTCCCTTTAGTTCTGTTAGGCAATAGGGACCCAGGGTTTGCCAGCCAGTGTAGGATTTTGCCTTTGTTTTGTGCCTTTGTTACAGAATAGGCCTAGCCCCTGCGGTTCGAGGTTTCCAGCCTGCCAGCTTTCTCTGCTTGAAGAAAGTGCCTTTTTCAGAGTCTTAATTGTGCAGTGTTGAAGTGAATTTTTTTTTTTAAAAGTGCAGTAAAGGAAAATTAAATATTTTTTGCCAATTAATGTTTTCAAGTTTTAATTCAGATTTTCTTTTGCATTTTGTTGGGATCAGTGACAGGTAAGGGGCAGATCGCTGTGCCCGGGCACAGAACGCTGCTGGCTGAATCCCAAGTAAACTAAATTAAATTAATTTTCAATTTTCTTTATTTTAAAATTACAAAGTCTTTGGTATGAGCGTTAGAGTCAGTGTAGTTTGTAAGAAGTGTTTCTTGTGTATTTAAGCTATATTATATTTAAGTATGCTTGCTAAATATTTATTTTAATTACCTTTTCCTATGCACTTGCTTATTTAATTACTGAACATTTAATGCAGGGTATTGTGTGGCCTATCCCTGGATGTCTCATCTAGGTTAGGTCTGTGTTATCGGCTGGTCGATAGTCGAGCAGTACTCGGGTATCGGTGATTCGGCTTTCCGCACCGATATACCGGCTTGCTTTGACTAACCGCACCTTGCTTTTGAATTTTGCTGGCTTTTGGCAAACCCCTGGCTGTTTTCTCAGTTACATTTCAACCTTGTAGGCTAATTAGCAGGAAAATTTCAGGTATTAAAATTAAATTGGTTAAGAATTAATTTCTCGGATTTTAGAGGTTTTTTAATTAAGTAGGCCTAGGTTAAACACCATTGGGCTAGGTTTTCATGATAAATAAATTCCCTTAGGCCGTAGCAAACCCCCCAACCTCCCGTTCTTGTAGATGCCAATATCTGTGCAAATTTTAGGCAACTCATGTGCAAAGAGGTTCTCGGAGTATCTTGGTCGTCAGACCAGAGCTGATATTTCCGTGCAATCCTCATGCTCATGGGGTTTTTCCGGCGCAAAGGTAGGCGAAATCAAGGACTTTTTTAAATCAAACCCTGTCCTTCAGGCCAACATTCCGTTAGTGCTTATGGTGGGAACCAACGATTTTTTGGGCGGAACTGCACCCTGCGATTTCAAGGCTCAATTTTTGTCCTTGATCAAATTAATTCGCAGAAGATATCCTGACATAGTGATTGTTTTCACAACTTTGCCGCTATTTCCTCGCATTTGCAGTGATGCTCGGGCAGTGGATCGATTGGATAAGATGAATAGGTTTTTGCTCACTCTGAGATCTGACATGGTTCGGGTTGTACGCTTAACTGCGGATTTTGCCAACCATGAATTTTTCCATGCACATTATGGTAGATCTCGCAGGATTGATGGCATTCATTACAATTCTCTCGGCCATCGCAAGCTCTTGTCCATTTTCGCCGACGAGTTAAAGCCTTGAAACCAGGTTTGCGGCTGCCTAACGTCTTTTGGGGTACCCACCATAAGGGAAATTGGAAAATTTTTTTTTCTTTTGGCAAAACGACAAAATTGATTTCGCGATGGAGAGAGCAGGCTCAAAAAAAAAAAAAAAAAAAAAAAAAATAAGGGCAACAAAATTAGAATTTTTTTTTACAAAATTGGCAGTTAGGGTTTTTAGGTGTTTTTCCCCCCTCGCCCCGGGTCTGCACGGACCCCCGTCAGCTCAATGACATTGTTTTTTCTCGTGCGGTGAATTATTGTGCATTGTTGGGCAAATTGATTATTGTTTGCAACTTGTTTAAAATTTTTTTTTCTCTTTTTCTTCTGCCATTGATCAACGGAAACCCAAGGGGAAAATTTTGAGTGAGTTGGGTTTTTTTTAGGCCTATTGTCGTTGCGCACCCCCCTGCGACATGACATCGAGGGTGTACGCGCATGACGAAATCCCATCGGGAACGTCATGGGTTTACACGCTCTCAGCGTCTGACGCTGTCGCGCAGTGCCAAGCCCTGGGCCTCACCCCGTTGGGCACTCTTGCTCAAAACAGAGCCCTGTTGAGCGAGTACTTGGCTACTTTGCAAGTCAATGGTGGCACTGAGCCCTTGCCACCCGGTCACGCTTCCGATTCGGAAATTCCATTCAGGCGAAACAGAAGGACAACCCCGAAACGAAACAAGAGTCCGTCGGGTCCGAGTCGAACTACCGACCCTCATCGATTTTGGTTACCGAGACCGCCACCCACGCGCCTCCCGCGCATTCCGTCACTCAACCTCAGCCGCCACCCACCACTGGGCCGATGGCCCAGCCTTTCGCTCCTCAGTGGCTGGAGGCTATTCGAGTCGCTGCCTCAACCTTAGGTCAACAGTTGGCGAGTGCTGTGAGTTCAAAGAGCACATCCTCTGACTCCAGAAAGGTCGTGGCAAACCTGTTGAAGGCCCTGCCGGTTGTTTCTGGTGCTGATGGCGAACAGCTGCTGAAATTTTTGGTCAAGATATTGAAAATTCAGCGCCTGGCCTTAATCGATGAGCACACGCTCCTCGTTGAAGCGCTGCCTCGCACCACCGGGCAACTCGGTGATTTCTGGTCCCGTGCCATCGCCAACAGGCAGAGGTTGGCCGACCTGACTACTGACTTGATGGATTTTTTTGTGCCGACCCAGCTGCGACATACCATGGTGACGCGTCTTATTTATAGGCGTCAGGGAGCCTCCGAGCCCCTACCAGAGTTTGTAGGTTCGGTCCAGGACTACGCAATGTTGTTAATCCCAAATGCTACCGACTCGGAGCTTTTGGAGGTCCTGGTCAACGGACTTCACTCTGTGCCTAGGGCGCGGCTCGCCATGATGCCCCCCTGTCGCACTATTCAGGACCTGCTATCTCTCGCGCCTAGGCTGCAGGTGGTTGAGCACCTTGAGTCCACCTCTCAGGCGCAAGAGTCGGCTGTGGCCCCTGCCGCACCATCCTCACAAAATTCCAGGGGCTACGAACGTTCGTATCCGCAGAATCGTCACACCAGTCAGGCCTACCGCAGCGGTTATGGCAGGCCAAACAACAATTCTTTTCATCAAGGACGCCACGACCACGGGCAGCAATCGCGCTTTTCCAACCAACCCTACCGAGGGCAACAGTCGCACACTCGCGAGGGGCAGTACCGTTCGTATGTCCCGCAGAATTCCGGGCAGCAGCGTGATCGCGCGCAACGTCAGTCAGGTCCCATCAATTCCGACCGCAACGAACGAGGCAACCCAACAAACGGGAACGGAGGGCGATGTTAGGCGGTCGCGCTCCTCCGCAATGTCAAGCCGCCGCGGAACCCCTAAGGTTGACCCAATCAAAAACCAAACAACACCCTGTCTCCAGTAAGGCCCCATCCGTGCCCAAGATGGACCTTTGTCACATAATCACGAATTTTGGTGGTATTGAGCTTCAGGCCCTAGTCGACACAGGCGCGTCTTTCTGTTTGATTTCCCTGAATGTGTTCAACAGGCTTCGCAAGGACACCACTTGCGTAAAGTCTGTGGGCCCAACCAATGAAAAAGCCATTTCCGCTTCCGGCGACATCTTTGCTTTTCAGTCTCAGGCAACCATCCATTTCAAGATAGGGCATCTTTCATGGAACTTTTCCTTCCAAGTTTCAGAAAATTTACCGGTAGAAGTTATTATAGGCTCTGATTTTCTCACTAAGGCCCGTGCCATCATCAATATGGCAGATCACACCCTCACTTTTCCGTACGGCACCCCAAAGGTTTTTGCCTTGATACCTTCAGACACCGACAGTGAGTCAGCCCCTGTCAGTATGGGCCAAAATCTTAGTCCAGAGCAGCGATCCAAGGTCGAGGTTTTGGTCAGGGAATTTCCAGACACTATCACTAAGGCCTTGGGCCGAACCAATGTGGTGCAATACCATATCCGAGTAAATTCCACCAAAATTGTCAGAAATAAACCATATCAGTATGCACCCCCAAAACTTCTTCAAATGAGACAGCACATCGAGGAACTTCTTCGGAAGGGAGTTATTAGGCCATCAAATTCGCAGTACGCCTCTGCAGCTTTTCTGGTCTCCAAGAAGGGTGGCAAGACTCGCATGGTTGTAGATTATAGAAGTCTCAATTCCATCCTTGAGCTAGATGCCACCCCCATGCCAACCATCGAATCAGCCTTTCAGCACCTGGGACAAGCCCGCTGGTTCACTCTTCTTGACCTTAACTCGGCCTACAAACAGATTCCCCTTGCCGAAGAATCAAAGCACTATACCTCATTTGTTGTTCCTTGCGCTCAGTATGAGTTTAATTATCTCCCTTTTGGACTAGCTTCCGGAAGTATGGTCTTAACATCTCTCATAGACAAGATTTTTGGAGATATAAAATTCCAGTACATTTATAATTTCTTTGATGACTTGTGCGTCTACAGCAACGGTTCCTTTGATGACCATTTGGCCAAAGTCAGGACCGTCCTTCAAAGACTGCACAAGGCTGGACTCACTGTCAACCCCGAGAAAATCACCATAGCTTCAAACCATATCCAGTTCCTCGGTCACATATTTTCAAACAGCTCCATTTCTATTCATCCAGATAGGACCGAACCCATAGACAACTTCCCGGAGCCCAAGAATGTCAAACAGCTTTCCCGATTCTTGGGCATGACAGCCTTCTATGCTCGATTCATCAAGGGCTATGCAGCGATAGCCCAGCCTCTGAACATGCTCAAGAAAAAGGGTGTCGACTTTGTTTTTGGGCCGGAACAGCGGAAGGCTTTTGAAACCTTAAAGAAGGCATTGGTCTCGTCCCCCATTTTACGTATGCCCGATTTTAGTAGGCCCTTCATCGTGCATACAGATGCCTCAGGGACAGCAATAGGGGCAATTTTGTACCAGGAGTATGACAGTCACCTTTTCCCGGTTTCTTATGCATCCCGTGCTCTCAACAAACATGAGTTGAACTACTCCACATTGCAATTGGAGTGTTTAGCTATAGTTTTCGCATTGCAAAAATATCAACAGTATTTAGAACACAGGGAATTTCATCTCCATACAGATTGTTCAGCCCTCACCTGGTTATTAAATCACCCTCGTCAGGTAGGCAAAATAGGTAGGTGGATTTCATTCATTAATTCCTTCAAGTTCCAAATTCATCATATCAAGGGCAAAGACAACGTGGTGGCTGACTGTCTCTCTAGGCTTTTTGAGGGCTCCGAGCCTACTGAGGCCCCCAAACCCGATCCCTCTCCCACGATGGCGCTCCTGGGCTTGCCGGAATTGTTCAAAGACATAAGCAAACATCAGGTAGAGGACCCTTCCCTAGCAAAAATTATCCGTTCCACCAGTAAGCCCGAGGGTTATTCTGTCCAAGATGGTGTACTCATGTATCGACAACCGAACCACACCAAGCCAAGGGTTGTCGTGCCCGCTAAGTTAATGGATCTATTATTCAAATATTATCACGAGTCACCCACTTCCGCTCACCTTGGCATTCGTAAAACCCTAGCCCGTGTTGAGGCTTATTTCTGGGCCAAGGATCTTCGACAGGAAATCACCCAGAGAGTAAAAGCTTGCGTCAAGTGCCAACGCTGCAAGCAAGCTCCCAACTCCAACTTAGGGCAGCTCTCATCTGAAGTGGTCACCAAACCTTGGGAGAAAATTTTCATTGACCACATCGGTCCTTTACCCCGCTCTACCAAGGGTAACAAATACATCCTCACCATAGTTGACTCCTTTTCAAAGTTTTGTATTTTCATACCCACCAGAAACACTCAAGCCCACACAACAGCCAACCTTCTATTGAATAATGTTTTTTCTATTTTCGGTCCACCAAAGTACCTAGTTTCTGATAACGTCTCCGGCTTCCGTTCCAGAGTTATTCAACAGCTGTGTCTGGATTTGGGCATTCAACACATTTGCACTAGCCCATATTACCCAAACCCCTCCCATGCTGAGAGAGTAAATAAACAAATTAAGGTGGCCATCCGTATTTTCCATAGTAAGCACCAACAGTTTTGGGATCAGCACCTTCACTGGTTTCAAATAGCTCTCAATTCCGCAGCCCACGAGCGCCCTCACTTCACCCTCCCGCCTTTTCCTGGGTAGAACTCTTCACCATCCTTTAGAGCTCCATTGGAATCTTGATACCTTGGTCGACCAGAATGGCCCATCACCCTCCCTTCAGGAGGAGTGGGAACAAGCCATCGAGAATCTTCGAAAGGCCCGTGCCAAAAGGGAAAGGATATATAATAGGGATAGGACCCCCGCCACTTTCAAGCCCGGAGATTGGGTAATGTATAAATTGCACCCCCTGAGCAAGAAAATTGACCATGTCAATCAAAAGTTGTTGCCCCTTTGGTCCAAGCCTTGTGTAATAGAGACCTTTGTCTCGCCTGTGACTGTCCGATTGCTCGACCCCACCAATGGAAAATTCATACGACAGGCCCACGTTTCTCAGTTGAAGAGGTTTTTCAACCCTTCCAGGTAAAAAGTAAGATTCATCAAACTTTTCCTACCCAGACCGACGATCGTCTGCCAAGCCAGCCAGAACCTAGTGATAGTAGTTGTAAGCTTTTCTTCTTTCTTCTTCTTCTTTTTCTAGCCCCCCCCCCCCCCAGTTGAGGGCGGTGAGTCTAAGGCATTGCCTTCCTTTGCGATGGGTATGCCTACACCTTACCCCAGCTGTGGAGTGGGTTTTCCCCTCTCCTCTTCTGCCAGCGGCATAGACGGATTTTTCCCCGAGGCTGTTTTAATATTTAAATTAATTTCTTTTGCTTATAAATTATCTTCGCCCTTGGATTGAACCTTTTTTTATTTATTTTTTTTCTCAATCCCAGAGCGAGGGGCCTCGGATGACTTCCGTTCTTGTCGATTGATTGTAGTTGTGTACAGGCTACAATCCATTGAATGCCAACTGGTACCTAGTCACAACTCTGCTTTACTTTCCTATCTTCACCTTTCTTCTGTTCTCTCGACGGCCGTCACTTAGGGAAATTCTAGTCACTAGCAGTAGGGCTTAATTAGGTAGACCTTCGTAGATTTAGTTAGTCTTAGTAGGTATTATGTGGTAAGAAAGGGAATAAGTAAATAAAGAAATAAAGGTATATACTTAGGGTATCAATTATTGGGAAAATGCTTTGTTATTAAACAATGGGATTTTCAGAACAATAAAGTTTGTGTTTAGAATGTTGAAGTTGGGAGAATGTATGTTTAGGCGAAGGGGAAACACCGCGTCGCCGTGAATTGTGTCCGTTTGTTTTGCTTGTATTCGGCATTCGTGTTTGCCTTTTTGCGTTTCCGCTTTCAAGGAAATTTTCGTTATCCTAGAACCCATCCTATCCTCAAACCGCAAAACCATCAAATGTCTCATGGAACCAAACGAAAACCACCCACACTGGAGATCCCGCCCAACTCAACGTGGTGCTACGCGCAGAATTTCGACAGTTTTCGGCCCCGGTTGGCTCTTGCTTGCGATTCCCAGATTCAAATGGCATTGACATTCCCGAACATTTCCTCATTGGAATTTTTTTTTTCCTACTCCACAGTCACCACCTGACCCCACCGAGTCAGGATTGCCGCACTCGATCACCCCTTCAGGGTTTTTAATTGAACCGTACCTTTACCGCGAATTTGTAATCTGCACAATCATCCATAGACCAAAGATAAAAGAGTAAAAAAAAAAAAATAAAAAATAATAAAAAAAACATATGGAAGCAATATTTAACCAAAGAAATGTATGAAAAGGCTATGAAATGTATAAAAAAAGCCAAGATGGTGATGGACTCGATCCCAGCAACTGAAGGACCAGTGCTGTTGACACCTTCCACACATATAGACACCGTTGTGAAGAGGCACTGAGGACATGGGCTTCAAGTGTCGTGCGGATGCCTGACCTCCGGCCCCTGAGACTCACCACATCATCGACCACGCATCGTCACCAGCCTTCCCAACCTGAGTCTGGAAGTCCGCAGCGCGGTAGCGGCCGACCACCTGCCAGGCACGCCCATAACCACCGGGCCCTTTCTGCCATCTACCTGCCTGCACTTGCTGCGTGTGGTCCTGAGTCCTCCACTGCCCGGACCGGCATCCAGTATCAACATCGGCCTCCCCTACAATGGGGCACCTTGTCATTGACTTATCAACACTTATCTCCGGCAAGAAAGTGCAACAAGTATGGGAAGAAATACAGGTCCATAAGTACAAGCATGAGAAGAAAAAAAAAAAAAAAAACCAAGACAAGGATGTGCGTGCAGATTATCGCCATTTCCATTCACTCGCCTTTGCAGATTTCCGGCATTTCAATCCGCTCACCTTTGTAGATTATCGGCAATCCTGGAAGCCTCTTCCAACCCCGGTCCCTACCTCTTTTAAGGGGGGGAGGAGTCCGGGCAATGTCAATGACCAATTCCGCAACATTCAAAGGAGTTCGTCTCCATCTTTTTCGCTTCGAACGAGTTGGCACCACAGGGATCCCAGCGTGGATCACCACCCATCACCGAACGCGGGTTCCCGAGGGTCTCTCCCAAACATGTTCTAGGGCTCCGCCGCCCTTCGACCCCGTGATCCACCGCCCGGTGATGAGATGGCGCGTCCCATCCCTTTTTTCAAATCAAAACAAAAGCAAGGATTCTAGGGAATCACACCTCCCGCACCTCCACCATTCCTGCCTTCACCCCACAAGTCGCGGTGCAAATTCTTTCCGAGAAGGGACTTTGGCTGTGACGGCTCGTGCCGCCAGCACTCCATATAGTAGCGATTTTCGAGGCACTGGCCACAGGCCCGAATCCGACAGCCTGTTTCCAGAACCTTCTCGAATCGGCCCGCGGAGCGAAAGATATTCCTACGCACGGTCGGTCTCGCCCCATTTCGCCATCATCGTTTTCCGGTACCACATCGCTGCAACGCCATGGCCAGATAAGTTTTAGTTTAGTTGGGGGTTTACGTAGGCTAGGGATGAGCGGGGGAATGATAATTAATTAATTGATCTCAAGTACAATTATTATGTAGCCAGTCAATTAAGGCTGCAACTAGTTCTGTAGAGGGTAGTCTGGAGCCATAACCTTAACGCTCATGTCGTTTCACGACATTAGCCATAGGATGGGTTTTAGATTTCTAGATACAGTTCATTATTAGATATTCACCTTCCAATTAATTTAGTATACGTAGATTATAATTATCTCATCAAAATGGCTTATTCTGGTCTGTGCTTGGCAGCGATCCGTCTCTGGGTAGAACCCACAGTAGGCCTATGTCCTTCAGATACGTTTCCTAGGTTCAGTCAATAAGCCACGAATTTCCCAGGTATCTCATTTCACGCCTTAAACCTCCGTCCTCAACCATTTCCATAGTCACCTTTGGTTAACCACCTACAACCTAGAAATGAGCAGTCAGCCCCATTCATGTTCTCGCTCGACCCCAGGAGTCCATCAATTCCGTTTGCCAATAGCTACTCACTAAGTTCAATACCACCATAGGTCCACAATCAGCCTTCCGAATACCCATTATCCATAGGTAACCATCATATTACCGTTTCATTAGACATTTACATGTTTGGTAAGTTCTGTTATATGTAAAATGTTCAGACATAATATATGTTAAATTTTCCCCAGTTAAAAAATTAATAACATGCTATTTATTATTCTAAATCAGTATGATTAGGGTTTAAAATATTAAATTTTAAAGTTGCTTCAAAATTACGTCTGGTCCCCTCTGTATTGAAATCAACAGAGCAAAATATGTTTACCTACAACGGCACAATTTGGTTTTTTTTGTACAATTTTAAAAGAGGTGCAAGGTTGGTATGGGAACCCGGCAAGACAGTATCATATTTGCATGATAGTCCTCCCAAAAATTGGTTCTTTCTTTGGGATGGCACTTAATTTCTAACGAACTCATTAGGAAGTACATCATTGACTTTACCTGATACCATGCTAATTTAAATTTTACAATTCAACTAAAATTTTAACTATAATAGCAGATTACAAAATTGATTTATCTTTTAGTGCGTACTAAGTTAATGTTTAATTTAAAAGGGTGGCAGTACAGTATTTTTATTTAAAATAAAAAAGCTTTTTTATTTTATGCCCCAGAAAACTATCTGATTTCAAAATTTAGCGATCAAACATTTTTACCCACAATAAATATGACATTATTTTTTTCTACTCTAGCGGCCAAATTATTACATCTAAAGCAATCCTCACGAACATCTTTCAAGTTACTACAAGTTTGGTTCTATGAATTTTTGCTCCCCAGTCTACACAATTAAACATAATTAAATGTTTATTTATTTTTGCGGGGAATTTTACCCCATGTAGACGTATTTTACTCAGAACCTTCACTTTGCACATAGACATATCTTGCACAGTACCAATATCAATTAAATTATCAAACTTAAAAATTATCATGATGATTTTCAATATCACGTATTCTTCTTTTGACTGTGAGTCGGAACGAATTGCTATATCAAGCAACTGATTGTTTTACTTTGATTGTTATTTACTGACCTGGTCCTACTTCTAAAACATACGTCCTCTGATGTGTATGGTAATTTTAATATTTTAACCATTATTTAACATACTTTGGTTAGTAACTACTGTATTATTGTATTTAGAAGCTTGAAGTTTTTTTATTTGCCTTGACAGTAATTTTTTAGGAAATTAGGTAAATTTAAAAGTTTTACACCATTAAAAACTGAAATTAAGGAATTGTTATGAATGCCAATATTACATTATGTATTTATCATTGAATGTTCAATATTACTGGATCGTTATGTTATTCCCTGGAATTTCAACACAACTAATTGAAGGATAGTAACTGAATAGTATTTTTGTAAATAAAAGGGGTTTTGGCAAGTTTTACCACTTTGTTAAGATTTCCAATTATTTTGTTTTAATGGAATTTTTCATTGTTTTCGATGATCTACTGCACATTTTTTATGCAGTTAATCCATTTAATTTTTTTATATATTTATTTATACGTATTTTATAATTTTAAGTAAATACTTATACAATACCTACATAATAAATTTATTCATAACTCCATTAACCTTTATAGAATTCGGGGGAATTAGGGTGGGGATTTGGGGAAAGAGTCTCTGAAAACGAGCCGTAGGCGAATATATTTTCATTCCTTAGATTGAGTTAGTTGCATAAGTTCAAATTTAGGTTATTTCTGCAGACTTGGGAGTTAATTTATGTTATAAATAAATGACAAACTCATTTATTTTGCTATTTTGCTCATTTACAAACTCTTATATTTATATGTATTCTGTTCATTATATGTGACTTAAACAACAATTAACGAATTTCTGGGCAACCCCTGAGGGGGCATGGGGGCGGAGCCCCCATCGAGCCGTAGGCGAGTAACAGCCTTATATAGTTTATGTTGATTAATATTTTGAATTTACAGCTTAATAACGAACCTCTTTTTTTTAAATAGGACTACAATTGAAACTTCTATTGCAAGTACTTTCATGTTTAATTATTTTGCAAGAAAAAAGTTCGAAGTTGAGTTTGCCTCGTTATGTTACATAAAAGTGTAAAAATGTCCTGATTAGGCTATATCATACATAACTGAAAATATAGCACGGCTATATTGATTCTATATTTTTAACATATTTCTTAAATCATATAAAGTATGAGTAAACTCTTTACAATCTACTTTACCATTCACTCAAGAATCGGAGAATCTTCATAACCGATACCAAGAATAACCGAGGGTCTACAGGATTACAAAATGGCATAAAAGTTTCTCTTTTGTGTAACTCTCAGGCTCCGCCCCAAAAGACTAAAACATTTCGATGTATTGTTAATCTTATGTCAAATCTTTAATAAGAATTAAGGAAACAATTAATCTGAAAAAGTATAGGATATACGATGTTGAAATTAGCATGTGCGTCCTAATTTTCTAATAGGTGCTCACTAAGAATATGTTTTGCAAAATTACACCAGGCTCCGCTGTACAGGACTTCAAAATTTTGTTCTAATATTATTCTTATGGCCAATTTTTAATACGAATCAATCAAGCATCGAAGTGGAAAACTATAGGAAATCTATTGATTGACATTTTGCATGGAAAATCCTCTATGACGATAAGTGCTTACTAAAAATTATTTTACAAAATTCCTTAAGGGCTCCGTCCCACAGCACATTAATATATGACATACGGGTTGGAATTTCACATTAAAGTTCCTCTTTGCTCATCGGTTTTACATCGTATAAAGAAGAAAATGTGTACGCTATACAACCAACTCACCTAGGCCTACATAGATTGCATGTATTTATTTATGTCTATCATTGTCAACTGTCATATTTATGTATTTTTTATTGAAATATTAGTTCAGAGATTGATAATTTATATTAGTTAATTTATTTATTGTTAATGTTATCGATGATTCTTAGGTATATTATTTATTGAATGTTATTTATTAATTATTTTATGTTATGAAGTAAAAAAAAAATATTTATTAAAACAATTGTTATAGTGTTGAATCAGTCAATTTTTAAGTGATAGTGTTAAAAAAGACTATGCCTTACAAGATATTTGAAATGAATTGCTTCTATGTAATTGGTTTTTTAGTCTAGATTGAAGGATGTACCGTATCAAATATATAATGAAATAGGTAGTCTCTATAAATATTTCATGTTTGGAAAATTCTTTCAGAACCCCGTCCCACATTGCTTCAAAATTGCTTTAGGCCCTTTGGGGCTGAAATTTGGAATTTAATCGCATTTTTGCTCAAAGGTGCTTACTAATAAATGTTTTTGCTAAATTCTTTTCAGGCTCCGCTCTACCTTAGCAAAACTTTAAGTTAAGAATAAATTTTGAAAAAAGGATTACAAAGTCAATTCAAACTTCCTGTAAAATTGCTGGTTTTTTTTAATTGATTAGAGTTAAACCCATATATATTTTATAACCTTCATTCTCAAACATTATTCATAATTCGTGATATCATATTTTCTCAATATTCGGCATTGCTATACCTTTGTGAAATGCTATACCTAAATAAATGTTGTGGATTTCAATAAAAGATATTAAAACAAATACTGTGAAACGGAAAAGTAGGCAGAAAACTGTTAGTAGTTGCAATATGGTTGTTTTAAATTTAACAAACTCCATATTTTGAACATATTTTTTATTTCTATGTTATAACTCTAGTACGATTTACTGAGGTTTCAAGGATGTTTAGGATTGAAATTGATAGCATAGTAGAAATAAAGAGTAATGGGTTTATAATGGATAACATACTATGGTATTTCCAGCTATCAGGATCAAATGGAACAAACCCAGGTTTAACCTTAGCAAAACCGGAAAAAAATGACAGAAAATAGCAGGAATTTTCACTGAAGAGAAACAACATATTATTTAACTTATCAAATAATATCCTGCCGTAAAGAAATTTAACATCCTTATATTTCATACTAATGTCTCTTTATAACAATGTTTCGCATTAATGTACTGGAAATATCGTTGAATATTAAAGAGGAAACACTGTTTTATATAACTACACCGTTTGTCGGCTCCGCAATCATATCGGCCGGCCCTGGTATGTTTATGACGGAGTGAGAATGACTGCGCCCCGCCCTCCAACACCCGGCCGCGAACCATACCCGCGGTTGTAATCATACGTTTATCTTGCAGTCTCATATAATAAAAATGTTTATAGAGGAAGAATACGATAATTCTCTTATATAAATGTGTGTTTGGCTAACTCAAATGTCTTTGAAAACGCTTATCTAACGCTTAGCTACTGGTCTAAAATTGGTAGCAAGTTTTGAACAAATTTAATTTTAGATTGGGACTTCTTTAGAATTTTTTTAATTTTCTGGGAATGTATCCAAGTCCAACGATTTGTTTCCTAATGACTAAGGTTTGGCGATAATCATAACATGTTTTCAATAAGCTACAAAGTACCTCATAGATACCAGAAATGGAAACATTGTCGCCTTCGTCTACAGCTCAGGCAAAATAAACAAGGTACTTCATCTAGACCGGAGCTTGAAACATTGTCGTCCTCGTCTACAGCTTAAGAAAAACAAGGTACCTCAGGGAGAAAAAGTTTTCTCCCTTAATACACAAATGGTTATACTAAATGTAGGTACTTTTACGTATATTTTTTATTTACTGTTTATATTTACTGTCCATTACTGTTTTATATTAATTGATTTCTTCTGTATTTACAAATGTAAATTGGTTTTCTATGTAGTAAGACAAAAAATTGATACGAATTTTGAACGATAAGTCATACGAGTATAATACAGTACCCGACATGACATGTTAAAATAAATTCCTTAACATTTGGTTAATCTGAAATATTATATGTAGATGAATAAATCCAATGTTGCTTTCTTACAAAACTCATTTATAATGAAATTTATATATTACACTTTATATTAGATAAGACTTTGAATAAGTAGACTTTGTTTAAAGTTGATGAGAGTTTTTTTATGTTTTTAATTAAACTTTGTATAACAATTGTACAAATATGAGTATATCGAAAGGCAACTTTCTAACAAAATTTATAAAAAGTTTAATTAAATTTTATTCGCTGGTCTGAGTTAAGAACACAACAAACTTTGGAGTTCAGAGTTGCCAAAGTAAATATACTCCACTTTGCTTATTCATATTCATAGGACTGCTTTAGGATTAAAATATGTTTTTCATTGAGATTTAAGTAGTAGAATAATTAATTGGAAATGTGTTGTTTATAATTAGTAATATAACATATTTTTTAACTCCTTTGCAAAGAAAATTGTTATTAAAATGGTTAAAAATTATTGTAATTAAATAAACTTCATCTATTACACCAAAACACATGAAAAAACTTAATAAGAAAAGATTTTATATTCAACATACGACCCTGGTAATGGTGTCATCATTGATAATTTTAAAACATTATTTCACAAGTTGACATATGAAACATCTCAAGTTTCATAAATAAATTCCAACCATCCAAACACAGAGGAAAAGTTTTATCATTATTAAAAATTTGGTTAAAGCAAATACCAATTGAATAGCCTTTATGTAGTAAAGTGGTGTTTTAAAACAATCCACTACAGTTTTAACCGAGTTTTACTTTAAGAGAGAATGTTTGTTTTACTCTTTTATTAATTTAAGCGTTCGTCTTGATGACCACTGCAGTGAGATATGCCCGTACTGAAATGGATCCTACAAATTCCTTTACTTTAAATAAGTTGGCACTAGAAGAATCATTTTAGCCACACAAAACAAATTGGTTTGAAATAATATTTTACATGTTATAGATTAGGTTATGTAAATCAAAATCTAGTAGTGAAGGTTTAGGTGTTAAGAATTGTATGATGAATATTCTGAATCTAAATTATTTAAATGGTCAAAAGAAAATGTCTTACCTTTATTTAGATGTAGTTTATAATGATAAAAAGAAACGAAACAGTAATAAAATACTCACCGTGAGTATTTTATCAAGTACATACGTCTTGATACATAATTTTGTACATGATATAAATTATTGTCATTAGTAAAAATTATATTTCATCGCAAGAAAATATTGTAACATTATTAACTATTAACTTTTGGTAATGTAAGTTTTAAAAATTTTTATTTCTACTAAGAGTGTAGCAGACGAGATTAATCAACCTACTTTTCATTTCATGAACGGAATTCATTTTTAAATATTTGATTCACAGCTAAATTACATTAAAGATAATTAAAAATAATTAATTAGTGGGAACTCTTGTTGATAATGAAACACTTGGTTTTCACTCTGTAAGCGCCAAAGTACTATTGATTTTTATTCCGTTTTGTAATTGAATATCTAGCATTCTTTAATGAAATAGTTAATATTGTATTAAAATACAATATAATTATAAATAATTCTCAATGCATTGTAAAATACAAATACCTCGTTATTTTTTTAAAAGTGAATTATTTTTTTAACCGAAAATTTACCATTGTTTTCTTTTTATTAAGAAGTTTTAATAACAATGTTCGTTAATAATATGCCTACTCTGAGAATGTTTTGAAATACACCTTTAAAGATTATTAGATCATATTATTTACTAAAATCATTCCTTACTCCTTTGAAAGATTTTTACTATTTTAAGTCGGGGATTTGAATAGTCATATTAACGGTCATATTATATAAAAAACGGTCAAAGTCATATACATGTTTCAGGAAGGAAGCTATCCTCAGATAGGTTGCACGTAATGAAATTTACTGGTTTCCAGCTGTTTCTAATGAGCATTGTTGTTACATGTACCTATTAAAATTTCTGTTTGATGTTGTTAGTTAAGTGCATCAAATGTAAAATAACTTATTCCTTAAAACTTAGAGGTCACATTTTTTTGAAGTTTGATGAAAAATATCGAACTTTAACTTGTCCAGAGGTCTCAACGGACTTCGACTTCACGCGCGGGAACTATCACACTCGCCAGGTGAACACCTATTTACCAGACTTGTAATATACTATTACGGTAGCAGCTGTGGTCTGAAAAATTTCATGTTGAGGTTCGTAGACTAAATGAGATAAAAAGTTATTTTAGCATCTAAGACGTAAACATAAAAGATTGTCACGGTCTCGGGACTATTTTGATGGACCACGGCAGCTATCTTAATAGCTGTTAATTCCTTGATTTAAAATCGCTAAAATAACTTTTTCCTAAAAAAAAATGTATAATATTTTTTTATTTCCGAAATAAAACACCATAAGGATTATTTTGGTGGCAAATTGCAGGGAATTTAATGCTGTACAAAAATGGTACAAAAGCCTTTTTTTGTAAAGACATATTTTTTGTAAATATTGATAAAAAGTAAAAACATTCACATATTTTAGGTTAATTTAAAAATTTTGCCAATAATGTGTTTAATCTAGGACCGAGTGCAAAAAATTGGTTTAATCATCAGGCCAACATCCTAAACAGTGAAAATGAAGGGCTTGAACACGTCATGGGAGTACATGGTATAGGAGACAGGAATGAAAATGGAGAACGGTTCATAGACCTATGTGCATCTCATGAGCTGGTTATTGGTGGTAGCTTGTTCCCACATCGTAAATGTCACAAAGTGACGTGGGTTTCCCCCGATCAAGTGACAGAAAACCAAATTGATCATATTGCCATAAGCAGAAAATTTAGAAGTTCGCTCTTGAATGTGAAGAATAAGAGAGGCGCTGATGTTGGCACTGATCATCACTTGGTGGTGGCCAAAATTA
This sequence comes from Neoaliturus tenellus, assembly GCA_030545055.2. Taxonomy (NCBI): domain Eukaryota; kingdom Metazoa; phylum Arthropoda; class Insecta; order Hemiptera; family Cicadellidae; genus Neoaliturus; species Neoaliturus tenellus. The sequence continues at coordinate 77,207,635 of CM061533.1, forward strand.
GATTAAAAATTGTAGCAAATAATTTTAAATTTGAAAATAGGGAAAGAAGATTTGACTCAATTAGACTGAAAGATAGGAATGTAAAGAATAGTTTTGTCTTAGAGCTTCAAAACCGCTTTGAAATCCTTTCTCAATATGAAGATCCAGAGGAAAGTGTGGAAAACGTCTGGGAAAAAGTCAGGAATGCCTATCAAGAAGCTGGCAAGAATATTCTTGGCTACAAGAACAGACTCAAGAAAGAATGGATGTCTAAAGCAACATGGGAGGAAAATGGATAGGAGAAAGGAGCTCAAACATAAATTAAATCAAAGTGTAACTAGGGCTCAGAAAGCACAAGCACAGAGAGAGTTTAATGAGGCAAGCAGAAGGATTAAGAGGAGTGTTAGGAAGGACAAGCGACGTTGGATAGATGAGCAGGCACAAGCAGCGGAAGAAGCAGTGAGGCGAGGTGACACTAAGGAGCTGTATAACATCACAGCAATGTTGGCTCACAAACACTTTAAGAAAACAGGTCCAGTGCGTGATAAAAATGGAGTTTTACTCACTTCTCAAGAACAACAGTTGAAAAGATGGGAGGATTATTTTAGGGAGCTCCTCAATAAAGAAGATAGCCAGATAGAGCTTGGAAGAAGAAGAATGCAAGTGAGTCTGGAGGATCAAGTAGATTTACAGTGTCCAACTTTAGAAGAAATTAAAGAAGCGTTGAGATAAATGAAAAATAATAAAGCACCAGGATTGGACAACATTACAGCAGAGATGCTCAAAGCAGATCTTGGCACATCTTCACAACTATTTTATCCTCTTATCAAGAAAATATGGACAGATGAAAAATCCCCTGAAGAATGGAAAAGAGGTTTAATTGTAAAGCTTCTAAAAAAAGGGGACTCATAAAATTGCAATAACTGGCGAGGCATAAGTCTACTCTCTGTACCAAGCAAAATACTGTCACGAATAGTATTAAATAGAATTAAAGAATCAGTTGAAAGCCAACTGCGTAAAGAGCAAGGAGGTTTCAGAGCGCATCGAAGCTGTGTTGACTTAATACACTTAGAATAATTATAGAACAAAGCAAAGAGTTCCAAGCTGTAATTTATTTGGCTTTCATCGATTTTGAGAAGGCTTTTGACTCAGTGAGTCACAAAGTGCTGTGGAATGTTCTGGAAAATTATGGAATACCGGTAAAGCTCATCAATATAATACGAGACATGTATGAAGGTTTCCAGTGCCAAGTACTACACCAGGGGAGCTTAACATCTCCCATATCAGTTGGAGCTGGTGTCCGTCAAGGCTGCATTTTATCTCCCACCCTCTTTCTCATGGTACTAGATGCGGTTATGAGAAGAGTGAATGGGTTCAGAAGGAGAGGTATCCAGTGTGGGTTGAATAACAGGTTGGAGGATCTGGACTACGCGGATGTTATCTGTCTTCTCTCCCAGCGCCAAACAGACTTGCAGTACAAGCTGAATGCTTTGAAACAAGTGGCAGAAGCTGCAGGGCTGAGAGTAAATAACTCCAAAACCAAAGTAATGAGAATAAATGCAGTTAATAGACAGCCCTTCAGTATTGGTGAGGATGAGCTTGAGGAGGTAAACAGCTTTGTCTATCTAGGGAGCGCTGTGTCCACAATGGGGGGAGCTGAAGAGGATGTGCAGGCCCGCATACGAAAAGCCAACGTTGCGTTCGTACAACTTTATCCAGTCTGGCGAAATAGATATATTTCAAGGAAAACTAAGTTACGAATTTTCAACTCAAATGTGAAATCTGTTTTAATGTACGCAAGCGAGACGTGGAAGGTAACAAACATGATAACCTCAAAGTTGCAAGTTTTTATAAACAGATGCCTTCGCCGTATTATGAACATACACTGGCCGGACACAATATCCAACGAAGAACTATGGAGAGAGACAGGACAAGCTCAGATCAAGCTGCAAATTCGAGAGCGTAAGTGGAGATGGCTAGGTCACACACTTAGAAAACCTGATGACGCTATTGAGAAAAAAGCACTTGACTGGAATCCGCAAGGCGTAAGAAGAAGAGGCAGGCCCCGAGAAACTTGGAGAAGGACAATTGAAAGGGAGGCGCAGGAAGCTGGGAAAACGTGGAGGGAACTGAAGGCGCTTGCGAGGAACAGAGAGGATTGGAGAGCTCTCCTGGATGCCCTATGCTCCCACAGGAGATAAAGGAAATAAGTCAAGTAAGTCAACATCCTAAACAACTGAGCCAAAAATCAGATACACCAAAAATCCCTTTTGAGGTGACTGAACTATTTTGTACATAAAACCTTTGCCAAAGCAAACTGGTTACTTGATAGGTCATAAAGTACTAAAAGGTTACAGATTAGGAGCATCAAAAAACGTACCAACAAACAAAGCTATTTTGTCATTACTTAAATTGAACCACGCTAAGATGTAGGCGAGCAACAGGTGGATACCTACAGTCACGAGACCTGCTCATTACGTCCACTTTGCATAGTTTCTCCTCCCAACTTTCTTCCGTGCAGACATAACTTATTTTTATTGCTCATGTATCCAGATTCTAAAACTTCCTCCAAAAAATAAAAACATATTTTAATATTTTTTATGAGATACAGTAAATTTTGACCAACTCATTACTTAACGATGAAAAACAACAATGATAAATTGTTTACCAGTAAGAATTACATGTTGAACTGTACATGACCACTGTGTAGGACCCACTTACCTGAAACAAACCACACTTATTATTATTATATTGAATGTTATATTAAATAATGGAATGTGTTATTTATTGGGAATTTAATAGCAAATAAATAATTTTGATTGTTGGCATTTTACTTACTTAGTTGGAAAGAATATTAAATAACAAACAATTCATTGTGTAAATAATAACTACCATTAAATGGTAGTTATTATTAATCCAGGACCACTAGCCAAAATATGGCCTTCACTTACACCAAATTGGCAGAACAACGAAGCTCGGTATATAAATAAACTCGTACGGTACTCGTTGTATAAACTCATACCGAAACTCGGGATGAGTTTTGGTATGTGTCCCTGATCATCCAAACTTTTCCTATACAGCTACGCACGCTATCTTGGAAAATAGCGAAAAAAGTGGTTAACACTCCAAATATCTGATAATATGATATTTATACTAAGATTGCACCACCCAACAAGTTTTAAATTGTTACCAGTAAACTATTCCATAAGAAAATCTTATCCATCCAAAATAATTGTTGGTGACTTAATTGAAGCCCAGATGTTAAAATTGGTTTGTAGGTTTTTTTTTTTTTTTTTTTTTTTTTTGCCAGAATGTATTTTTCCAATATGCAAAAATTTTGGATAAATGGGGAATATTAACTGTCTGTACATATATATTAACTGTATATTAACTGGTGTCCGTCAAGGCTGCATTTTATCTCCCACCCTCTTTCTCATGGTACTAGATGCGGTTATGAGAAGAGTGAATGGGTTCAGAAGGAGAGGTATCCAGTGTGGGTTGAATAACAGGTTGGAGGATCTGGACTACGCGGATGTTATCTGTCTTCTCTCCCAGCGCCAAACAGACTTGCAGTACAAGCTGAATGCTTTGAAACAAGTGGCAGAAGCTGCAGGGCTGAGAGTAAATAACTCCAAAACCAAAGTAATGAGAATAAATGCAGTTAATAGACAGCCCTTCAGTATTGGTGAGGATGAGCTTGAGGAGGTAAACAGCTTTGTCTATCTAGGGAGCGCTGTGTCCACAATGGGGGGAGCTGAAGAGGATGTGCAGGCCCGCATACGAAAAGCCAACGTTGCGTTCGTACAACTTTATCCAGTCTGGCGAAATAGATATATTTCAAGGAAAACTAAGTTACGAATTTTCAACTCAAATGTGAAATCTGTTTTAATGTACGCAAGCGAGACGTGGAAGGTAACAAACATGATAACCTCAAAGTTGCAAGTTTTTATAAACAGATGCCTTCGCCGTATTATGAACATACACTGGCCGGACACAATATCCAACGAAGAACTATGGAGAGAGACAGGACAAGCTCAGAACAAGCTGCAAATTCGAGAGCGTAAGTGGAGATGGCTAGGTCACACACTTAGAAAACCTGATGACGCTATTGAGAAAAAAGCACTTGACTGGAATCCGCAAGGCGTAAGAAGAAGAGGCAGGCCCCGAGAAACTTGGAGAAGGACAATTGAAAGGGAGGCGCAGGAAGCTGGGAAAACGTGGAGGGAACTGAAGGCGCTTGCGAGGAACAGAGAGGATTGGAGAGCTCTCCTGGATGCCCTATGCTCCCACAGGAGATAAAGGAAATAAGTCAAGTAAGTCAACATCCTAAACAACTGAGCCAAAAATCAGATACACCAAAAATCCCTTTTGAGGTGACTGAACTATTTTGTACATAAAACCTTTGCCAAAGCAAACTGGTTACTTGATAGGTCATAAAGTACTAAAAGGTTACAGATTAGGAGCATCAAAAAACGTACCAACAAACAAAGCTATTTTGTCATTACTTAAATTGAACCACGCTAAGATGTAGGCGAGCAACAGGTGGATACCTACAGTCACGAGACCTGCTCATTACGTCCACTTTGCATAGTTTCTCCTCCCAACTTTCTTCCGTGCAGACATAACTTATTTTTATTGCTCATGTATCCAGATTCTAAAACTTCCTCCAAAAAATAAAAACATATTTTAATATTTTTTATGAGATACAGTAAATTTTGACCAACTCATTACTTAACGATGAAAAACAACAATGATAAATTGTTTACCAGTAAGAATTACATGTTGAACTGTACATGACCACTGTGTAGGACCCACTTACCTGAAACAAACCACACTTATTATTATTATATTGAATGTTATATTAAATAATGGAATGTGTTATTTATTGGGAATTTAATAGCAAATAAATAATTTTGATTGTTGGCATTTTACTTACTTAGTTGGAAAGAATATTAAATAACAAACAATTCATTGTGTAAATAATAACTACCATTTAATGGTAGTTATTATTAATCCAGGACCACTAGCCAAAATATGGCCTTCACTTACACCAAATTGGCAGAACAACGAAGCTCGGTATATAAATAAACTCGTACGGTAGGCCTACTCGTTGTATAAACTCATACCGAAACTCGGGATGAGTTTGGTATGTGTCCCTGATCATCCAAACTTTTCCTATACAGCTACGCACGCTATCTTGGAAAATAGCGAAAAAAGTGGTTAACACTCCAAATATCTGATAATATGATATTTATACTAAGATTGCACCACCCAACAAGTTTTAAATTGTTACCAGTAAACTATTCCATAAGAAAATCTTATCCATCCAAAATAATCGTTGGTGACTTAATTGAAGCCCAGATGTTAAAATTGGTTTGTAGGTTTTTTTTTTTTTTTTTTTTTTTTTTTTTTTTTGCCAGAATGTATTTTTCCAATATGCAAAAATTTTGGATAAATGGGGAATATTAACTGGAAATTCGGAAATAATTCTATGGGTCTAAAAAACTTTATTTTTAAAACGGCCTTAAATATTTTACTATAACATTCAGCAGCATACGCATATACGTTTAAATATTTTAGTAACTAGTGCCTTAGCGGCTAATAGGAGAGAAAGCCCCTGTTAGTAAAATTAATCTAGTAATGACTATAGCGGATTACTAGTACTTCTATAGGACCGTTTTCAGAAGATTTAAATTGTTAATGATAAAATTTCAGTGAAATTGTTTGCGTAGGCGATCCGGCTCCAAAGCACTTAGACCGTGAGCCGCCAATATGAAACCCTCCCCCCCCGTGGGAATTTATGACTTATACTTTTTTTTTGTATTACCTACTAGATTAAGAATTCGGTTGTTTGCCTTTTTCAAATTACATCATATTCCAGAAAACCAAGAAAAGACGGCCTACGAGGAGTTAGACAAAATTTTTAAGCAGCAGCATAGGTCGAGTTTGGTATCAAATTATAGGTCTCACATAGCAGAGTACAATGCCGCAAACTAGACTTCAAATGGATGACCGAAACGGAAATGGCAGGCAAACAAAGTTTCCATTAAAATATATGGGTAAAACTTTAAAATGCAATAACTTTCTTTATACCCAACCTTTTAACGTCGGGTTTGCGGCATTGTACTCTGCTAATTGGGACCATTAATTTGATACAAAACTTGACCTATGCTGCTATTTAAGAATTTTGTCTGACTCCTAGTGGGCCATCCCCCTTAAGGGGTAAAAAAGTGATAATGCCTTAAAAGAGTAGACATTTATGGCCATTATTGATATACCAAGTCTCGTAACTTTATCTATATTGGTAACAAATATATTTCACCGTTCCGGGACTTTTCAACCACACTGTATATAAAACAAGTTATTTCACTTTTTCACCATAAATCTAAAAAAATTCATAGTTATTTGGAAATATTTAAGTAGAGAGCTTTATAACGCCCATTAATTAATGAAATTGGCCAAGAAAACTGTTAGTGTTTTCGGTCAAAAGATTTTTGAAACTGAATCATTTCAATGATGATAGTAGATTTTATATTTTTCATGGTTTTCCGTATTTTTCGGGATATGCTGTAATTTTTAAGTGGCAAACACCTAAAACCATAAAGTACATGTCAATACAAACACAAAAACGTATATGTCGAAAATTCCCACGGGGGGGGGGGGGGTAGTATATGTTCACATCAGCCTTTGCTCTAACTCTTTACAATCATATACTGTACTATTAAAACACACCTTGTGAATGCTTTATTTGGTACATTGTCAAAACCTTAATATATTAAGGTTACATTGTCAAAACCTAAACAAAAATATTAAAAGAAATCATATTCCTTGAGCTATGACAACCTATTAACGCTGAACCCGTGGCAATCGTAGGAATCGTAGCTGAATTGCATATCGTAGGAAAGTGGCAATGAGAAATAATGTGACGGATCCCATTCTTGGGTTAACACAATTGCAATGAAACATCTTATATTTATACACTTTTGATGGTGGTTATGAAAACCACCTATATAAAAAACAACTTGTTAGGTTGAATGAATAATGAAAGTTCAATCCTGCCAGATTTTCTTAATTCTTGAATCAATTAGTTTTAACAAATCCCTCAAAATTTCGAATACTATTGCGTTGTGATCGTTCTCACAAAATTTAGTTATCCTATTCATAACACGTGCTTTCGTGCAAACAAAGCAAAGATTTTTTTAAATTAGGTCTACAACGCCTTTTAAGGGGAATAGTTGACGTTATTTCTTGGGGAGTTCTGCTTACATAATATCAACACTTCGTTGACCACCACACTTAAAGTTTTAATTAACATGCCATCTTTACTTAATGAGATCATTCTACTCTTGTTTTAAGATAAAAAAATCCCTTTAAAACGAACAAAGTCCCTGTTTTATGAATCACAAGTCAGCAGCAAATGTATTGCGTTCTCATCATGGTCCAAATGCTTTTACATACACATCGATCAGTAAATCATTCACTATATAATTATTTACTATTTTAATTTCGAGGTAAAATCAGATGCAAATTTGTACTAAGATTAATAAGTAAAACGTCATTCAACAAAAGTTTTACACAAAAAAACTTTACTAATATTGCCATTATATGTGGTAATTAATAGATCTTTCAACTTTTTATCTCCGTTTTAAAAGCAAACCAAAACATATGCATAAATGATAAAAATCATAATAAAAATCAGTAACCTCTTACCTATTTGATATTGTTGTACTAAGAAAGTCAAAACTTGATGTTAACATAATCCTGATGATACTAGGGTATTCAAATGCTCTGGATACGCGATCTAGTGCTACGATAATAAAAGCGTATTATATAAAAATAAATGTTTAAGCCTTCATTTAATTCCACCGCTAATGCTCTTATAAAACAAATGTACTTCCCAGCAAAGAAAAGTAGTTTTACCATTGCTTGATAAAGCAAATAAATAGTTAAAATTCTACCTGAAGAATCGAGTAAAACATTGATCTATTAACACTTGTTTTGTTTCAATCAACAATATAGCGTTATGCAGCCCAGCATGCGTTATGGGTTTGGTTGACGGCTTACAGACAATTGAGCTGGTGTTATAAACAGCTTCATTAAAACTTTGCCCAACTGTCGCTACCCATCAAAAACCTTTATTACTGGAGTATTGTGTTTCATCGCTCATTAGATATGATTTCAGTCATAATACCCCTACATTAACAATACAAGCGAACTACGGGAAAAATTAAAATCAAACGACGAAAAAAGAATTAAAAAGACAATTGAAAACCTTTTGAAACTTTCGACAACATGTTTTTGTCAACTGTTTAAATTATACTGCACTAATAATTAATATTTTTTTATTATTTTATTTTACTCTCACTAAAGTTATTTATTTAATTACAGGAAAAAGCGATCGCATGATGGTGTCTGTGCTGAAAAATACAATATGGGCAATTGAATTGCAATATCAATAAAGGTTCTTTTGTTTTTATACAAGAAAGACTTTCCAACTCTTATAACCTATAATATGTCTAACTTCGTTACTTTTACCTTCAACAGAAGAAACGCTGAGGGCAATAGTCACCTGTGCCGATGTTATTGTATAAAATTATAATGTAATATTCACAGTTTGGGCTAAACCCTAATATAAAAAGCTGATAAAATTCTGTCGATTTATGTTTTAATTGCAAAATTATTGATTTTTCTAATTTAAATTAAAATCTAGAAAGTGAGGTTTAGATTACCACTAAATAAATACTTTTAAACAATAGTTTTAAGACAAGTTAACAGAATACGCTTATAAATAGCTACTGTTTTAGTACCGTATCAAGTACCAAGTACGTAGCTTACATGCGAGTGAAGGAGTGGAGGGTGGTTCTCTCTGAGCAGCCCCAGTACCGAGGGTAAAGATCGATCCTGTCGCCAGCTTCGGGTCAACAAAGGAAAGAAAATCTCTCTTGGGTTATTGAGACGAGAGGTATTTGTGTAACCAGACTTTGGAAAGCCTTCTGCCAAACAACTTCGGTCAGTACAAATATAAGAACCGACGTATTTAAAGTACCGTTACTAACAAAAAACAAAACTTGAGAATTAGAAAAAGACACGTTAAAATATACAATGATAATGAATAATAATAGTATCAATGATTTTATTAATAATTATGATAAAAATGGTTATAAATAATGATTTATGATAAAATACACTGGTGAGAGGTCGAAATATTTTACAGGAATAAAACTAGAATAAATATACACAATTAAATTATATTTTACGTTATAGACAAAAATTTACAAAAAAAGGATCTGCATTGTTAAAATGACGTAACAATTTCTTTTCAAGAGTATTATTGTTAGTAATACTGTATTTAATTTCCTAAATGCAATACAACGTTGTTACACAGTTGTCTCCTTAAAATGAATTCCCAATTAATAGTGGGTTAAAGGGCTCCTCTCAGAAGGTCAAGCAGTGCTTCGCCTGCCTCCATTGGTGCCTTTATTTAAAGTCCAATAAAAATGGGAGAGGTTCAACATAAAATAATACCCCCGTCACAGCAGACCTGCGTACTCAGCGAATTTCCACTGGAATTTCAGATTATTTACTTTTCCCATAAAAAAAACACCATAGGATCGAGTATGTAGGTTTTCTGCCATTGGGTGAAGTTGTTAGAAAATCTAAGTTAATCAATAATTGGTGAATGTAAACACAAAATTGTATCAAAATCTGGCAATTTTTTATTTTCCCCATAAACCCCATGGGGGTGAGTATGTAGGTTTGCCGTCATATGGGTTTTGTAAGCAAGTATAAGTTAAACCTTATATAGATAATGTACATACCAAATTTGATTAAGTTATGTCAATAAATAAGCAAGATATTGGGTTTTCTTGATTTCCCATAAGAATAACATGGAAAACACATTTTTAAATTTGCCCCATAACCAGTTATGCTATGATAAAAATTCAAAATACCAAATTGTTTTTTTTTTAAGCTCTTTTAAATGGTTTTAGCTAAAATTGATGAATTTTAAAAATTAAGGTCCAAAAATGCCAAAAACCCATTTTTGACCCCTTTGAAACCCCATAAAACCCCGTTCCCATAACCCGACAATGCTGGTTCGCGAACTCATGAAAATAGACTCGGTCTTACACCTTCATACCAAATTTTATCAAAATCGGAGGTCCCCTTCAAAAGTTATCAGTACCACGGACACATAGATAGATAGATAGATAGATAGATATATAGATTTATATATATATATATATATATATATATATATATATATATATATATGAAAATGAACGAATGGTGTTTTTGGCTTCTGGGGACCTCAAAATGAAAAAGTAAAGTGGTCCCGGGCTTAGGTCTTACCATGGCTACTACCGTAGTAGCGTATTCCCTATAGGGAAATTCGCTAAAAAGACTTGTTATTCGCTTTTTTATACAGGGTGTTTCAGAACTCCCTACCAATATTTTAGGGCATTGTTCCTGAGTTAAAAACATATCTAAATATCGTATTTAAATTGTCCGGAAGTCTTAAGTTACTCACTCAGCCGCCATTTTGTTTTTTACTCATAATAATTTTTATTTCCGTAACGGATGGTTGTATTCAGATCATATTTGGTTCAAATCTTTATCATACCAATGTACATTTCAAAGAAAAAAATTAATTTTTTCCATTGTATATTTTCAAAATGGCGGCCATTTTAAATTTTCAAACTCAAATATCTCAAAACCGGTAAATTTCATAAAAATTTTACAAAACACAAAAAAGTTGCCAAATTAAATTACCTAACCAATGGTGCCAAGTTTGTAAGGATCTGACAACAAATAACGGAGTTATTGTGATTTTTCTTCATAAAAACATGGGTTTTGCATTGAATTTAATGCAAATAAGGCCGCTTTGACAGCAAAATCAATGTTTTTATGAAGTAAAATCGCATTAACTCCGTAATTTGTTGTCAGATCCTTACAAACTTGGCACCATTGGTTAGGTAATTTCATTTGGCAACTATTTTGTGTCTTGTAAAATTTTTATAAAATTTACCAATTTTGAGATATTTGAGTTTGAAAATTTAAAATGGCCGCCATTTTGAAAATATACAATGGAAAAAATTAATTTTTTTCTTGGAAATGTACAATGGTATGATAAAGATTTATACCAAACATGATCTTAATACAACTATTCGTTACGGAAATAAAAATTATTATGTGTAAAAAACAAAATGGTGGCTGTGTGAGTAACGTAAGACTTCCGGACAATTTAAATATGATATTTAGATATGTTTTTAACCCAGGAACAATGCCCTAAAATATTGGTTGGGAGTTCTGAAACACCCTGTATATTAGTGTTTTCAGTTGGAATCCATATTAATCTATATGGTCTAAAAAGAAATAACTTTGAATGATTATAGCTTACAGGATGGATTCAAAATATTAATAAAATAGCGAATGAAAACCTTCGTCTCAACTTGACTCAACTGTACAATGAGTTTTTTACCCGCGAGACCTATGAATTGTTAGCCAACAATGCGAACTTTTTCAGGTGGTTCCCGCAACGGCCACTTGGCTGTTCGGACAAAATAATCCATCCCTTTAAAAGAGATTTTTATCCTAATGAAGTTATACTATGGACTCCATAGACTACACTTTTTATATTCAAACATGCCTATATTCACGTAGCACGTCATTTTATTGCGTTCTTTAAAATACAAGAAATTTACATGGAAGAGGTATTCTTGTATAAGTATAGCGTGTGCGATAGTCTTTAATATTAAAATTAATAAATTATTATTAAATGAAGTTAGAGTTAAATTTAATTATGGCCCCTATCAAATTACGTGTTAGAGGGTATCACATTTCCCATTTTATTACATAGAACTTTGAAAAATGTTTTGTAAACATCAAACATTAAAATATCACATGGAAAACTGTATTGGCCATCGTCGTATGATACTTTATATTAAGAGTCATTATACTCTAAGCAGCAGGTCTCAAACCCAATCGAAAGTCGCATTTTTTGGAAATATGATTTTAATGCAAAGTTTGATAACCTGTCATTCTTTCATATTTTAAATTTTGGGTTTTCGGTATTGTTCTTATACCGTACCCATAGAGAACTTAAATTTGATATACATATTTTTTTCCTTTTCTTATATTTTTTGAAAATTAAACATAAGATGATATTTAAATATCCTATACTATAATACGAGGAATCTCTGAAGGGATGTGTGTTCCACGATCTCGAAATCTAGCTGTTAGATTTTGCTTAAACTTTGCATTAAAGAGTGTTTCGGCCCAAAAATAAGTTTTGAAACAGTCTCAATCCCAGGAAAAATCAAATTTTATCTAAATTTAAGTTTAAAAATTGTAATTTTTAACATTGGTCTTATGGGTTGCTATTTTGGTAACGAAATAACAACTAAATGTAAACAAAAAAAAAAGGAACATTAATGTTAAGCAGACCTTTTGAAACAGCTGTTAACTGTGAAGAGGTATAGTTGGCTGTTGGTGAAAATATTAAAATTGAATCAAAACCAACGAGCAAGGCTCGGTTAACCTGGTACTTTATTTCATAATCATGGTGTAATACAAACAAAACAGTAACGTACGAACCGTGTATGGGTTTTGCGTGTCTAATAATACTTGCGTGTTTTCACCCGGTAGTTAGGGCTGGAAGAGCGATAAATTTTTTATGGTACAAAGGTTCATTTTAAAATGTACACTCATTTAAACTTTCCATACTGTTGATATTAAAAAGGTACAATGAATTTTTAAATAGGTTTCTACCAAAATATACATGATAACAACATGTGATCCCGAACTGTAGGCCTACACCAGTATATTTTTGTAAAGTCGTATAAGAAAAACATGGAAAATAAAGGGTCGATATTAAAATTATTTTTTAATTTCATTTGCCTTAAGTAAAGTATAATGAATTATTATTTTTCATATATTTAGATTATTATTTACAATTGATTGTAGGCTACTTAATAGTGTTTGTAATCAGTTAAAGTTTTTTTATAATGCAGTTTAATAATTGGATTAAATTTACACCCTGACAAGAAGAGCATACTGAATTATTCAATTCAAATATAATTTTAATGCCCAACAAGAAAAATGTAAACAAGCGAAATTTATATAAATGTGGCAACTGCAAAATATTCTGATGTGATATGAATCTCGTAGTATTAATTTTTGGAAGTTGGTTAAATATGAATAAACGGCGTATAAATAATAAAACTGAATAATTCAATAAAATCCAACAAAACGATTACGGAATTTTTATACTCAAAATGCATTGCAGGGAAAGATGCAGAATAAGTTGCAATGATTTTTCATAATCTTTTCCTGAATACATTTTTATTAAATGAAATCAAGCTATAACTGTATATTCTAATACACTGTAAATCACGTGGTTTAAAAAAACACCGGAGTTTGGCTTTGAAATCATTGATTACATGTATCTTTATAGATGTCATACTAAAAAGCAATACATTTTTCATCACATTCAAAACTTATATTTTAAATTAAATATCATTGATTTTACAGTATATATTTTAAAGAGTAATATTATATCTATTTTGTAGTACTATTTCATTCAACTTTAGGTCTCCATTATACGTTATAATGCGCCATTATAAGTGTCTCGTTGATTATTATCTTAAGAGATTATAGAAAGAAATCTTTTTTGGTAAAATTACGCTACATCATACTCAACACACGAAATTTTAAAATTAAAATAGGCTTAAGCCAAATAATAGTTTACTGTATATATTATAAAGAATAATTTCCATTTAATATACTGGGATCGGATCTTGCTTTGTTGGCGAAGTCTATTCCTGAAGCAGAGATTAAGGATTGGTAATGGGTTTGTTAGGACTTTCTTTCACAAAATAGAAGTAACATTATATATTATATTCAATACCTAAAAGGACGGTAAAGCTACTCAGGTATAGGCCTGATTTTATTTTATTTTGTTGTCGCTACAGTGTATACCATAATCTCCGATTGTACCATTAATTATCTTTTAACTTGTGTTAAGAAAAATGATAACATTGTTACGTTAAATCCTTTACCATGCTAAAAATATGACTCAGTTTTTTTTTTAATTTTATTCTGACAATTAATTGTTGTTATTTTTTGAGAATTTTAGTTTCAACATGCAAAATTACTTTAATCCATCAGTGGCATTTTCACTTAATCCCCTTGGAGGAGGCGCGTATCAAATTATTGCATTACATCAGTTTGCGTGTTCAAGTCAGTTGTTTTGTCATTAATGCATCAACTCAAATCTTGTCTCTGGAGCCTGAATGCTTTGTTTGACAGTTGACAGTAATTTCCCTTTATAAGTGTATGTGGAGTAATTAAGTAACTATTTATAAGATAGGAGCAGATAGACCATAAAAATACGGGTAATCTGTTAGACTTCCTGCTTATAGGGTAAATTCATATAATAATTTAACCATTTATATACGTTTAGTAGGATTATATAGTTTACGATTATGAAAAAGTCACTATTAGCTGCAAGGGAAGAAAATGTAAAGGTAAATGTTTAAAACATACATATGTTCTATAATAGCATATGTAAAATAATAGCTTATGTAAATAATGTGTTTACATGGCTATCAACTGATAGTTACGATTTTGATTTGGTTGGTTCATTTCTAGTTCAATATGTACGTTATTTATTTATTAAAATACAAGCTGAGCAGCTCCGAGTTAAAAATTATTTATTCTATTCAGCATGCCAAAGTAAACGAAAAATAACATATGGCCTATCTCTCTCTGTTTTTGTCTATCCATCTGTGTGTGATAAAAAAATATCTTAAAAACGGTTCAACGCAGCTTGTATTAGGGGTGGTCTCATTACAACACACTCACTATTACCGATTTTGTCTCCATAGACGTTTGAAAATAATCGCTGTTAAAAAAATTCTGGACGTAAATATCACAAAAACTACTTTCATAAAAATGTATAGAATGCAAATGTGTTGCTATTGGAATAAATTTATTCTAAGACTTATTATCACTATTCTAACTCGAATTTGATCAGATAAATCCCTTTATAACTTAACATAACAATGAAATGTATTAGCAAAAAGTCAGACCATTCGATTACGTAAATCTTTCTAATATATACTTATATTTTTCTCTAGCATTATCTCTTATTACTTTGAGGTATTTTACATTATAACATATCCCAAATATCTTTAGCCTTAAGCCATTGATTATTTTTATTATAAAATCAAAGAAATACAATTTTAATAATAACCATAGAATCTATCTTCTTATTTCTATAAGGGTTTCGTCTGTTACGTCCCTTTTTCTCTCGACCCACTGAGCCGATTTTTAAGATTGTGGTGTCATTTTAAAGCTTAGGATATACCGCAGTGACGAATCGTAATAAAAAGGTCATATTGTTTAGGGCTTCCCCCCCCTCGCCTTTGATTTATTTCTAGAGGGCGCTTTAAAATGCTGACCAACTTTTATTGCAAGTTCTTTAATGTGAATTGTAATTTAACAGCTGATTACCTTCAGATGAATTTTAAAAGCCAAATAGTAAACAAAAAGAGATCTCTGTCATTTCATAATTAACATTTACGTACTGTAGGTGAGTTTCACTCATACAAAATCATAAAATGCGCAATTTGCGCACGGGCCACCTCGTTATTATTAATTAAATAAAATTTTCTTTCCATTATTAAACAAAGTAATCCATATCCGGAAACCGGTGTAGGCCTACAACACAAGATTAATAGTGATAAGGACATGAAGGTACAATATAGTGTAATTTAAATTAATTACATAATCAAGTTATGGTATTTCACTTTTGAAAATGCGTTTTCAAAATTTACAATGCATTTAATTTTTGAATATAAATATTTTGTATCGTCCAAATTGACCACTGTATTTTTTTAATTTTTTTAAAGCCATTTTACTCAAACAAATAGACAGTAGTTAGTAACGGTTTAATTATTTCAACAGTTTTATTTACTCTTGAAATAATTAATGCTAGTCTGGGGACGAATCCTATACTATAATACGAGGAATCTCTGAAGGGATGTGTGTTCCACGATCTCGAAATCTAGCTGTTAGATTTTGCTTAAACTTTGCATTAAAGAGTGTTTCGGCCCAAAAATAAGTTTTGAAACAGTCTCAATCCCAGGAAAAATCAAATTTTATCTAAATTTAAGTTTAAAAATTGTAATTTTTAACATTGGTCTTATGGGTTGCTATTTTGGTAACGAAATAACAACTAAATGTAAACAAAAAAAAAGGAACATTAATGTTAAGCAGACCTTTTGAAACAGCTGTTAACTGTGAAGAGGTATAGTTGGCTGTTGGTGAAAATATTAAAATTGAATCAAAACCAACGAGCAAGGCTCGGTTAACCTGGTACTAGAACGTTGATGACGGAAGTACCAAAGCCACTTTGCCTCATCGGGTTTTTGACTGCCGCGAAGGGCGTTTACTGCATGATTGATTCCCAAACTTATATGTCCCATCGCATCTTCATTCTTCCTGTCAGTTGAAAATTGACTTCCTATGTCAACACTATGAGTGCACATCTATACAGGGTGAACAACTTAACTGTGCCACCATTGGCATATCCTAAACTATGTGATTTAGAGAAAACTTTAAAGGGGAAACATCACCTATTTTTTCAAGGCAATAAAAAATATGAATTCCATTTTCTTCTAAATGGCCGCCATTTTCCAATATGGCGGCCAACTTTAAAATTTCTCAAGGAACACCCTACATTTAACGGGTTTTTTGGAATGTTCATGTATTTTTAAGACATTTGTATTCTTTGACCTTTTTCTCTAAACCTAAGGGTTAGGGAGCTATAGGTAACTAAAGTTCATTTTTAGTTCCATAAGAATAACATGGGACAAACTTTATCTGTCCATATCTCCGAAACCAATCAGTAAAATAAAAAATACTAGTAGTGGGGTTTTGCCGGTTCTGGCCCAGGTCAAGGCCAAGTGGTTCGAACCGGCAGGTGTGGGTGACAGTGATGGACGTGTTTTGTAAGTGGGTCAAGGCCATGTGGAGGGGGTTTTAAAAAAGCGGAGCCGCGAGGGGCTCAGTCGGGGCGGGGACTCGGGACGGGTCGGATCGGAGCGGGAGCGGCGGGCCGAGGGAGGGTTTTTTTTCTTTTATTTATTTTAATGAATTTAAATTAAAATAGTGTCGTTGTTGTTGTGCAGAGAGGCGTAGGAGCGTCGTGCACCGGTGACGCAGTGGTAGACGCCGAAGGTGATGGCGAAAAGGAGGTAGACGCACAGCATGCACAGTACGCATTTGAACAGTTGCAGCAGGCGGACCATCCCTTGTTGGTTGCCGTTTCCAATTGCAGCCTGTTGATCTCCAGTCTGAGTCTGTCCTCTTCCAATCGTGATCTGAGCGAAACGTCGTCCATCATGTCTGTGTGTGCGTGTTTTTTAGTTTGTGGTGGGGAAAAAACGGGAGCGGTGTTGACGGTCGGAAAGTCGGCGATGAAATGAGAAGCGAAGACGAATGCAGTGCATATTTATTGTAGAATGGTGGGGGGTGAAGAAAAAAAAACAGTTGTCTCCGACTAAACTTCATCGTCAGCTGTGTCGGACGGTGCAGCCTCGGAAGGTGGAGGAGTGCTGTTTGCAGGTTGGATGTCATCGCTTTCCATCTCCTCGCATTGTGGAAAATTGTAGGAGATCTCCACAGTCATGGTGATGGTGTTGTTTGGAGCGCTGACTACGTCACTCAAAGTTTCAAAAATATCCCGCAAGTCTTGTTGCGATTTTACGGTAAATGTATTTGTATTTGTCGCTAAAGGAAAGCCGCTCATCGTTCGGGAGTTGGCGAACAAATGGCGAGCGGCGGTGAGGCGGCCACCTATACTAGGTAGGGGTACCGTGGTGGGGGAAGAAAAGAGTGGGGGGAGGACAGTGGTGGGGCGAAGCCTGGGTGGGGAACGAGGGAACTTCGGTCATCGCAGTTCGCCGCGAAACGCCGTCGGGATAGGTTGTGGGAGCCGTACGAAGATAAGCGCTAGCTGTAACACAATGTAGAAAATAGTAATACTTTGTTTGTAAATTAAATATTAAATTTATATTTAACCAGAGCTTGCATTTCTTGTTCCTCGTCGTTTAATTCAACAATTTTAACACCATTAGTTGTCTGTTCCTCTTCCTCTGCACTTTGCGACGATGAAGACATGGAGGTGGCAGAAGAAGATGATGAGGATGAAAATATTTTGGTAGGATTGACGTATTGCACTGTGATGTTGATCCATCTTAAAGGATAGTTATCAATGAGTGTGAGTAAGTTTTGGAATAGCTCTTCCATCTCTTCTCTGTCGGTAATTAAATGTTTAAAGGAAATGAATTTATCATCCATGTTGTTGTCAGTGCGAGTAATGAAATAAGAATGAGAAGCGTACCGAATGATCCGTAGAATATATGTTGTAAAAAAAAGTGGTGGGGGTAATCTCAAGGTCAATCAAATGGAGTTTTAAAAAAGGGCTGCAGTCAGTGACTACAGCTATACATCTGAAGCTTCAACAGGATCAGAAGACCAATCTGATCTATACTTGCACGCACTTATGATGCATGTACAAAAGTCGTCTTTATAATATGCATCGCACTTTCGACAAGTGACAAGTTTTTGCGGATGAAATTTGATACACCTCTGGGGACAGCAAGTGTGGAAGTATCGTGACTTATAAATCTTGAAGGTTCGCAATTCCGGTGGTGGTAGTTGCTTAGTTTTGCATCCGCAGTAACAGGATCCGAAGAATTCGCACTTTGTACAGGCTAATCCGTCTACCATCCATCTTCCTAAATCGGTGCATTTCTGTTCACAACAGTAGCGCGATGCGTCCTTGTTTTTCTTCTCTTCCATGTTGCCGCTTCTAAGTTTAGGCAAGAAATGAAGTTGTATAGTGTAGGATAGCGTGTTTTATAGATTAAGAAAAGCGGTGGGGGTAATCTCAAGGTCATCCAAATGAAGTTTTAAAAAAGAACATCTTACAAATGTAAGATGGTTTTTTTATATTTATGATGCAGGTATGTCCTTTTCTTCTTCTTCAGGTTCTTTCTTAATATTCTGTTCGTGTTCTCGCTTGTTTGCTCTAGCCATAGCGATGAGTTCTTCAGTGGATAGCGGATTCACCTCTGGAAACTTCAGGATCAGTTTTGGTTGGAACCCTTCTTTAGTCAATACATTGAGATCGGAGCTCATCTCTTCTACGGTTCTATAGTCCTTTCCGTAGATCTTTCCATTGAATTCAATCATCATTCGGTATAACATGGTACCAGTAGTTGTTACCGCTGCGACTGTTGGAAAGCAAATGATGATATTGTTTGAGTTGAACACTCGTTTTATAGCGACGAGTTGTAGTTGTTGTTGTTGTTATTTTGCTTTGACATTTAGTAGTATTTGTGGAACTTGACATTAGTTTGAGTAGACGGAGTGGATGTTGTCCCCGTCTGTGTGGGAAAGAACACTTCATCATCGCAGAAGTTTTGTTTGGAAAACATCCTCTTGTTTGTGACATAAGTGTCGACATTCAAGTGATAACCACCGGCAAGAAGAACTCGCAATTCATTAGTGAAATTGTCGAGCTGTTCAAAAGTTGTAATAGTGGAGGTATCGTATGATGCACACTTGATCTTGAGAGACATCTTGCTATCACCGACGATTGCACAAGCAACGGAGATGTGTACAGCACTGAAGGTAGTCGTAGACTGAGGAAATTCCCACGGACATTGCTCCATTTATATAGTTTTTGAAACTAGGTCAAGGCCACCCGAAATTGTTTTTTATATAAAGCAACATACCGATATGTGTACAAACACATACCGATATATTGCTTTATATATTTTTTATTTTTTTTATTGTCATTTATTCAGAAATATTTTACAAAGGTGTACAAGAACAATAGGAAATTACATATTAACTGTTGGCAGTGGGCATGACGTGAAGTGTGAGCTCTGTAGAATTGCTTCCGCTTGGACCGTGGGATGCCAAGTAGAGAGCGCCGGGGTGGATGAGGCGTAGATCGTTCTGCAGAAGTTGGACGAAGCGTTTGGGAAGAAAGATTTGAAATTTCGGTTCATCACCGGGCGAGTAGGGCGCTTCACTCAGCGTACAGTTGATGGCGTCTCCGACAGTTGTTTCCATCTTCTTGATGGTGTGGATGATGTAGTGCTTTTCTTCTTTCAATTCTGAACATCTCTTGGTGGGTAGGATGGTAGACTTGGAATGTTTGTTAAACTGATCAACAAGTGATTGTAAAAACGTTTGCGATGTCATCTTTACTTCTTCTTTTCTGTTGATAATATTCTTACTCTTGCGAATCTGCGTGCGAGGTGTTGACTGCTCGGAGGCTAGAGTAATACTCATGCTGGGTCATGCCCGTCCCCTCGCTTTTATATCCTCCCCATCCCCCACCACTCTGTTGGAGATACGCGTTCAAGCGATAAGCGTTCTTTAAAGCGCATTGGGATTGTCGATGTTTAAAGTTCTTTGATGAAATACAAATGTTTGCAAAGTGACACTGGAAATCTCTGTCCACCTGAACATTTAACACTTCATGGTTTGTAAACGCCTGTATCCAACTGGCTTTCTCCAATCCTTTTGTGTAGATAATTTTAAATTCTTTACAATAATGATTCATAATGTGCGGCATCATACTGTAGTGTATAAAACCTTCGTCCCATCTCAAGTTGTGAAAGTGTTTTATCAACCATTTGTTTGTCACTTTCGCTTTAGTGGTTAATCTGTTGAACGGTAGAGGCGGTTGGAATAAATAGTGATAAACTACAGATGTATCCATATCTAAAACTACTAACTCTTTTATAATAAAACTTCCGTCGTTACCGCGGAACGCTTGAAATTCAATTATACCTCGTATTACCTCCATTACTTCCGATTGGTTGGAAAACGAAACTCGTTTATTCATGACGAAGGTTGGTAAACGACTGTTTGTAAAACCGTGGTGGACATCCTTTTATACTGGAGGTTGTTAGTTTACTAATTGTTGCACGAGTCTTCTTCATTCATCTCTTGGGCTTGTTCATCTATATTAAAGTTGGTTTGATAGTTGTGCAACTGTCTCCACATATCAACTTCGTGAGGTATTCTATTGAAGATGGACGTATCTACAGGACCGTATAGAATCGGAACATACGGCTGTCTATCCAATGTATCGGTCAAATAATCTTTTATAATCGCGCTTGAAAATATCAGCTGTTTTAGATATCTTGTTATAGGACCGGTAGCACAACTTAGACTGTAGAATTCATCTTTTGTCAGGTGTACCTTCATCTCGTGCTTGGTTAAATCTCGAAAGCGAACGATTTGTCCACCTCGATGTTTCACTATATCGATTTCGATATTCGATTCCAGCAGACTTAATTTTGTCCTTCTTCCAAATGTGTTGTTACTCAAATAACATTCCAAAAGATGTAGATGTTTCCTAAACGATTCCCAGGAAATTTCAGTGAAGGCCACCATTTTGGATCCATGATTTAAAATAACAGTTGGTGAATAATCCAATGATTTTATAACTCCGGCGGATACACTCTTTGTCATACACGAAGAGATGGGATAGTAGATCCTGAGAAATACTTCTGCTAAAATATTGGTGGAAATGGTGTCGTCGATCTTTCTTCTTTTTACTCCTTTTTCAACTTCCTCTTCTTTTTTCTTGTGTTTAAACTTGAGGAACTCATCCATTTCTTGTTCAACTTGTTTTTCTATATCCAAACTATTGTCAGCCATGAGAGGCGTAGTTTCTTCTTCGTTAGTATTTGCAGTAGGCGAGCTCATCTTGCGAACGATGCTTCCCATACGACGGTCAGAAATATAATGAGATTTTCATTCTTTTTTCCCCCTTTTATAACAATTGCATCAACCTCAAAACAGTTTTTTCAACACATTTTTAACGATTCCCGTTAATGGGGTGTACGTCACTATCTTGTCATGTAAAATCAGACAGTATGCCGAAGTTCCATCCGGTAATCAACATCTACCAAGCAACATTTATAACCAATACCCCCACCACTTTTTCCCCCACTTTTCGTTAGATCTCCCCTCCATACCGTTACTCTAGTATGTTCTACACCTAATAAATTTACATAAGACCTGTGCGCAGATTGTGCATCTTTCCCGCATAGCTTCAAATCTTATTAGTGGTGCTTTAACACGATGGTCAACGTACCCTTGGCTACGTACAGTTGGTGGCTAGTTGCCGCGCGGCGTGGATGCTCAGTTCGTTGCTCCTGACATAACCTACAAATCTGTAACCATGAGTGATTGTGTATCTTGTAGTGATCCATTGCCGGATGTTGGTGACTATGCTAAGTGTTCCCAGTGTAATTCAAAGTTTCATTTTGAGTGTGCCGAAATAATGGAATCAACCTGGAACCGCATGGGTCAAAATCGCCGTGAAACCTGGAAGTGCAAATCCTGTTCAGGTAGGAATAAAGCTCCTAAAGATGTTATTAGCAAGGAAGCTATTGATAGGCGTTTGATGTCCTTGATATAAATGTATTGCTGAACAAATTTAAAAAATATGGCATAGGAGGTATGGCTTTATCTTGGCTGGAATCATTTTGCAGGGGAAGAAAGCAGGTTGTGAAGATAAATAATTGTCTAAGCAATGTGTTAGAGCTATTCTATGGCACAGCACAAGGAGGGGTAATGGGTCCGATAATTTTTTTAATATTTATAAATGACCTATTAAATATAAGATTAAATTCCTCTCTGTTTGCATATGCTGATGATACGGCTCTGGTGTGTTCTGCATTCAATAGGCAATTATTAAAACGTAAGATAAACAATGATTTACAGAAAGTTTCACAGTGGTTAATTGATAACAGATTGTTGATCAATGCAAGTAAATCAAAGTGTGTAATGTTTTTTGATTGTCATGAAAACAAGGAAACCCATCGTAGTAGTTTTAATTTGTACTGTCATAAGCATAAATGTATATATGATTGCACTTGTTCTAATATAGAAGTTGTTGAATGTGTTAAATATTTAGGTTTGTACATAGATCAGCACCTCAAATGGGATCACCATGTAAATTACTTGTCTGCTAGGTTGAGGAAGGTCAGCTATGCCCTATATCACATGAAGCATCATATTAGAGATGATCAGTTGAAACAAGTATATACCTCCTGGTTTGAGAGCTTACTACGGTATGGCATTGTACATTATGGAGGGGCTTATCCTACAATTATTAAACCAGTGATAATGTGCCAGAGGCGTGTTTTAAGAATTATGTACAATGTAAAACCCAATGATAGGATGAGTTACCTGTTTGAACAATATAACATTTTGACCTTTAACCAAGTGTATACATCTTCGTTAATTATGTATATTTATAAGAATTTTAATAACTTCAATATAAGAGAAACTAGTTTGAATACCCGCTCTAATCAGCACATATCACTCCAGATTCCTTTTTTCAGGAAGGAGCTAAGCAGACATCAACTTTGTTATCTTGGACCTAAAATATTTAATGATTTTGTTGTAACAAATGGTAATGACATAATATTTGAAAAGAAACATAGAGTAAAAATGAAAGTACTGCAATTTATTAAAAATCTGTAAAGATTTTAATTTGTTGTAAATTTGTATTTTTTATAATTTGATTGTTGTTACTGCAGAGTATTTTACCTCTTGTTATTTTGTATTTTTTGTTTATTTATGTTAATTGCCATTGTAGTGCACAATCTGGACAAAGCCGGGTCCCATCTGCAAATTTATAAGCAACAATAATGCCGAATCCATAATGTTCTCTTCGATACTCGTGTATTGCATTTCTAACCGTATTCGGAATAACACATTCTCCTGATCTTATTATGTGATGAAATAAAAAGTCATCACAAATAATTTTTCTCAAACAAATAACAAAAAGACTCTCCATCGTGTTGTAGATGAGAGTAACATTCGTACTAAACTGTTTTACTGCCTACCGCCCTCTTAAATAACTTATCCCCACTACTACTTTATAGGTCAAGGTCAAACAATATTAACGCGAGAACGGGGAATAGAGCACTAAGTGACATGTTTTTCCATTGCCACAAAGTGATCTATTCCCCGCTCTCTATTCTACCTCTACTTTTTTTACATTTTTTAATTTTATTATTTTTTTCTTATTATTTTATATTTTTTTTACTTAAAATCCCAATATTTCATTTCCTTCTTCTTCCCCCTCTTCAACCGCACCTTCGTTACTACACACATTTTTCAAACGTAACAGTTCTTTCTTCATTTTATTGTTTTCATTTTCCAATTGTTTAATTTTTGATTTTTTTTCTTCCAATAGTAGTTTTAGATATTTAATGTAACTACCGGCTACGTGGACAGTTTTCACTCGGTTTTCTCCAAGTCTCATTCCAGGAATTTGAAATTGAAGTCTGTAATATTCCATGTTGATATTAGCCTGGGTTTGTCTTGATTGTTCACTTCTTCTCCTTCTGGTCTCCTCTTCTGCATCAGAAGTAAGCGTATGATACAAAATTGGACGTTGCATCGTAGTTGGCTGCTCTTGTTAAAATAAAACTAAATTCAGTCCGACATCACATTTATCCCCTTTCCCCCACCACTTTACCGGTTGTCCCAAAAATGACGAATACATATTTCAACGGTCACGCTAGCACTATTTTTAACAAGATGGTTATAAAGAAAATAAGGATAGTCACAAGATTTAAGATCTTCATTTGCCAACATGAAATCAAATGCTAATTTCCTTGAATATTCATTATGAAATTTTTCATGAACACTAATTAGAATTCCAGCCTATTCAAACTTATAACCGATGTCCGGGATTTTCTTACAATCATCTATGTCCAGAATTTTAAAATAATATGTGAAGGAGTTCACCGGTGGTACCCACACTCTATCACACTCTTCACAAAACACTTTGTACATTCTCGCTCGCTCATCCATTTTCAAATGATTTTTACTCATGCCAGACTACCGTTTAAATACCCTACTACCGCATTATTTCCCCTACCATTTTTATTCCGAATTTGTTTCCTCATGTTGCGGAGTATCAATAACATGGGCAGCGGCATTCCAGAGTTGTGACTGTTGTTCTTCTTCACCTTCAGATTCTGTTAATTCTTCCGGTTGGTGCATAAAGGACATTTTTACATTATTTACATTTGAATTTGAAGCGGGTCCAATATCATTGTTCATTTGTTGATTTAAATTTAAAAATTCTCCAACTATTTCTTCTAAAAACTCTCCAACCGTAATATTTACCTCTTGCTCTAGTTCTTCGTCTTCTGCCATCTCACGATCTATAACAATTTCAGTAATGTAAATAAAAGTGGTATCTCTCGGAGACATGGTTTAAGAAAACGTGTGGCTCCAGTAACAGTTACACGAAAAATGAACAGGATTGTGTCGAACCCTCGCTTATATAGGAAACTGGAAGGAGGGGGGGGGGTAAAATCAATTATAAAAATAAAAAATTTGTAACTTGCCCTACTCTAATTACTCTTCCGCAGACAGCTTGTATTGCATTGCAACCACTTCCACCTCTACAAAACAAGGAAACAGTATAAGGGAACAGTTAAGGAAACAGTATTTCTAAAACTTCAATCCTTACTCGGCATGCACACAATACTTCGTACGCACCGCGACGGTATACAAACACACTAACCCCCATGCCCATATCCCTCATTATGTTTTGTTCAATTTTCAAAAATAACCTATACAATAGCGGCCAAACTTCTGTGTGCTCAGCAAAAAACGAATCCAGTCTCTTATACATGTTTAACGTATAACAACAAGACAAATAATGAGCAAACACATGTGATAGGTGCTTTTATGACGTTCGCCAACACTGTACAGTGAAAATTTTGGGGGGGGGGTTCCGGTTCCGGTCGGGGGGGGGGGTTGTCAATGTCAAGGTCACATGAAAGTAGGTCATGGGACTTAGAGCGACCAAAAAATAATGGGAGAGAAACGCAGCGCACTCATCACAGCGCTGGTTTCTCTCCCATTATTTTTTGCCAACAATTTGGAATTTGGAAAAAGCTAAGATTTTCTAATAATTACTTCGGCCCCACCTAGTCCAACCATCCTCACCTTTGAAGAGAAAGTCTTTCGCATCAAGTGTATTGATCGCTTTTTTGGTTCTTAGAGGTACGGAGAGCTTTATTACCCACTTATAGCCGTTACACCCTATTACAATTCTATTGCTCTTATCCGTTCTACTTACAAAAAAGTACCTCAAACCTTCCTTCAATCTCTTCAACCTGGTGGGAGGGTAAGACTTGTGGGAGACCACAGTCAGTTGTGGCGCAGAAATGTGTTTCACGACATGTAAACGGCAATACTTTTCGTTTAAAACACATTTCTTACCACAAACTGATCCTTTTTTAAGACCCTTACAGAGCACTTCAGGACATTTACGCGGATTCTTAAATGCCCTGCGTTGCTCTTTCATTAATAATTGATAACGCTCTGAAGGAGCAATTTTGAAAAGCTTCTTTTTTCGCTCTAAAACAGGAATGATGGGACGAGGAGGAGTAGATTCAGGAATAGGGGTGATTAGTGGTGGCAAGGAAATATAAGGGTGAATAAAATTGAGAAGTGAAGGTGTATTAGGACGAAGAGGCTCAACAGTTCTTGGCACATCCGTCACTTTCTTCTGCGGTGGTGCTGCCATTACTGCAGATCCATCTTCTGACGGCTGCTCCTCATGGATTGGTGACGGAGGTGGGGAGAAGATGCTCCCAAGAACTGTCATCGCTTGCAGAAGAATGTTGGGCGGAGCTGGACTTCTGGATGTGGAAGGTGGTGTCTCCATCTGCTGCAGCATGTGCTCCGGCACATTCTTCAAACGGAGTCTCTTCGTCGGTGCGACAGGTGGTGATGTGGTAGTGGTGCTGGTAGTGTTGGAAGTGGTACTGGTAGTACACGACATGGCTCTGATGCGGCAGCGTTGGCGGCTGGAATCAGAATAAACAGACCCGTTAGTCGGCCTCGCTTAAATAATCACACAGCACACGCAACAAGTGAAAGTGACCTCGGGGGGGGGGGGGGGGGGGGGTTATGCATGAGTGAATTGAGGTCAAGGTCACCAAAAAATAATAATGATCCAAGGTGATGGAGGCAGCCAGAACCGTCTCCACCACCCTGTGTTCCTCAAACACTCCCAATCCCAACCCAAATGTTACGGTCTTGCTAGGGATCCCGATTTTTGGCCCGCACGCACGTGGCGATGAAGTTTGGTAGTCTGTGATACGGGCGGCCAGCCTCGGGCCTGGGCACTGGACTTGACCATTCCAATTTTACAATAGGGACTCTGGAACAGCTAATGCAAGACGCATCTCTAACCTCCCTCCCTTAATCTAAACCCACCCAAACATATTTTTGCCTGGCCAAAACTAAAAACAAAAATCAAAAACAATAAAAATATGCGCTACCTACGGCACAACGCGCATGTCCCACCCATATTAATTGAAGTTCAATCAAACTTCTTCAATTTACATTTACATTTTAATTTAATCTACCCATCCTAACAGCTAGCTGTGGAATATAAAAAATTATTAGCACACAGATAAACACAGACATAGACACACACACACACACACACACACACACACACACACACACACACACACACACCATAACCCAATACTTAAAATTAAAAACACATTTCTTAAATACCATAACACACCTTAATGCTAACATCGCAATGCGCAAGTTAAACCTTAAAACTAACACATCTTAAGACTAAAACCAAATAACACTTTGCATAAAAACCATAGACACACACACACACACACACACACACACACACACACAACAAATATTAAATAGTAATAGCCTAACAACAAGAGTAACTCAAATATATATCGGCCGCTTATACATTTGAGTTGCCCTCTGAGTCGGATCGGAGCGCCGCGTCCGGAGTTCCGAGCCCGACTGCGGCGGCGATAGTCGTCGGGGTGGTTCTCGGCTCCCAGAGTGGTGGGGGGCCGGTAGGGGTTTAAGGGGGTGTGGAACCTTCCAGCAACGTCAGTGGAAAATTCCAAACGGATGTGCTTTGTTACATGTGGGTCGGCCAAAACGCAGGTGGAGCCTTGTATCTCTCAATTTGCATTAGATAGCATCAAATTACATCCGCTGACAAGTAGGACCCTTGTACCTCTCAATTTGCATTAGATAGCATCAAATTACATCCGCCGACAAGTACATCCGCAGCTTTCCCCATCGCGTGACAGCATAATTATCGTCGATTGTTATCCACCCTCTTCCGCCGCTTAGTTATAGTTCCAACGGAAATAGGATGGCGGTACACGCAGGTTGTTTTTAACATACAATAGACTATTGTTTGGAAAAGCATTACTAATGCGCATAATCCTTGGCCTGGTTGGTACTTCTTACACGCAACACCTAAGACGTTGTGACTTTGGGGGGGGGGGGGGGGGTTCCGGTTCCGGTCGGGGGGGGGGGGGGGGTCATGCATGACTAACCATCCGCGTGCATATAAACGAAGGGAAGCTCGCGCGCCTCCCATATAGGGGGCTGACACCCCAGCGGTAAACAACCAATCCGTAAGTTCATAGCACATATTATTATAACATACTATTTATTTTTTAACACTTAACATTTTAATTATTTTTACACTATTTCTTAACACTACACCAGTCATTTTATAAATCTCAATTTTATTTTCGCGTCGAGTTTCAATTTTTGTTTAAACTAAATATGCTAATTACCATCGCGTGCAGGAAACTCGCACTGATTAATTGCAGGTTCCATTCTTACACACCTGTTTCCTCCTTACTATGCAAATTACTCTCTTACTTTAACAACACTTAAACTCTAACCGCTACTTCTCGGTCATAATAATGTAGTTAGTGCTACACTGCAGGATTTGACCGTGCAGTAGTGCACGCAATCTTTCCTGCACGTCTGCTATTATACTTATTGCTACATTACATGAGATATTTCTTGCACACCTGCAGGTTATACACTTTACAACCGGCTACTATTATAGTTATCACTACAGCATAAGATTCACCTGTACAATTGACTATTGTAATCTTACCTGATCGTGCACGGGGCATTTCTTGCACACTTGCAGCTTATACGCTTTACAACCGTTTAATATGACAATTATTGCTATACCACAATAGTTACCTGTTCAATCACAATTGTAGTCCCCCACTTGATTGTCCACAGAGCGATACTTGCAATCCTACAACTGAATAATTAATTAATTAACTTCCGCCATTACCGGTACTTTTCGTAAACTATCAGTCTCTTCCTCCGACTCTTGTGACCGTAGCCGCAGCCGACTGACAAATAACCGAGCTCTCGCAAAACTCGCTCTTTTATGCGGTTTTCTCGGGGAGGGGGTCGGAGGGGCGTCGCACGTGACTCATCGATCGCATAAAAAGGGGGGTTGCCGCCGCGCGCGTGCCATTTCGGTGGCGGCATCGGTCGGGTGAGGTACTATCCGTAAGTCTCTGGCGCTTTTATAACTAACGCTTGTTACTCTAAAATGTGTTTCCACTTAATAGGCTAATTAGTGTATACATATATTCAGACACAATCGCGGCCACTGACCATTTACCGGCTTATTCTCAAGCGGTGCACATGTAAAATCATGGCTTCCCACACTTTACAGCTCAAACTTTTACGCACAAAACACATTTTACAACAGCATTCTACACCTGCAGTTTCAAAACCACGTAGTACTGCGGCTAGACTTAAAAAAACGGTTCAGGTTTCACCCGTTGTATTTTGCACCACCTCACCTTGCCAACGCTTGTACTATTGATACTATTCTACAGACAGTCTTGACTGACATGCTGAAGTACCAACATTTCCCTCTTGTAACGCCTATTGACGGTCCCGTCCAGTTCTTCTTGTTCACCATCTTACCGGGTCTATATCATCGTACATCCTCCGACTCGTGTCTCATTGCTCTCTATCGCCTCACACGGTAAACACCTAAGAGCTCTCGTCTCTCTCTCACTCTCTCTCTTACAACCATGGACACACAACAGGGTTCACCGGTGCAGTCCCCTGAAGTGACTTCCACTACGGATACTACTGCTAACACTGCACGTCCGACAGACAATTCCGCCACGCCTACAACGAACGCCGGCTCCCGCCCGGTACAAAGCGATGTGGTGACCACTACTGCTGCAAACGACGTGGAGGCTATTCTACGATCACTGATGGGGTTTGATTAAAATAAAATAAAAAAAACCCTCCCTCGGCCCGCCGCTCCCGCTCCGATCCGACCCGTCCCGAGTCACCGCCCCGACTGAGCCCCTCGCGGCTCCACTTTTTTAAAACCCCCTCCACATGGCCTTGACCCACTTACAAAACACGTCCATCACTGTCACCCACACCTGCCGGTTCGAACCACTTGGCCTTGACCTGGGCCAGAACCGGCAAAACCCCACTACTAATACTCAAAAATAAAAATGTCTTAAAATGACGTTTCAAGAACATTTCACTCATAAAAATTATCATTTACGCATAAATTAATTTATTTCCATTATGGCGGACAAAAAATAAAATTTGTTAAAAAATTGATGTTACTATGAAATAAATGACATTAAAACATCAGTTTAAGACATTTTTATTCTTGAGTATTTTTTATTTTACTGAAAGGTTTCGGAGATATGGGCAGATAAAGTTTGCCCTATGTTATTCTTATGGAACTAATAAACGGTATCAGATAACTGACACATACTTTCTCCCAACAATATAACAAAATGTGTTAAAAGCTTTAAACATTAATGTCTAGATGACTCTGTCGGATAGCTACCAGCTGAGCAGCGCGAGCTTGACCCTAGCGCATCCGTGACTTTTAACAACGTACTGCGTTTACCGCTAAACGAAAAATTGAATTTTCTCCTCAACCACTTGACGTAGAGCAATAATTTAAAATACTGGATTATTTAGTTTTTTGAGCTTGATTTAATGGTGATAAGTAAAATTTATTTCGAGACAACAGCTATTTTGAAAATTCAAAAAATTGATTTTTTAAACACTTTTTACTCCATAACTTTTGAACGCGCATTTTCTCGGAGATGCGGGTGGTGTCATTTTATCCACCATTTTAAGCTTAATAAACCACAAAATTTTAATCAAAATCGTTAGAGCCGTTTTTGAGAAATTTTGATTTTTGATGATTTTTGAGGGTTTTTGGGGGTAAAATACCATTAAAAATAAAAATTCAAAAAAATGAAAAAAAACGCCTGGAATTATTGTGGATTTGGACCTATATACCAAATTTCATTAAAATCGGACCATTAGGGCATTCTCTAGCTCTGTTTACATCCTGACACACACACACACACACACACACACACACACACACACACACACACACACACACACACACACACACACACACAC
This sequence comes from Neoaliturus tenellus, assembly GCA_030545055.2. Classification (NCBI taxonomy): domain Eukaryota; kingdom Metazoa; phylum Arthropoda; class Insecta; order Hemiptera; family Cicadellidae; genus Neoaliturus; species Neoaliturus tenellus. The sequence continues at coordinate 77,238,994 of CM061533.1, forward strand.
ACACACACACACACACACACACACACACACACACACACACACACACACACACACACACACACACACACACACACACACACACACACACACACACACACACACACACACACACACACACACACACACACACACACACACACACACACACACACACACACACACACACACACACACACACACACACACACACACACACACACACACACACACACACACACACACACAGACACACAGACATCACTCCGAAAACCACTTTTTTGGACTCAGGGGGAACCAAAATGGATAAATCCACCAACAACTCAAATTCGAAATTTTGACGAAAACAATACTTTCTCCATATACTATGGTATAGGGGGAGAAAGTAAAAATGTACTTTAATTACCTGTAGCTCAATAACCGTTATTTTTAGAGATTTTTTTTTTTTACAAACATGTAAGGTAGTCTATAAAATACACTTCTTTGAACTGCAATACCAAGAACAATAATATATTTTTCAGAAAATACTACGATTTTAGTTGGAGCGTCGGAAAAGTAGGCCTATTCCGTAAAATTAGTAATGTTGCATCCTTATACTTATATGCCTTACTCTTTAGTATTTTATAAACATGTCAATTTGATTGTTTAGGTAGGCGCAAACCTAATTAGCCTAAGGAAACCGTTCTATTAGGTTCAACAATATCAGAAATAAGTAGACTAATATTCACTTGTAGGCCTATTGGATAAATTAATTGTTCTTAACAGTTTTTTTTTCAAGAATTAGGAAAGGTCTAGAGTTTTGTAACTTATGATGGTTGGCTTTAACAAATATTGGTGTATTGGTGTATTAAGGTTGGATAGAACGTAGAGAAACCATTTTTATAACCACTTTCATATCGCAATATTTATGCTGTAGTGTGCAAGTTTCAATAACTATCCAAATTTAAAGAATACCAATTTATTTCACAGAAAATTACATAATCTTAGTTGGAGTGTCTGTCAAAGTATGCCTATAGGCATGTTCCTTAAAAACAATAATGCTGCACCCTTGTAATACAGACACTCTTAAGTATTTTATAAACATAAAAAATCGAATGTTTACTTAGGCCTAAACCTTAAGTTAGTAGTCTAATCAAAGCGTTATATTAGTTAAAAACATCAAAAAATAAGCAAGTCTAAACTATCAATTTGTAAACTTGTTAGTTTAATAAATAAGTTTTTTGAGTTTGAACAGGCCTATAAATATTTTAATGTCTCTATTTTGCTTAAAATAAATATCGGTACCATCAGTAAAACATTTATTAGTGACGCCGTTATTGGACACACTACAAAAGGTATATTTGTGAAGATCATCCTGGAACCCGGGCCGTTTGATGTAGTCACGCTACCGACTGCGCCACAAATACTGTCGTTAATGTAAGTAAATGTAAAGCATTACAACGTTGCAAACGACAAACTGATTGCACAAAGAATTTCCTATACATCCGTTTCTTTTAATACAAATGTGAGTAATTTATTTAAACTAAACCTTTACAATTTAGTCTTAATTTTAAAGAAATCAGCTATTTTACATAATTAAGCAACTTTCTTTCCATTTAAAGGATAATACATCATAATAATTGTAAACGTTTTTAAGTACTGACCATAATAAACCAAATCCTTCATGAACTTTTGTTCATCCACTCTGTATTTATACAAAATACCTCGTGTGTTTACAATCAGCTGATTGAAATCGTGTAAAATAAATAAATTGTTAAGGTTTGTAAATGTCGACATTTTTAATTTAAGGAAGTAAGATAACGTTAATTATATGATTAAGCAACTTTCTTTTCATAAATGACAATACATCATAATAATTGTAAACGTTTTTAGGTACTGGCCATAATAAACCAAATCCTTTATGAGCTTTTGCTCATCCACTGTATTTAGACTAAATACCTCGTGTGTTTACAATCAGCTGATTGAAAGCGTGTAACATAAATAAATTGTAAAGGTTTGAAAATGTCGATATTTTTAATTTAAGGAAGTAAGATAACGTTAAAGTAAATAAAATCTGCTAATATACAAAGATTTACGTTTTACTTGGTACAAACTGCGTGTAAATTGGTCCAGTGGAAGTCTCAGACGAACTGTCCAAAGAATTGGAAATGTTGGCTTTTTCCCCATGTTAAATCTCCACAAGAAAAGTTTATTTTTAATTTTTGACCAATTTAACGTAAATATTTTTGAAATACAAATAAAACCTGCTAATATAGAACCGAAAACGTTTATTCTGGTACAACCCGCATGTAAATCGGTCCAGTAGAAGTCTCAGATGAACTGTCCAAAGGATTGAAAATGTTGGCTTTTTCCCCATGTTAAATCTCCATAAGAAAAGTTTATTTATCAATTTTGTCAGATTTAACGTAAATATTTTTGAAATACAAATAAAACCTGCTAATATAGAACCGAAAACGTTTATTTTGGTACAACCCGCATGTAAATCGGTCCAGTAGAAGTAACAGACGAAGTGTCCAAAGGGTTTTTAACTTTGTGTTTTAAATATATAGATGGACCCTATTTATGAGTTTAATACAAATACATAAATAGAAACAGAATTAGACCACAATACTGCTTTTTATAACATTTTTAGCAAACAAAAAGAATAATGTGACTTACATCACATGCATGCTTTAAAGGCTCAACTATAAATACTATACAATAAAAAAGATACTAAGCTACTTTAAAAGCTACAAACCTCACTATGAAACTGGGGAACGAGTGTATGTTTTGATCATGGCTCACGATACTGCTTGGCGCAGCAGTACAACAGGGTATTAGATTGGTTGGTTGACTGGTTGGTTGGTGAGGGATTGATTGGTTTATGGTTTACTTCTCGGCTATTGACGTTACTGCTTGGCGCAGCAGTATAGGGTGATTGATTGGTTGGTTGACTGGTTGGTTGGTGAGTGATTGATTGGTTTATGGTTTACTTCTCTGCTATTGACGTTACTGCTTGGCGCAGCAGTATAGGGTGATCGATTGGTTGGTTGACTGGTTGGTTGGTGAGTGATTGATTGGTTTATGGTTTACTTCTCTGTTATTGACGTTACTGCTTGGCGCAGCAGTATAGGGTGATCGATTGGTTGGTTGACTGGTTGGTTGGTGAGGGATTGATTGGTTTATGGTTTACTTCTCTGCTATTGACGTTATGCTTGGCGCAGCAGTTTAGGGTGATCGATTGGTTGGTTGACTGGTTGGTTAATGAGGGATTCATTGATTTATGGTTCACTTCTCTGCTATTGACGTAACTGCTTGGCGCAGCAGTACAGGGTTATCAGGTTGGTTGACTGGTTGGTTGGTGAGGGATTGATTTGTTTATGGTTCACTTCTCTGCTATTGAGTAACTGCTTGGCTCAGCAGTACAGGGTTATCGATTGGTTGGTTGACTGGTTGGTTGGTAAGGGATTGATTGGTTTATGGTTTACTTCTCTGCTATTGACGTTATGCTTGGCGCAGCAGTTTAGGGTGATCGATTGGTTGGTTGACTGGTTGGTTAATGAGGGATTCATTGATTTATGGTTCACTTCTCTGCTATTGACGTAACTGCTTGGCGCAGCAGTACAGGGTTATCAGGTTGGTTGACTGGTTGGTTGGTGAGGGATTGATTTGTTTATGGTTCACTTCTCTGCTATTGAGTAACTGCTTGGCTCAGCAGTACAGGGTTATCGATTGGTTGGTTGACTGGTTGGTTGGTAAGGGATTGATTGGTTTATGGTTCACTTCTCTTTTATTGACTTTACTGCTTGGCGCAGCAGTACAGGGTGATTGATTGGTTGGTTGGTGAGCGATTGATAGGTTTATTGTTCCGTAATTTTTTACGTTGTTTGTTATGGTATATGTGGATATGAAGAAACACTTCTATCTATTATTAACAATAAAGTCAGATCTGTTTTCAAATAAAATTGTTAAGCTATCAGAACTAATTCATTACGGTATGTATTTGTCTTCATGGTAATTAATAATTATTTGATATTAATCATGAGTTGCTATAATATCAAATAACTATCAGAACTAATTTTAATAAACTAAAATAAGTAGAGATATATTTTACAACTAGCGTTTACTTAAGTTTTTTTTATTTTTTTTATAGTTCTTATGCAGTTAGTTTTAAAATTAATAGTTGTTAAGCGCAAACAGATATGTTCAACTGCATGCGTTACTACAAAACAAGATTAAGTTGTAGTTACTATGCAAATTTATAACAGAATTATTTATTTTTCATACTGCATTTTTTAACTTCATAACATTAACTTGCTTAAAACCTTGAATTGATTTTCATAAAAACTTCCTAATTTTCTGTTACTACCAAACAATAAACAAATTAATAATGACAAGTACGATATACAACGCGATCATGTTTGCCCATGTTTCTATCCAACTTTATGTGCGATTTTTAATAAAGATAAAAAACTAAATTCCTACCATTAAAATCCTAATATTTGTCACATCTATGATATAAAAAAAACGTCCCATAACTCTTGTACACAAACAAACACGATAACGTACTCGACGTGATGGCGTGAGCTTGGGCGTAAAACGTCATCAGACACGAGGAGAGACGAGTCATCTACAACATGCCTTATGTGTATCATGATCGGATAAAAGGCCGTTATTATTTTTTTTTTTTATTTTGCAAAGAAAATTTAAGGACACACTCACTAATATTAATTTTCTAATTATAATTATTTCTAAAAAAAATTTGACTGCACTTTTGGGTTTTTGACACATTTTATTTTTATTACACTATTAAAAAAAACCAAAAAAGTGGTTTTAGTAATTTTATAATTATGACACGTGAAAGTTTATAATAATTTTTTTAACCCACAATGTACTATTGGTATTGAAATGTTTTTTTTTTTTTTTTTTTTTTTTTTTAATTAAATATGAGCCACAAATTAATGTAAACTTAAGATGTGGTTTGTATTTACAGCCATGTTTGTGTTATGTTTCGAGCATGCAGTTCTATTTTTTCAATAAAGATAGTTTAGCGATTATTTACTCCTATATGCAAGAAGTTGAGTAATGTGGTAAGGATGTTCAAATTGGGAAATATTTGTGAAATACAGCATTGAAGATTATTTAACTAAATACAGCAAACAACTACAAAAACTCATTTGTGATTAAATAAAAAAAAGAAACGGAAATATAAAAACTAACTATTCCTTGCTGTTTTATTTTTTTTTATATTTTTTTATGTACATTCGTTTTATTATAATTGTATAAGTAATATAGTCGATTTGCTTATTGCACACAATTTGGTCATAGTTTGTTATACTATATGTAACTATTTATTTTGTTTGTATATATTATTGTTTGTAATAATAATGTTGTTAAATTTTATCTATTTAATTTTTGCTGACTATTTTCTATGACTGACCATGTTTTATATCCGGAAAATGGATCTGGGTTTTCCGTAACGGTCAAACATTTTATATTTGTAGTACAATTTAGTTTTATTGTATACTTAATTATGTTCAAATTAAGTTATCTGTAAAGCATTTTTATAATTTTTTTTTCTTTTAAGAAGGATTTGAATACTGAAGTTTAAGTTCAATAATCTTTTTATGTATAGAAATGCTATGTATATTTTTAGTATGCAGCTCAAGATAATTTTGTTAACCACAAAAACAGCATAATCTTAATTATAAACTAAATATATAATTTCTTTTATGTTTGTAAGCACATCGACAAAGTACAAATATTAATGAATGGCCTCTCTACAACGATCTATGTTAAATTGTTACAAATATATCAAATTCAAATATAAGTATTGTAAAATCACAGGACTCTAAATAATCGTGAATAAACCTATCTCTCCCAATGAGCAAAAAAATGGGTTTAAAACTGTTTTAAAATAAGTTTCAAACTCGTATTAAAACTGTTTTCAATATAAGTACAGTTAACAACGTTTTCGTATTAATACGAGTTAAAAATTGTTCAAAACTCTATTAAAACAATTTAAAAACTGTTATCAAAACATTTTAAAACTGTTATCAAAACTATTTAAAGCTGATAACAAAACAATTTAAAAACTGTTATCAAAACATTTTAAAACTCCGCTGGCAGGATTTGAACCCATGTCCTCTAGGTTCCCAAGCCGCGACCCTACCAACTACGCCACGCTGCTCTCTGCTTCACACAATAATGGTTACACTACTTGGCCAGTTGATACCCAAGTTTCTTTGCGTTGATCAAATTAAACGCATTTCCCGTGGCCTATATATTTTTATGTCTTCCCAAATAGGTCTTAAACTAGAGTTCCCTTACATGTTAGTTTCATGTGTAAATGTTTAACAAATTGCAGTTATCTCAATTGATGTAAAACTTTTGACTGTGTGATCAAATATTTTACATAATTTTTACATCAAAATTATGTCAAGTTTTTAACGAGTTCAATTGTTTTAAACAAATAACAATGTTCTCTTGTTGTAAAAGACTTAAAGAAATTTTTTTCTTCATTTATTACATTACCTTTTAAATTTAAGAATGCAAAATGTTTACATCATTTTGACGTCAATACTTGATCTACTTGACAATACTTGATCTAATACTTGATCTATTTGTCAATACTTGATTTTACTTTGACATCAATTTGACGACTTTGATCACTTTTTGACGTCAAATTGACAACGTGTGCTATGTGGGTACGTACTCAATAATTTTTATGCTCATATGAAAACTTATATTAAAACAAGTTTTTTTATAACTGATATCAAAATTATTTTAAAACAATTTTAAAAGTGTTTAAACTGTTAATAAAACTTGTATTGATATAAGTTTATAAACTTGTATTAAAACAATTTCAAAAGTATTTAAACTGTTATTAAAACTTGTATTGATATGAGTTTATAAACTTGTATTAAAACAATTTTAAAACATTTTGAAAAGTGTTTAAAATGTTATTAAAACTTGTATTGATATGAGTTTATAAACTTGTATTAAAACAATTTTAAAACAATTTTAAAAGTGTTTAAACTGTTATTAAAACTTGTATTGATATGAGTTTATAAACTTGTATTAAAAAAACTTTAAAAGTGTTTAAACTGTCATTAAAACTTGTTTTAAAACAATTTTAAAATGATTTAAAACTTGTATTAAAGTTGTTTTAATACCAAACTTATATCAAAAAATTTTGAAATTGTATTAAAACAATTTTAAAACAGTTTCCAACAATTTTTATGCTCATTGGGCTATTAAAGAACAAATCCACAAAAGCGAAAACCAGCCAAGCGTTTTAAAAACTTCGTATTATTACGTAAATATATACATTATAAATTTAACTCTTAATGGTCGCATGTTAAAACACAATCAAGAAGTAACAAATCTGGTCAGTCGTTGGTTTTGCGTGTGCGGAAATACGGTTGCATGCGTTGGCCGTGTGAGCTGCGTTGACGTTAATATTTCACGTTGGCTACATTTGTAAAATTGCAAGCTCGTAAAGTCTGTAGTTATGATAAAAACATACTATGGTTAAGCACTAAGACCGCATTACATAGTCTGAACTGAGAAAAGGAAATAGTTATTTAAAAGTCAAATATAATTAAATTTTAAAAAATGATAACTATTTATTTCTTTATAAAACCCTTACAACTAAAGACAATAATGAAAGTAATGCAATGAAATTGAGTCCAGTAGGGTATGAGTCTGTGAATGGGTATTGAGTCTACCAGAGAAAACCCAAAAATTTACTCGTTCAACAAATATTTGTACAAGTGACACTAAATAAAAATAAATCTTTGATTTCACACGTTAAACCTCCTCACGTATTAGGGTTTTCCGCCTGCCATTCTGGGCTTTATTATCATTTTGAGTTAAGGTTGCCGACATTGTTACTTTCTAAATAAGAGCCTTTATTCAAGTAGTTTATTTTATGTATAAGTAGCCTTTATGATTTATAACGTTCATATCAACCCATGATCCCATTTGAGAAGCCCTTGTGGACCAACCATGCTTCAAAGGGGTCATCCAGACATCAGTTACACAAAAATATTGGTTACTGTCTCTAGTAATTATGTGGGTGCTTCTCTGCTTTCGTTTAAAAGTTGTATAAGAATTTTAGGGACTTATTTTAAAGCTTTATAGTAAGTGACTTTAACTCTAAACCATTTCCATAACGGTGACCATAATTGTATTCGACCTAAAATATTTACTTTATAATTCTCTTTGGTAAATAAGTTTAACAACTCCAAAAATATTGGCTAATATGTAGATTCATGTTTCAATTTTCCTTAACTAATTAAACCATTATTTTACATAACATCATATTTGGGAGGTGAAAAGATTGTAAATTAATAAAAAAATATGTTTAATAAATTTACTGTTACCGAAACTATTGCATACGGATGCTAAAGCTTCTAAATAGTAATACTTCATAGTATAAGTCAACCGTTGAGTTGTATTTTTCTGGGGGACACTTTCCCCAAATACTTTAAATTAAACTTATTTTATTTCATTAATAAACATAGAGCTAGACAGGGTCAACTTTGGTTTAAAGTTCGTTTGAAGGTTGAACTGGCTTGGGAAAAGCGACCCTAATTTCTATAACATCACATATTTCTCCAAATATCGATATTATATTTTTTTTAACACCAATGAAATCTTTTCCATCCTTAACAACATCAACATTAGGATAATACCATATAGGTGTATTAACAAGATAAACCTGTTAAGGGATGATATGACAGGTAATGTTATCATATAATTACGCCCCTCGTCACCCTAACTAGGTTGTCTTTGTGTCACACAGCTTTGCCCCACAACCAGTAGATTATGGAAATTTTACCATTTTACTTTTGAGAAATTATATGTAAAGCTTTTTTTAAAATATTCGTTAAATATATTTTTTATTATTATTTGAAACAAACAATTTAATTACTGTATGTCAATTTCGTGTAGAAAAACATTTGGTGAGATATTAAAAATACCCCTTGTATGGCCTATCCAAATTGTCCCATCGTAAAAAATCGGAAGTTGAAAAATTAATAATAGAATTAGGATTTTTGTGTCTGCATTTATTCTTTGTAGAGTATCAATGTACGTATTCCTGACAATCCGCAGGGGGCCACAGGAGTGGAATCGAGCATTTATCAAACAATCGTATCTTTTAGAATCGATATGTTCCATCATCAATCGTGGGAACGGGCGAGCGAGTCATGAAACAAACGTGGGACTGGCTGAAGCTTCAAAGGACATATGGTTGATGCAGATTGCTGCCTTTGAGCGGAAACAGAAAAATGAAACTATTTTGTAGTATTTTTTATAGTTTTGAATAGTAACTATTTTTATAGTTTCCATCTTGAAGTAACACACCTTTCAGTAAAGCGATTACAAAAGTATAGTTTCAAAGATAGCAAGGGTAATTGAATAATTGGATGAATAGATCGAAGATGAGTAAAATCCTTGTACAGTACATGAGTGTTGGTGCCTCACCGTGTTCATGAAGCCTGATTTTAATGTCTGACGTTAACTTCCGAACGAAGTTTCTGATCAACTTCAAACTTTCAAGGTACAGTTTATGTTGTAATTTTTAGATTCAAATTCGTGGTTTAAGTCATTCAGTGAGTTAATAAACTAATTAGCCGTAATTAAATTAGTATAAGAAATGCATTGGATGTTGTTTTAGTGGTGCTTGGAGTTGTTTGTTTCTAACCAACGTCCGTGCATCAATCATAGATTAAGGTTTTCAAAACTATATCGTACTCGCTGTCACACTACGTGAAATACAATTTGTTATTTCACAAATATGTTCTTAAAACTTACATATATCCATATTTTTTATGGACTAACAGTAATAAAAGAGGGTTTTATTACGTAATTAAAATAATAAAAGTTGTTAAGATTGAAATCGACACATCCAGTCAAAAATAAAGCAAAAACACAAATCTATGAATGATAAATAAATAAAAAAGGTGTCCTAATAAATGGCCAGTAAGTAGTTTTAATAGTTACATGTTATTTCTTTTTAAAACTACTTCTAAGGGTTATTTACATTAGTAAGAACGTAATGCAACCTTAGTAGGTGTAAGAGTACGAATTTAATGGCGTAATTTATATCATTATTGGAATTAAGTTAGCATTTTATTTTTTGTCAGTCCATCTCCATAATTAGTGTGGTCATATCATCAATTGAAGTAAGAGTGAAGAATGCATCTTTTATATGTTTATAACTTCAGAATTTTTTCAGATTCTAAATGTAAATGTACCATTGATAAATCCGTACTAATAAACATGAACAACCCTCTACCTCTTGAGCTTGGTTAGATGACGTCGGGACCGAGGATTACGACACCTAATCACTCCATACTTGTAAATCTCTGATTTTATCATATGACAAATCAATTTCTTTAATATGATAATAAAATATATTTTTACGTTAAGAATCAAACTATTCACTTCCGTATATATTCAAACGATAATTATTCTGTAAACATATTTTATATTAGGTTGGCAAATGTTCGTATAACATTAGATCAGTCAGAATAAAACTAGAAAGAATGAATCAGTATTTCATGGTAATTAAAGAAGATTGCATTATAAAACCAAATGAAACCAGTAGAATACTTTAAAATGTTTCTTGCTTATATAACTTGTGCAGTTTATACGTCAAGCTACTGCGGCTTGACTGAGGTATCTAATTAATTAATTATAAGGTACAAATCAAGTGTGGATATCACTGCTTCGGTGATTAACATAGGCTACTTGGATGAAAGCTGGTTTGTTTGTTTGTTTAATCGCATAACCCGATGTAATTATATTCTTATATTATATTTTAATATTATTTTTAACTTATTATATTTTCTGTTAATGTTTATATATAAAATTTAAACAAAGACACAATTTTGTTATTTGGACATTTGAAACAGAAGAGATATTCAATGCAATTTAGTGACTGTATAAGTATTTATTTTAATTTTTGAACCTATAAATTGTCAAAATAAGTGGTGTTATAACAATGGTGTACAAACATCATATTTGCACATCACTGACGTATATAACTGGAGTGAAATAGTATTTAGTTTGAATATAACTTTAAAGTGAAAATAAATTCAATAGTGGCGATAGAAGCGAATAATACTCGTAAATGTGGATGGCTATAATGACAGTGTTGATGAAATGGTGCACGAAAGAACCAGACATATAAATCAAAATTGTCGTTAGGGTCCAAAAGTAAAAAAAAGTTATGAAAAGTGAAATATTGATTTTATTCTACATTCATATTAATAGTAGGTAGTAGTTTTTTCGGCTACACCCACCTTAAATATTACTTGTGTGTTTTTATATGATCTTGACAAAGCTCAAAAATTCAGCTAAAAAATAACAAAAACATTAAAAAAATCCGATTCAACAAACTGTTATTACATTAAGAATAAAGGATAATTTTGCTAATTATATTTTTGGTTCAAAAGATTTATACATAGACAATATATAGGCCTAGATTTACATAGCATTGCGTTGAAGGGATTAGTAAACATTAAACTGAATCGTACAAAAATTCATTGTACAATGAATGCACTAGGAAACATCTAAGAAATCTTTGCCCCTTGTGCTATTGTGCTTGTGTGTTATGCCACATTAAAGCAGACCAAATACACTTAAGTTGAGTGATAATTACAGGATATGTTAAAGTAAATTTAAAAATAAAACAGTATGCGCATGCAAGAGTACCTAACGTGCTAACGTTATTCCACAATATTATGGACTTAATAATGAGATTAGAAAATAGAGCTGTACGATACCACAGCAGAACACCACTGGTCAACGTACCTGAAACATATTATACAATTATTAGCAAACTGAATGTAGGAAAAGTAATCAATTCTAAAAAAGTTTAAAGTAAATTAAGGTCGACCTTGTATTTATGAGAGTTTTACTTAAGAGGGTGCTAAAGTCATATAAAACCTGCGCAGTCAAGGGACCGTTGCGGTAACTACCGGAATATTTTTTGCATGGTTGCACAACCATTTTGGGGTATTGAAGGTTAAAATTTCATCGTGCAGTGTCATTATAATACTCTGCCATCTTCCACCATTATTTTTTTCTTTAAATAAAACTGGGAGGAGTTTTAAATGAAAGATAAAATTTTAAGTTATTTGTTTCGCTTTTTATTTTATATTTTGAAGCTAAGCTACGATGGTCTAAATTTTATGAATTTTGAACCATAAGAACATAATATTGATTCAAAATATGAAAAATCTAGAAAAATATAAAAGAATCAAATAGCCCAATTTTTTCTTTCATTTAAAACCTCTAGCAGTTTTATTGAAAATAATGGTGCAAATTGGGAGCAGGGGAAGCACTGCATGACGTTTTGATAGGGACTCTTTAGCCTGATTTTAAATTAAATTTGAGGAAATATCTTATATAGTTCTAAAGCTATTCACATTCAGCTATACGTGTATATCTACACATGTTATAAGTAAAAGTAAAGCTTTTTATAAGTAAAAGTTGACAAAGTAGTTGAAAGAACAAAATTGCTTAAAACACTTTAAATATATTCTTCAATTTTAATGCAAGAGTACGAAATATTTGTCCATCAGTACATTTTATTTATGGCATTCTCTTAAATATTATTAATTATTAGAATAGATCTGAACACGAGTAAAGGTAAAATAAATATTATCTTGAATTTATATTGAAGTGAATGGCTAATGATTTGTGTGTTTTACCGAGCGGCCATAATTTTATTTTAAAAAGAAAAAAGGTTGTCATATTGAAGTGTTATTTGCGCCATTATTTTTCTTTTTCTTATTTCCTTTAAAATGATTTACCCCTTAACAGAGGTTGGTACTAAATAAAAAATAAAAAAAATAAAACCACCCCATCAACCTCTTTTTGGGAGCGTGGGATGAAATTCAAAATCATGTAAAAAGCGCATCATAATACCCTGGTAACGTGTACTAGAGCTTATTTGAAAATTTACAGCCATTATAAAAAAGAGGTTGAATGTTAAATACCAGTTAAATTAACGTATCTATTAACTTTATATGTTAATAATGAATATTGTATTGCATTTTTTGCCATAACCTTTGTAAAAATTGTTGTATCAAAGTCGGATTTACAGCAATAGTTTTCTTTTTAAAAACGCTTAAAAATGATGTGCTACTAGATAGGGGTTGTCTTTTGAAAATTTTAATTTATCACCAGCAACCCCTATTTGGGGGTGGGAGGTGAATTTCAAAATACCACCAAAAAGCACTTTACATTACCCTTGTAACGTGTATCGAAGTTCGTTTGAATATATGCATCCGTTCAAAAATTTACCAGGAAAGGGCCTATTATGGGACACCCAGTATGAGTAAAATTAAAATATTAGTAAATGTTTTATAAATTTTAGTTGTTACCCTTTGCTGTATAACTATTTATCCGATAAAATTGGAATTGAGATGGGAATATGGAGGAGGGGATCCCTTCGATCAATCTTGTGTTTCTCTCCACAACACAGCCGGCCGGTGTTGTCCCTCAGATCTCACACTGTAAACTCATATGTAGTACAATTTACTTGGCATATAACCATCGGTAGGGTGAACAACTTAAATGTGCCACCGTTGGCAATTTAGAAACTATAAGATTTATAGAACATTTTAAGTAGAGGTTAATCTAAAATTTATTTTCATGCAATGTAAAAAATACTTTATTCTAAGGCGTTTTCAACTAAACAAAACAATTGGGATAATTGGGAGCACAAGTTTCAAATTTTCCTATAAGGATTACATATGGAAAACGAAGACGCAGATTTTCGATGAAACAGTTGCATTAATCAAAAGGTTTTTTTTTTGTATAAACCGAGCGAAAAATGTTGTTTCATTTACATTTCATTCATAAAAGTATGAAATTTTTTCATTTATGAAATATGTCTGCCACATTGAAAATAATTTTAAAATGTTAATTAAGTCCTGGTACAACAAAATAGAAATTTCAGTTAAATTTGTCAAATTTAAAGCTTTTTATGAATCTTATAGCTTATGGACCCCAATATTGGCACAGTTAGTTGTACAGCCTGTATTTTATGCAATAATAATATATGTAGAATGAGCTGAAACTAAGTTTTTTGTAATTTCGCTTACTCTATCAGCACGTGTAAACTCACAATAGTATATATTTATCCAATGTATACAGGGTGAATGAAAAGTAACTTGCAAACTCGCTTAACTTTTTAACTATTTAAGATATTTGAAATTAGTTTGAGGCAACCTTCTTGGATATGAGGCTATTGTACCATCATAATTGTAGCCCCTCATATCCAAGAAGATTGCTGCAAACCGATTTCAAATGTCTCAAATAGTTAAAAAGTTAAGGAGGGGATGCAAGTTACTTTTCATACATACAGATCTACAAACATATGCGGAATAGGAGCCTTCCTTTAAATTAACGTATCTTTGTATCTTCTGCATCGTAATAACAAATACTAAACAATATTAATTTGTCTCTAATAATAATCTTAAATTAGATTTCCAGGGTTGATCAGCCGAATAATTCGATCTTCGTAAAGTAATATAAGTAACTGTTGGTTCCAGCATATATTCAGTAGTAAACCCGAAACAAAGGCAGAGTAAAACAATAATGCTGAAACACTAAAGCCACGAACGGGGACGGCTCGTCTGACGGCCACACTGGGAGTTTACTGGATGATTGATTCGTATCCTTGTATCACTTATCTTTTCCTACCACAATATATTCTTCTTAACAATTTAATTTACCACACACAAATTCCTAAATATACATCGTAAATTGACATTTTAAATGTAATTTATAGCTTCTATCCTACAATAATATTTTTGTATGTAATACAGTATGATTCCCCAATCATGATTATATACGTAACAAATAAGAATAAATTGGAAAATAAATACCGGGTGTTCATAATGTCTTGCCCTGATTTAATAGCTTTGCTGTGTGAAAACCATTAGAAACTCTCGTATCTTGTACTTCTTGTTTTAAAGCGAATTTAATGAAGTTTTGTTTTTCATTATCTTCGTAACAACTGATCTCAGTAACTAAATCATTATAAACTTAATAAATTGTGTATATACATTTTGATACAAATCTAACTAATCAAAGTAGACCTAAACTAGTTGTGTAAAATATGCAATCAGGAGAAATGTCAATCTATATGTGTTATTGACTGACTGACAATAACACAGTTGACTCACAATGAAATACAAAAACAAATCTGCAATGGTGGAGTCATAAGAGAAGTGGCAGCGTGTCTTATGGATTTTATTTATTTATTCAGTTATCAACTGCATCGCCATTTTACATTAGAATCTAAACTGACACTCGTATTACTACCCAAAATAGACTTTCCATTTGAACATTCTGAAGACGTGTACCTAGTGTCAAAAGTATCAAGAAATAATATGCACAGCTTTGTAGAAGAAGCAGTGTGTACCACTTAGGACTTAAGATTTATGTTAGGGAAGGAACTAAAAAAAATTGCTTTTAAGATTACTAAGTAAACCGAAGCACACACTAAGAGGTGTTTTAAAATCGGACATAGCTGTAAAAAACTCAGGAAGTCACCTATATATATATATATATATATATATATATATATATCGTATGGCTCATTCAGCCAGCCACCATGGTTTAAGAATAATAAAATAAATTCTGCGGTGCAGAGCACCTGAGTCAGTATAAGTAAAAATCTAAACACTAAAATAAAAAATTAGATCTCTCTTTATAGAGCTAAATCCAGGGCGCTAAGCCATTGCAGCCCAGCTTCACTTGAGCTATGCAGACCGGCCAATCCTTCGGGGAAGGCACTCAGTGGGCACTCTTCGACTATGTGTTCCATAGTTTGATACTCTGCTCCGCAGTCGCATGACTGGTCTTGTGTCATTCCCCATTCGTGCTTCCAATAATTACATCTTCCCACTCCAGTGCGGAAACGATTGAGTATAGTCCACTGCTTCCGAGGAAGATTCATACCACCTACCGCTACAGTCGGGTCATCTATCAAGAAATGGTTCCGACCTTGAAAAGCGTCCCAGGAGGAAGTCCAGTTTGTATGGATGGTGAAGTTCGAGTCCATCAACTGGGAGGCTGTTCGTAGAGGTGGTTTTCGGGACCTCAATCGGCCCGCATTCTGGGGTAGGTAATCATGGATGGGCAGCTGTGGAGCAGATAAGATCTTTGTGTATTCCCTAATGAGTGCATCCCTTCGTCTTATTTCAGGAGGAGCGATATTACACAGCACCGGGAGCCAGGGTACAGGAGTTGCCATGAGTGTACCACTAATGGCTCTCATGGTCCTGTTTAGCTGGACGTCGATCTCTCTAACGTGCACACTATTTAACCACACGGGAGCACAGTACTCAGCAGTTGAATATACCAATGATAGAGCAGTTGTTCGCAGAACTTGTGCGTTAGCTCCCCATGTGGAGCCAGCAAGGTGATGGACAATGTTAGTCCTGGTTCTCACCTTAGCTGCCGTTTTTTGTAAGTGGCTTTTAAACGTGAGAGACCGATCTAAAGTGACTCCCAGATACTGTGGGTGGTCATTATGTTTCAACTCAACACCGTTGAATACGATTTTAAGCTTTTGGTTGGCCAGTCTATTATTCAAGTGGAAGCAAGCAACCTCAGTTTTTGTTGGGTTTGGATTTAGCTTCCAGGCTTCAAAATATTCACCGAGGGTCGTGAGGTCATTTGTTAGTGTTTCCTCAGCTTGTCGAAAATGCTGGTGTTGATATGCCAATGCAATATCATCTGCATATATAAACTTTAAGGACCGAGTTACAGGAATGTCGGCAGTATACACATTAAAGAGCAGTGGGGCGAGCACTGACCCTTGTGGCAGGCCATCCTTTAGTTGCCTAAACGTACTTTCTCTGCGTCCCAGATATACTTTTATCATCCTATTGGAGAGCATTGAGTTGAGGAGACGCAACAAGAAAGGGCAAGGAATAAGGTCGTAAAATTTAACTAGGAGGCCTTTTCTCCAGACAGTGTCATATGCTGCAGTCAGATCTAAAAAAGCCACAGAGGTTTTCAGTCTTCGCTCAAACCCATCCTCAATGAAAGAAGTCAGAGCTAAAACCTGGTCACAACAGTTGCGACCATGCCTAAATCCAGCTTGTTCGACAGGGATGCTGGCATTGAGAATAGGGAGGATTCTGTTATAAATCAACCTCTCTAGCAGCTTATAACAAACACTTAAAAGAGCTATAGGCCGATAACTTTCAGGCAGTTTTGGATCCTTTCCGGGCTTCAGGATAGCTATGATCTTGGATTTTCTAAATATCCCAGGCATGTCGCCGGTTTTCAGAGTGGTGTTAAAACTTCCAGAAGCCACTGTCTAGCCTTGTTACCCGAGTGTTTTATAAACTCCGGGAAAATGTCATCCAAACCTGCTGCTTTGCCAATTGGCATCGCATCAATCGCCACTTCCAGCTCGTCGTAAGTGAAGGGTCTAGAGACTTCCAAGGGTGCTTGCCGACTCTCCTTTATCTCATTAAGCTTGAAATTAATTTTTCTGTCTGCAGACGTACGCACAGGTTTTGAAAGTACGGAGAGGCGTTTTGCAATTTCACGAGGGCTAGGCTGTGAGGCATCGTGTTTTTCACTTGATTTACCAGTGGAGAGTTTCCTGAGCAGAGACCAAGCTTTCCGACTACTTTTGGTGAAGTTCAGGTTCTCAACAGTTTTCACCCACTTCTCTCTCCTGGAGTTGTCGAGAGAGTTAAGGAGTTGGTCAGCTACATCTCTGTCAGCAGTGTCTGTAAACTCACTGTAAAGATCTTCGCACTCTCTGCTCCATCCTGGTATGTATTCTTTTCTAAAACCTCTTGGGATTGTCGCCTTAGCGGAAGACAGGACAAGGCGAGTGAACCGATCATAGTTTTTTATTTTAGAGGGGATGAACCTGATGCCGCTATCAAGCCTTGATGAGAAGGCCTCCCACTCAGCTTTATTAAAGTTCCACCTAGGCCGAGGAAAAGATCTTACGAGAGGAATTTGCATTCCTACTGATATTATTACAGGCCTATGCTGAGAGTGGGGGAATGCACCAAGGACCATCCTGGAAGTAGGCACGGGTGTTGCCGATGGTTCACGGGAGCAAAAGCACAAGGAAGTCATCAGTGAAGTCAGAAGTCACAAGTGACTTCCTGCACCAAGCAGGAAGTCACCTGTTAAAACGAAAAAAAAACAATATCCATTTGTTTTCATAATATTTGATTTCTTTAACTTGGCAAGACTTTGTGGACACCTGGGTACATTTACTTTATAAACTAGTGCCAAATCAATGTTAAAGTTAAAATTTTAATTAGTGAAAATTCACTTTGATGTGAGATTTCTTTACCATGATGATCTATATCATGGTAAAGAAGGTGATCAGTTATTCCAAATATTTTTCATGTTGTAGTTAATTGTGGAAAAAGAGTCTCCTGCCGAACTATACGTATGCCTCTAATGGGAATTTGGTGCAAGTCCCCAAAAGTACGTGATATGAAAGCAAAGGAAAGGGTAAGAAACATAATTTTTTCAGAAAGCCAGTTGACCCTCATGATAAACTCCTCCAATTCACATATAACAACTGATACATTCTCAGTTTGATACATATCAGTTCTCAGTTCAACTGCACACCGACGCTCCTCTTAGAAAATACCAAGTTGTGTGAGCTCAACATAGTATTTCCTAGCCCAAGTTTGACATCAACCCCAATTTAAAATTAAAATTTCATTCAAGATAGCTCAAAATTCGAATACCGGTATTTTAAAATGATTTAACTACATTAAGATATTTGAGTAAATAAGATTTGATATTGATAGGGCTACTAGTATTATACTAAAAATCATTTTAAAACAAGTACCCTTTTTTTATAAATCATTTATTTGAAACACCGACATGTTTCGGACCTTAAGGCCCATGATCACGCCTTTATATCATTTGTCTTTTTAATGGAACAAAAGAAGAATCGGAAAACTTGTTGAAATACATTAATTCTATATCAAAAAGTATCAAATTTACAGAAGAAATCCAAGAAACAAGTATTAACTTTTTAGATCTTACAATATCAAAGGAAAATGGAAAACATGTATTTGAAATTTTCAGGAAACCGTTGACTAGTGATTGTATTATACCTAAAGACTCAAGCCATCCTTGGGAACAGAAAATGTCAACATTTCATTCAATGATTAACAGACTCATAAATATACCAATGAAAAGGAAGAACTTCAATAAAGAGAAAAACACTATCAAATATTTAGCTTACAAAAATGGTTACAACCCAAAAATGATCGATAATATGATAAATAAAAAACTAAAAAAGAAGAAAGAATACAACAAAACACAGTCAAATAAAGAAGAAACAGAACAGAGCTATATAAGTCTACCATACAACAATAAATTCAATAAAGCAATAAGGAAAGCTTTCAGACCGCAATTCAAAATAGGTTTCAGAACTAAGAACAATGCCCTAAGAATCATCAGTAATAAAGTAAACAAGGAAAAAACAAATATAATTAATAACTATAACCAATCGGGCATATATAAATTAAAATGTCCAGAATGTCCAAAATTTTACATAGGGCAAACAGGCCGGACATTCAACTGTAGGTATAAAGAGCACGTTCAAGCATTCAAGTCAAAGAACCAAACTAGTATGAAGTCAAACGTTGCTGATCACATGATAAAGAACAATCACTCATTTAAGTCAATAGAACAAGATTTAGAAATAATAGAATTTGGATATAAAGGAAACAAACTTGATGTTAAAGAAGAATTTTATATTTATTCCTTCAGTAAAAATGATAAAAATAATATAATTAATACAATGCAAATTAACAACAAAAATCCGATCTATGAAAAAATCATACATTTGAAAGAAAACCAAAGGCCAAAATAGTCATTTCAAAACAATTAATTTAGAAACATATGAATAGAAAATCAGCAGTCAATATTTTATTTTATTTATTTTACTTTATTTAGAGGTTATCATGTATTAGTTTATTCACCGTGATCATGGGCCTTAAGGTCCGAAACATGTCGGTGTTTCAAATAAATGATTTATAAAAAAAGGGTACTTGTTTTAAAATGATTTTGAGTAAATAAGGTTTGGCCGAATGCGTGTTTATTAACACATTTATTTAACGGACACACCTTTTTTCAATGTGTATAAAACTGTTAAATTTTCCCTCGTTTAATTTATATTTAACTTTTATAAGTCATTTAATTTAGAGCGATGCAACAACAGAAAAATTAATAACAGATAACAATGCATTTGAATACTCTGATAACAATAACAACAAATGGTGAGTATAAATTTTAATTCTTATATTTAAACTAAATTAGGATCAATTAATTTAACTATAAAAATTACAGATTATGCTTATATTACTCATTACACATATAAGAAGAACATCGTTGTGTTGCTAGATTCCCCACAGCTTCCACATCAAACATTTGTATCTTTCCGAGTCAGCCGTAGTTTCAATGGCTCCATTTCAATACAAAGCTCCCGTAGCCCGCACTTCCATTACTATTACTTCACATCAAACCACAAACATTTGGGGAATTGGATTATTTTACATTCAAAACACACATGTAAGTTATGTTATGTACTTTAGATGTTTAAGTTATAAAAATGTTTTTCGAGATTTAAAGAGAATACAGTGAGAGAGGACTACTTAAAAGCTACTTATTTAGTTTGATCTGTATTGTAAACTAAATACTTTCCAATGAATTTTAGTGTACATATAACATTATTCTATATTATTGCAAGTTAATCTTCTTGAAAATTTTCTCTCTTCACATTCAATTAATGCAATATTGCAAAGTAACATTTATATTATATCAAATCATAAGTAGTCATATATATAGATTTTGTTGTACCCTGACTCTAAATTGCCACCTTAAATTTTTGATAGAATTTTTTTATTTATGTTTTGAGTTATACATTATCGCATTTTGTAAGCTGTTGACAATAACATCCGTCAGATTCACAGCAGTTAAATAGTAGACAGAGCTACGTGTAACAATATATGTTATTGTATTAGGCCTAAGTTAGTTAAAATTGTCTAATTGTTTGTCTAAAATTGTTTAAAACAAATTGTCTTTACAGGTAATAAACAAATCTTCTTGTTGAATGTCTTCAGAGCATTGCCCAAATATTATAAGATATTACCTAAATTACAATTTTGACATTGTAAAGAAAGTAATTAAACAAATGTTAATCTAGATTTTCCCTTGTCATTATTTGATCTATTTACCCTTCAGTAGTGTGTTTTGGTTACTTCTGGACCGGAAGTCGTGCCATCTGCCCGAGCAGCTGCTCGAGCAGCTGGCGCCAGCTGCTATGTCACATAGCTTCCGGTGGGGGTTAGAGTGTATATATGAGATGCTGTAGTTATATTTTATGCCATATAGGTCGGGGTGGAGATGGCGATAGTGTTGGCGTTAGGGTGAAGTGAATTTGCGCATAAAATTAAAAGTTAGTTAAAAATTGAAATTCGTCGGTGTTAATGAAACTCTAACAGTTGAACAAAAATTAAGAGTTAGTTTAAAATTGAAATTGAAACTTATAATTGGGATCTGGAAAATATGTCAAGGTCATCCAGAGTAAGTTTTAAAAAATTCTATCCAAATATCACTAGAAATAGTTTTAAGTTGAAGTAGTTGGTGATAGCGGGATAATTGATTCGTGCCATGGGAGAGGTGTTTATCGTATGAAAGTTGGCGATCGAATGAGAAATGCCGCCTAGGGAGAGGGCTTATAAAACGGCAACCTCCCCCCACCACCCCTTCCCCCACTCCTTTAGACCAATAACCGGTTGCCGACACTATGTGGTAAAACTGAACCAGACATGGCGGCCGCCATGGATAATTCTAACCTCAAATCTTAGCTCAGCTGAAGAGAATAGAGGAGCATGAAGTAGGAATTGTGGTGACAGCGCTTATATGAGGAATAGTAGGGGTAAAATAAAAAAACTTGTTGAACACAGTCGATAGGTGTAACAAGTTCAAAGTTGTTGAATTGTAACATAGAATGTAAAATGTTGTAAATAACATTATCATCAACATTAACCTGCGAAGTCTTTGAGTATAATGGGTTAAAACTGTACTTCTTCCTAATTCTATTTAAATTAGTTCTACACTTTGAAATTGAAGGTTTAGAAGTACTTTGTAATATGTGTTGTGTTCGCAAAAGCTTTAATTTTAAACATTGTGCAGTCATTATAACCGATGTGTTAAGTTCAGAAGTTAAAAGAAGACTGAGATATAAAATGAAGTGTAAAAGAAATTGAAACAGAACGCCAGAGTAGTAATTTTATAGGTTAGAATTTACGAAGGCTATTCCATGGATAATTCTAACCTCAAACCTAGTAAGTGAAGTAGTCATAACATAAAACTAACGAGAGATGATGACCGAGCGGATGCGAGGCAATGAATGTTTGTAGCGCGATAAACTACCCACCTTTATAGAGGCAATAACTCCAGCCAGATGGCGGCAGATGGCAAGCAAATGACTGGTTGACCGACTTTCACCTGAGTAGTAAGAGAAGTAGGGTTCTGTGTCTATCCCTACTCTTTGGGGTCAATGACCGACCGGAAAGGTCAATGACCTCCCCCCCCCCTCCCCCCCCCTCCCCCCCCCTCCCCCCCCCTCCCCGCCCCTCCCCCCCCCGAAAAAATGGAGCCCCCCCCCCCTTCCCCCACTCCTTCCCCTACTCCTCTGGGTCAATGGCCGGTCACCACCTTTCCCTACTCCTTCTAGGCCAATGACCGGTCACCACCGGTTGCTGACTCTATGTGGTGAAACCAGACCAAACATGGCAGCTGCCATGGATAATTCTAACCTCAAACCTGCTGCGCATACAACGAGTTCTCCGGACCGGAATCAGTCCATGCTATGCGCATGCGCCTAGTCCTGTATTACTCACTTTAGCGCTACTGCACATGGATAATTCTAACCTCAAACCTTGGTTTTGTGTTGTTGCGCATTCGCCGCTCCCCACTCCTTTGCCTTCCTTTTACACTGCTGCGAACTGGACTGGATTGAACACTGTACTGGAGTGAAACAACTTCCCCCACTACTCGAGAATCTGAGGAGCAATACGAGCCTGATCTTAGCGTCAGTCGTCAACAAACTTTCATAGCGAAAGGTTGTTGGCGACTCAGCAAGAGGTTTCAAATATATAGTAGGCCTATATATATTTGAACTTCTTCTACTACGTTGCGTTTTTTAATGCAATGTAGTATGTGTGTGTGTGTGTGTTTAGTTTTAAGTTGTATTTAATTTAAGAAATAATTTGCGCATTGCGATGTTAGTTATAAGTTGGGTTTAGCATTAAGGTGTATTAATTTTAAGAGGTGTTTAGCATTAAGGTGTATTAATTTTAAGAATAATGATGGTATTTGGTTGTGTTGAATTATTTGGTTTTTAATAATGATGTGTTGTTAGTTTTAAGTGTTGATATTAATAATTTATGTTGTTGTTTTGCCTTTCAGCTAGATGTTAGGGGGTAGATTAACTGTAAATTCAGAAGTTCAGTTGAACTTCACTTAGAAGGGGTGGGACATCCGCAAATTGCGGACTAGGTTTTTTGCATTTTGTTTAGGAATATGATGGGTGGGATTAGTTTGGGTGGGTGTTAGAGTTGCGTTTCTGCATTAGCTGTTCCAGTTTCCCTGAAATTAATGGTTACGCTTTGATGCGGACGGGACGTTACGCTTTGATGCGGACGGACCAGGGCCTCCCTGCTGTTCCAGTTTCCCTGAAATTAATGGTTACGCTTTGATGCGGACGGGACGTTACGCTTTGATGCGGACGGCCCAGGGACCTCCCTTGCAGAACGTAACTAGTGGGTTGGGAGTGGGAACCGCTAGGCAAACAGGGTGGTGGGAACAGTATTACTGTTCCCATCACCTTGGATCATTATAAATCTTGAATGACCTTGACCCACTTTCGGAAGGGTCAATGACCCCCACCCCCCCCTCCTCCCCCCCCCCTCCTCCCCCCCCCCTCCTCCCCCCCCCCTCCTCCCCCCCCCGAAAAAATGGAGTCGATTCCCCCCCCCCCTCCCCCCCCCCCGGAAAAAATGGAGTCGATTCCCCCCCCCCCTTCCCCCACTCCTACCCCCACTCCTTCCCCTACTACGGGTGAACGACCGGTCATGACCTGAAATATTAAAATGGCTATAACTTGATAATGGATTGACGGATTTGGACAAGCGATACATCATTGAAAAGGTCTATGTAAGACAAACATTTTGGTAAAAGAAGAATTTGGTTATCTTATTTTAGTCAAAAGTTATGCGAATTATTTTAAATAAATACCTTCTCTTTCCCCTTTTCCCCCACCTACCAGGTCAATAATCAGTCTCGGCCAGCTGCTACCCTTCTCATTTGCATATTGTTATAAAAGACGCACCGACTGCGGCTAACATTTCATTCTGATTACAGACGTTACGCTGCGAACTTGGAGCCACAACCATGTTATCTCTGCCAACTACAACTTCTACTTTAACTTCTACTTCGACTTCTATTTCTACTACGGCTGTTCCTGCACCTAAAAAAACTCTTCGCCTCAAAAACCTTCCTGATTGCTACAAGAATCGACTTGCATCTCAACCTTCAACTTCTGGAGCTATTCTTCCGCCAACCAACACTTCTAGACTTCGTAGTATTTATTCACCGCCTTCGCCTTCAAAGGACTCCGCACCACCATCAACTACTATGCCGCCACCGCAGAAGCCAGTTCACCACCATCCTAATACCCCTTCCGTTGAAACCATTGTTCATCGTCTTAGCACACCTATTATCCCACTATCACCATTGCCTCCTACCCCACCACTTAGTACACCTGAAGATCATACCTATCACAAAACTGATTCCTCTCAACCTGCTACTAAATCATCTCCTAAATCAGCTCCTAAACCAGCTCCTAAATCAGCTCCTAAACCAGCTTCTAAACCTACTCCTAAACCCGCTCCTTCAGAGCAATTTCAATTATTACAAGAAGAGCGTCGTAGGGCATTTAGCCGTCCCACTACTTGCCCTGAAATGCTTACTAGGGGAATTAAGAAAGGATCACCTTGTGGGAGGAAATGTGTAAAAAACGAAAGTTTTTGCCGTGTACATGTCGTAAAACACATTTCTGAACCACAAGTGACAGAAACCCCCACTGTTGAATACCAATCCAAAATTATTGGTGTGAAAGGAAATAGGCTTAAGAGAGGTTGTGTCTATTTTTTTGAAAGTGTTATTGACAACAAACACATTTTGGCAACTTGTAACGGCGTAAGATATAATATTAAAGTGATTGAATCCTTGCGCAAAGAGAAATCAGTTTATGAGTTAGACTCTAAAGACTATCTCCTCAGACACAAACTGGATGGTATTACAAGGTGGGGGCGTAGCAAGTAAATTCACATAGCTTTTTCCAAATTATTGCTTAAAAAAATACTGGGGGAGAAACACAACGCGTTATAGCGTTGTGTTTCTCCCCCATTATTTTTTAACACTCTAAGTCTCGTGACCTACTAACCTACTTCCATCCAAGTAGTAAGAAAAGTACTTCCCCCATTCCTTTGGGTCGATGACTGGTCATGGTCAGCACTTATCCCTCATTTGCATACTATTATAAAAGCGGAGCGAGCGTTGGTCACCCCTTCATTTTTCTTCTACACGCCGCTCTTGTCGTTTCGTCTCTGCTGTTTACAATATTTCTTGCTTGAAAATGCCTCCTCATCTGAATGAAAATTTTAATTTTTCTGAAATTTCTGATGTTTTTGAACAATCTGAAGACACTTTAAGTAACGACAGTGAAAGTGAAGATGATGAGGACGATGATGATTATACTGTTGAACTTAGTGAAGAACGTAAAGTCATAGCAATTGATCCACAATTTCCATTTGATACAATAGAAAAGTTTATGGCTGAAGCTAATAAATGGTTGGACTCAGGATGTTATGTACGAATTGACTCTTTTATATTGTATGGTGATAGTCATTCTTTCCTTGTCACACCAAATGACAGAGACCGCATGTTGCAGTGGGCACAATCTATGATGGAGTGCTACGAACAAGGTGTGGACACTGGCGGCTATTTTCTTGCACAACTAGTGTAATAACAAATTACCCTTCCCCCACGTAGTGAAGAAGGAAAAGAAATATTAGGAATCTAATTATAATACTTCCTTCCACATATAAAGAAGAAGGGGAAAGGAGTGGGGATTATAAAGTGGTGGGGGAATGTGTATAAATGCAGGTTGTTTCAAGAGACTTTTATTATTATTGTGGCTTTAGCAGAAACAACATGGAGTTTAAATCTTCAGCAAAAATAAGGAATAATATAATAAAGAAAGAAATTCGCAAGAAAGAAAAGATTGAACTTATAAAATTACAACTTATAATACCTTCCATTGAAATTGGATGTAGCAAACTAAAGACTTTGGTGAAAACTAACGAATATTTGTTACAATTGCTAAAAAAAATCGAAGAGTTGAAGAGAAAGAATGGACATTCTACATAGTAAAATTTGAACATTTTAATATAAATAAGTAAACTGAAAAAAGTAGATGTAGAATAGAGAGCGAGGAATAGATCACTTTGTGGTAATGGACTAACATGCCACTTAGTGCTCTATTCCTCGTTTTCGCGTTAAATTGGATTACCTTGACCTATTTGTTTGACTGTTAGAATTTGGTTAACACTGTTGAATTTCAGTTTTGAATTAATGTTTATTTTTATTCAACTGTTAGAGTTTTTTAACACTGTCGAATTTTAGTTTTGAACTAACTTTTAATTTATGCGAATTTTCAGTTCAACTCTAGTTAATTTATGCGCAAATTTAGTTTAACCAAGTGCCTGTGCTCTAGCCATTTCCTCTCCAACATTTGTTCTTTAAAATCTGTCCCATAACATCTGTCCTAACAGATGTTAAAAGAAAGTTTGTTAAAGTTTGAATATAAAGAAGTATATACTAAAACTCCAATGGGAATAAAGAACACGAATGAACAATTAGTTTGTAGAAGGTTAATATTTTGTTGAAAATGTTTGATTTTCTAGGATAGTGAAGAGGATGAAATAGTGGTGGGGGAACCATTATAATAGGAGGAACGTGAGAGCCCACTTCATTTCTTGGTGAAATTTCGAAGAGTAAACATCTCAACATGTATCGTTGCGATAAATGTTCGGAATCGTTTCACGATGAAATTCTATTAGACTGTCATAAAGAACTAATTCACAACAACCCAGAAGAAAAACAAGAACAACAAGAACAACAAGAAGAACAAGAACAACAAGAAGAACAAGAAGAACAAGAAGAACAAGAAGAACAAGAAGAACAATATGAAATAACAGCAACATCTTCAACTACTTTACCAAATCTACAAGTATTTGCATTACCTGGTAAAGTAGTAATGCATCATAAGATTCAAAATGAAAACTTGAAGCTAGAAGAATTTATTAGAGAAGCAAAACCAATTGTAAGTAAAACTTTAAAAGAAGAATTAAAAAGATTGAACTTTCTTAAATTTGGTTTACTACTAGAAGCTATGTTTATAAATGTACAAGAAGAATTATCACCAAGAGGATTCATAACAAAAAACCGAACCATTATGGAAAGTTCAAACATTGATTCAATAGTAGAGAACTGTATAGAAGAAATATTAACAAAAATTCAGGAACACGAAGGAAGAGGATCCGGATGGAGTCTTACAAGTATTGAAGTATTAGATATAAGAGTTCACAAACATGGATATGGACTAATGGGATCAAGTTACATTCCTCTGCCAAAAAGAATTGAAGATACAAAATCTTGTATTAATGTTAAAAATGAAGACAATGAATGTTTTCGTTATGCAATGACAACTAAATTTGTACCACATAATGCGAATAGACCTGACCAAGAATATGAAAATGAAAGATTTAGATACAATTTTCAAGGAATCACTTATCCTGTATCACTGAAAGATATATCAAAATTTGAGAAGAAAAATCCCGGTACGTCTATCAATGTTTTTGCATTAGATAGTTCAAACAAAGTGTATCCTTTACGTATTGCAAAAGAAGAGCTACCAGATCATACGGATTTACTACTACTAACGCGAGGAGATGTGTCTCACTATGTGTACATAAAGCAATTTGATCGTCTTGTTAACAAGCAACTTTCAAAAAATCGAAACAAAAAAATAATTTGCAAGAGATGTTTTAATTTTCAACGAGAAGGAAGAGAAGGAAGAGAATGGTTACAAGAGCACAAAAGACTATGTAACAATAATTATGAAGCAAAGATTAATTTACCTGCGGAAAACAGAGCATTCGTTAAATTTGAAAAGGTTCATTATCAATACCGTATCCCTTTCGTTGTGTATGCGGACTTTGAATCAACACTTGTTCCTGTTGAAGATGAAAATTGTGAAGCTAGAAAAAGTGTCAAGTATCAAATGCACAAACCAAACAGTTTTTGTTTAATGGTAAAATCGACATTATCAGAAGAACATTTAAACAGATATGGATTAACTTCAGAACCTCTAGTATATCGTGGTGAAAATGTAGAAAAAATATTTCTTGATCACTTATATTTAATAGCTGGAAATGTACAAAGATTATATACAAATATTGTACCAATGAAAATGATGGAGGAAGAAGAAGAAATTCAACATGAAAATGCAACTCGATGTTTCTTGTGCAAAAATGATTTTACTATTGAGAATTATAAAGTTAAAGATCATGATCACCTCACTGGTTATTACAGGGGTGCTGCTTGTAATAAATGCAACTTGAGCTATCGTTTACCACTATTTATTCCTGTGGTTCTGCATAACCTCAGTGGGTACGATGCTCATTTCATAATACCTGAATTAGGAAGAGACGATGGTAAAATTGATGTATTAGCTGAAACTTCAGAGAAGTTCATCAGTTTTTCCAAAGAAGTTGGAAACATGAAATTAAGATTCTTAGACTCCTACAGATTTATGCCGTCGAGTTTGTCCAAACTTTCAGAAAATTTAAGGAAACAAGATTTAATCGAAACAAAGAAAATTGTAAATAACGACAAACTGGATTTGGTACTTCGGAAAGGTGTGTTTCCATATGATTACATAGACAGTTTAGAAAAATTTAATGAAACATCACTTCCGGCTAAAGAAGAATTTAAAAGTAAACTTTACAACATGGACATATCTCAAGAGGACTATGATCATGCATGTAAAGTATGGAACGAATTAGGATTTAGAACATTAGGAGAATATTCAGATTTTTATGTTAAATTAGATGTAACTTTATTATGTGATATAATGGAAGAATTTAGAAATACGTGTTTTGCAGCTTATGGATTGGACCCTCTTCATTCGTACACTTCACCTGGATTAGCATGGCAAGCCATGTTGAAAGAAACAAATTGTAAAATACAACTTCTTACTGATATAGATATGGTTTTAATGTTAGAGTCAGGAGTTCGAAGGGGATTGACGCAAAGCGTTACACGACATTTTAAGGCGAACAACAAGTATCTGCCCGATTATGATGCATCAAAACCAACAACATTCCTGGGTTATTTTGATGCAAATAACTTATACGGATGGGCAATGTCAAATCCCCTTCCATATGATAATTTTAAATGGATAGATCCAGAATCGATTGGAAACATAATGGATATACCGAAGCATGGTGAAACTGGTTACATTTTTGATGTGGATTTTGAATATCCTGAACATCTTCATGATCAACATTATGATTTACCACTTCTTCCGAAGACTGAAATTTCCCCTACTGGAAGATGGCCAAAATTATTGATGACTTTAACCGACAAGTCTCGATATGTTGGACACTACTGGATGATACAACAGGCTTTAGACTTAGGACTGAGAATTACAAAAATTAATCGAGTACTACAATTTTCTCAATCTTGTTGGTTAAAACCTTACATCGACAACAACACAAGAAGAAGAGCCGTCGCTACATCAAGTTTTCAAAAAGATTTTTTCAAATTAATGAACAACGCAATATTTGGCAAGACTTTGGAAAACAAAAGGAAACATAAGGATATCAAATTGGTAACTGATCCAGTAAAATTACAGAAATTAGTGCAACAACCAAACTTTGGTTCATCTGTAATTATTAATGAAAATCTAGTTGTTATTTCCATGAACAAGAAGTCAGTTGAAATGGATCGTCCTTTGTATCTTGGAATGTCAATCTTGGATATTTCAAAAACACATATGTATGAGTTTCATTATAAGAAGATGGTTAACTATTATGGAAGAGAGAACATTGGTATTGCATATATGGATACGGATGCACTCATTTACTGGATTAAAACAAATGACATGTATGAAGATCTACGCACCTTTATATATAAAGATGATTTCGACTTTTCCGATTATCCTAAGGATCATCCAAATTACGACTACGACAAAAACAAGAAAGTATTGGGAAAATTTAAAGATGAAACAAATGGTGTGCCGATGATGGAAATTGTAGCATTAATGTCCAAACTGTATTCATTTCAACTGTACATAAATGAAAGGAATGAACATCAAGTCACAAAAAAAGCCAAAGGAATAAAAACTTCTTTCCTGAAGAAGAATGTACAGTTTGAACATTATAAAAGATGTTTGTTTGAAAATGTTGAAACAACTGCAACGTTCAACACTATTAGAAGTTATAATCATCAACTTTTTAGTGTCAAACAAACAAAGTGGGCATTAAGCTACAAAGATGACAAGCGCCATATTTTAGAAGATAAAATTAATACTTTACCATTCGGCCACTACTCCCTGAACCCTATCGACCAGTAAACCTATTCTTCGTCCTCTACCTTCTTCCTTTTTCCTTTCCGTAAAGAAGAGGGGACATGGCAAGCCCAATGCCATGTTCCCTCTTTTTTACACTAATATGAAATGGCCTTGACCTATATTCAAACTATATAAATGAGAATTAACTATTCTATGGGTCAGTATTTTTACAAGCAGTGTACAAGAAACATCTGAAGATGGAAAGTGTGAAGGACAAGATTGTAAATGAACTACATAAACCAGCAAGAAGAAGATTTCCAAGAAGAAGTACAATCATTAAAGGAATGAATGATCTTTATCAAGCTGATCTCATTGAAATGATACCGCACAGTAAATTAAATAAAGGATTTAAATATATTTTAACAATTATAGACTGTTTTACTAAAATAGCTGACGCTTTACCATTGAAGGATAAGACTGGTAAAAGTGTTACAAAAGCTATGGAAACCACAATAGAAAGAAATAAATTTAAAATTAAACATCTACAGACCGATGATGGAAAAGAATATTTTAATAAAGACTTTGGAGCTTTGATGAAGAAATATCAAATAAATCATTATTCTACAAATTCTGAAGTTAAAGCTTCAATAATTGAAAGATTCAATAGAACATTAAAAAGTGCGATGTATAAACAATTTTCAAAAAGAGGATCATATGTATGGTATGACATATTACCACAACTTATAAAAGAGTATAACAACAAATATCATCGTACCATTGGAATGAAACCTATCCAGGTAAATAGTGCTAATGCCAAAATTGTATTACAACGTATTAAAAATAATACAACACCAAAATTGGAAAAATTGCAACCAAAGAAGTTCAAGGTCAACGATAAAGTTCGTTTAAGCAAATACAAAGGTGTATTTAGTAAAAGATATCTACCAAATTGGACTAATGAAGTATTTACAATTTATAAAGTGCAACCAACTATACCTGAAACCTATTTATTAAAGGATAACAAGGGTGAATTACTTCAAGGTGGATTCTACGGACACGAATTGTTGAAATCAACAGTTGGTGATGTATATCTTGTCGAGAAGATTTTACAAAGGAAAAAGGATATGGTTAAAGTCCGGTGGTTAGGGTTTGATAAAAGTGAAGACTCTTGGATTCCTTCAAAAGACTTAGTATAGTTGTTTAATAGCTCATTGTGTGTTTAACCTTTATACAAGATGGAGATTGTACAACAAAAAGATCGATTTAATATCAATAACATTGATGAATTGACAGTTGACAATGATAAGTTAAATCATGGAAAACATGGTGAATTACTACCAAATACGATAAGATGTCTAATAACTGGTCCTTCAAATTGTGGAAAAACTAATGTTGTTTTTAACCTTATAACTAATCCTAAAGGATTGCGTTTTAATAATATATACATTTTTTCAAAATCATTGCAACAACCAAAATATCAATTATTGGATAAAGTACTTGCAAGTGTACCTGAAGTGAATTTTTACAAGTTTAATGCCAGTGAAACAATTATGCAACCAAATGAAGCAAAACCATTTTCTATTTTTATATTTGACGATGTTTCTTGTGAAAATCATGACACAATAAGGAATTATTTTGCTATGGGAAGACATCATAATATTGATAGCATTTATATTGGTCAAACATACAGTAAAATTCCAAAACAACTTATAAGAGACAATGCAAATATGTTGATCATCTTCAAGCAAGATGAAACAAATTTAAAGCATATATATAATGATCATGTAAATGCGGATATGCCATTTGAAAAATTTAAAGAGATGTGTGGCAATGCATGGAATGAGAAATATAGCTTTCTCGTTATTATGAAGGAAGAAGATATTAAAAATGGTAGATATCGTATAGGGTTGGATAAATTTGTATTTATGCGTTGAACTACCGATGCTACATCTAGTTACATGTTGAACTTCACAGTGTAAACATGGTGAATCAAGAAAAACTATTGAAAGAAATAAAATCACTGAGTGATTCTATTAGGATGAAGAATCGTGCATTGAGGATGGGTTTAAGTGAAAGAGAAGAATTTCTAGAGACTACATTTAAACCTATTACGG
Organism: Neoaliturus tenellus; assembly: GCA_030545055.2. Lineage (NCBI taxonomy): Eukaryota > Metazoa > Arthropoda > Insecta > Hemiptera > Cicadellidae > Neoaliturus > Neoaliturus tenellus. The sequence continues at coordinate 77,271,805 of CM061533.1, forward strand.
AACCTTTAAAACAGATATCAGAAACTATTGGTAAACCTCGTTATGAAGGAGATGTTTTACTACCAGTTTCTAAACAAGAAGTACAAGCATTAAAAAAAGAAGAAGATGATGATTCATATACAAGTGCTAGTGAGCAAGAAGAAACAAAAGAAGAAGAAGAACCAATTGTTGAAAAGGAAGAAGAACAGCCAATACCTGAAGCTGAACAATCTATTCCAAATTTAACTCAATTGAGTAGCGATATATTACAACATGGACCTCTTGGAAGAAAATATATAATGAAAATGCTACATGATATGAAATCAAACCCGAATTTGAGTAGATCACACGTATACGGAGCAAGAATTGATGGGAATGAATTGAAGATTGGCGATTCAAAGCTTGAAATAACACAAGACGATTACATCATTATTGGTGAGCATAGATATAAAGGAACAAAAGGATTATATGAATTAATTTTTAAAAACATACCACTAAGATATTCATCCAAAGATTTAAGTGTTTTTAAGGAGATTCTCCAAAATACTAACGCTCATAAAAGAAACTATGTAAAGGATGCAATGATTAATCGTTCACGTGCAACAAAATATAACATCGTTATAAAAAAGTTGTTTCCTCCACGAAAATTGCCAACATTACGTACTGCACCAGCGGTGAGACAACCACTGAAAAGAAAATCTTTATCACTTATGGATTTATCACTTCTTGAACAACATGGTAAAAAGAGTAAAGGAGATACTTCAACATCTGGTAAAGGATTGATGAAAAATCTATACAATACGAATGTGATTTACTACAACGATATCAATAAATTGGTTGATAGAATGAGACTATTGCATGAAGCCATGGAAGCCGGTCATACAGGTTTGAATAATGAATGGGTGGCTCTAGTTGATGAACTTAGGAATCGTGGTATAGTCGTATAATTGTCCGTGGATATAAAAGAGGTGCAAGCATAAGACGTATCAGTTCTAACATGAGCGTCGACAAGTTCGGACGGTACTCCGCTTTAGGAGTGCAAGTTGGAGAAGACAGAAAAAGAAGTGGATTACCGCAAACACCTGAAGGTGACTATAGCATAAGTAATAAACGTTTAAAACTAGTTAAAGATCCAGAAGAAGATACTGATGGAGCAAATTTGAAGACAGTAAAAGAAGCTACTTCAACATCATTAAAATTACATAAGAATACTTACGATGTTAAATCACATAGATTAATTAATGTTGGTAAACCAACTGAAGGTTCTGATGCAATTACTAAAGAGTACTTATCATCTGAACTTTCAAATACTTTAAAATTGCAATGGGGTAACAACTTAAAAGATGGACAAACATATGATGCTGGAAATTATAGAATAACCAACGTGGGAAATCCCAAAAATGATAAAGATTCAGTTAATAAAGAATATTTACATTCTATAATACCGGAAAAAACTGAACATGGATATTCTTTTTATAAATTTATTATAAATGACATTGGATACCCAAAGGAAGACGGTGATGCTGTAAACGTAAAATACATCAAGGACAACTGTATTTTACAAGATGTTAATGAAATCGATTGTCATGATAAAACATTGACAAATGTAAAGTTTGGTTCTCAACCAAAAGATGCTGTTACTATAGAACAATTATCTAAAGAATTAAAAAAGGAAACATCCAATTTTGTAAAACATGAAGATGCCGTCTTAAAGCGGGGAGATAAATTTATACATGGAAATGAAAAGTTTAATTTAATGCAAGGAAATAATGATGAATGGGATGCAGGACGTAAAACAATAACAAATGGAAGATTTGGTATAAAAGATACAGATGTACCTCTAATGGTGCAAACATTAATTGCTACTGGTGGTACATTAGGTACATACAATGGTCGTAATAGAAGAATAAAAGATATTTATCCTGGTTACGAAGCAAATGATTGTGTTACAATGAAACAAACAATAACTTGGGATAAACACTTTGGGACCAAATATGATGCAAAGATGAAGAAAATAATTAATATTTTACCAGGCGAAGATTCAAATGATGCTGCTACTATTGGACAAGTCATAAAAACATCAAAAAGTGATTCAACAGCTTACACGTGTAATGATAAACGTATTATGCAATTACATGATCCTCAACATCCAAAAGATGCTGTAAATTTAGATTGTTTAATAAGAATAGTGGGCAATTTACTTATTGATACCCATAATCATATAGCTAGTACAACGAGTCATGTGGTGATTCAACCCGATGAACGAGAAGCTTGGATTAAAAATAGAATCATAAATCAGTATATAATTAATTTGAATAACTAAGTCTTTAAATATAAAAGATTTTGCACAAGTTATTCATTTATGTAAAGTATCTCGTAGAGTAAACACACCAGTTATATAAGACAACATAATGAAGACCGTATCGCTCAGTCATCGTCAAGACAGCGGCAAGAGAGGACGTGGTATAACATCAGCTGCATTATCCCTGCTCAGACGGATTCCAGTTGGTGCTGTTGTAAATCGAACGATAGACGCTTTACCATACGAATTACATCTGCCCGGAGGTTATCAATATTGTGGACCTGGAACTAAGTTGGCAAAACGTTTAGCAAGAGGAGATCCTGGAATTAATAAATTAGATCAAGCTTGCAAAGAACACGATATAGCATATTCAAAGTATAAAGATTCAACAAATAGATCAATAGCAGATAAAATTCTAGCGGAGAAAGCTTGGCAAAGAGTAAAATCAAGTGACGCAAATATTGCAGAAAAAGCAGCAGCTTGGGCAGTAACTACAGCCATGAAGACAAAAGCAAAGTTAGGTGGTGGAAGACGTCGCAGAGGAAGACCTGCAAAGAGAGGCGCTCCCAAAAGAGGTGGAAACATTAAAAAAGGACATCGTAGAACTCATAAGGCAAGTGTAAAGAAGACTTCTGTTTGGCAAATGGTAAAAAACGGAGCAGGTTTATACCTAAGACCATACCGTGTGTACTAAATAAGAAGAATCAATTGATAATTCCAAATAAAGCCTTAACAAATCATCAGTTAAATGATTATGTAAAATGTTTGAAAATACCATTCTTTCGAGGAGTTTTTATGAAAGATGCATTACCAACTAAAATATGGAAAAATGAAACTGGAATAGTAAATTTGGATTCCACCTATGGTCCAGGCACTCATTGGGTATGCTATAAAAAACTCGGACAAACCATTTACTACTTTGACAGTTTTGGCAATCTACCACCGCCAAAAGAACTGCAACATTATTTTCGAAACTCCAAAAACATTTTTTATAATTACAAAAGAGAACAACCTAACAATACTGAAATATGTGGGCATTTATGTTTGGAGTTTCTAGCGAAGAGTGTCAGTCAGCTTTAAGATGTCATCGTATACAGTGTCACTGAGTGGAAATTCATCCACATTAAAAAGTACGCTGTTCCCAGCATTGCGTCTATCCAAGGAAAGATTATGGGAAGCGGCATTACTTGATTTGACTACCTACAATTCAATTCCTAATGTTACAGAAGGAAAAAACAATTTACTACATTATTATGAAACTAAGGATGCTGCAGGAAAATACTCAGAATTGAAAATAATTACATTTCCTACTGGAGCATATGAAATTGATGACATAAACCAATTATTACAGAAACAACTCGGAGAAGACAATATCACCGTTAAAGGAAACAATAATACTTTAAAAGCAGAAATAACTTCGAAATATTATATTGATGTCAGCTTGGAACAGTCGATTGGCAGTTTACTTGGATTTACAGATACAAAAAAGAAAATCTTAACTCCTGGAACTACTCATTCAGGTGATTCAACTGTAACAATATTGAAAGTAAATAGTATTGATGTCACGTGCAACATTATACACGGATCGTATAGAGATGGAGTTAATCAACATATTTTACATACATTTTATCCAACAGTGGCTCCCGGTTTTAAAATTGTTGAGAAGCCACAAAACTTGATATACCTACCGTTAAACACCAGTTTCATTTCAGACATCGTACTGAACATATTGGATCAAGACGGTCATAGTGTTGACTTTAGAGGAGAAACAATTACTATACGGATACACATCAGAGCAGCAACATAAAAGTCAACATGGGATTATCATTTAAACCGCAACGGAAGAGTCGGGAGCTCAGTAGCTCCTCGACATTGGAAGAGTTAACATCGGAAAACATTCGTTTTCTACAGAAGATTGGATTAAAACTTAACAGCGATGGATATCCTGGATATATCTCAAGGACCAACGTTCGACGAAACACTATGGGAGAAGGAATATCACACGCACAACCCTTACACTTCATCAAAATTAAACAATAACGATGAAATAAGGATCCCCATTCAACAACAAGATATTTACACTTTACCGTGTGAAAGTTACTTGTACATCGAAGGACGGGTATTAAAATTGGATGGAAAAACTGCTTCAACAGTTCCTTTTATAAATAACCCGATGGCATATCTTTTTGATGAAATAAGATATGAAATATCAGGGGTGACGGTTGATTCAACAAAAAAGGTTGGTTTAACAACGACATTGAAAGGATTAACATCATTAACACCGCATGAGAAGAATTCAATAGTCACTGCCGGATGGGTTGCCCCCGATAAAGACACTATAACACCAGCTTCCAATGGTCACTTTGATTTTCATGTACCTTTACGATTGCTTTTGGGATTCGCTGAAGATTACAAACGGGTAATAATAAATGTCAAACAAGAATTAGTATTACTCAGATCTTCAACTAATAAGGACTTAATACTTGCAGACCCTGCAACTACGGAAGATAAACTGGAATGGCAACTACAGTTGGATAAAGTTGTTTGGAGAGTACCTCATGTAAGATTGGCCGATGAACATAGAATCCTATTATTGAGAAAGTTAAAATCTGACCGTGATATTGTGATGCCATTCCGAAGTTGGGAATTTCATGAATACCCTACACTACCTCAGACAGAAAGACAAACATGGACCGTCAAGACATCAACTTACTTGGAACGAGCAAGGTACATAATACTCGGTTTTCAAACTAAGCGAAAAGATGTTATCACTGCAAATGCTGGTCAATTTGATCACTGTAAAATAAAGAATTGTAAAGTTTTCCTAAACTCTCAATTCTTTCCCTATGACAATTTGAATGTCATGTTCAGCAATAAACGTTTTTCCATTTTATATGATATGTATGCAAGATTTCAATCATCATATTATAGAAAGACTAATACACCACTATTATCACCTGACCAGTATTATTCCAAGGCTCCAATAATTGTAATCGATTGTTCAAAACAAAATGAATCGGTAAAATCATCAAGTGTGGATATAAAAATTGAAATGGAATTTGAAGAACCAGTAGCGGATGGAACTTCGGCATACTGTCTAATTCTACATGATAAAATAGTTACTTACACACCGCTGACCGGAATTGTGAAGAATGTACTTTAAGAAGAATTGTACAACAACTGCAAATTTTTGAGGTTAGAATTATCTGCTTTAATTTTTGAGGTTAGAATTTCATTTGTGAAAGACAAGTTGAAAACAAACAATTATGTAATTGTATAAATTTCAAGGATTTACGAAAAATATAAAAGCGAGAAAATAATTAGTAGAAACTTCATTCTATCTTCAACCGTCATATGGGAAACATCATTCGCAAGATGAATTCTACTAACGGAGAAGAAAATACACCTCTAATGGATGATAATAGTTCAGATATAGAAAAACAAGTTGAACGAGAAATGGACGAGTTCCTAAAATTCAACAAACATAAGAAGAGAGAAGAAGAAAAAGCTGAAAAAGAAGTAAAAAGGAAGAAGGTTGAAGTTAACATTACAACCAATATTTTAACAGAAGTATTTCTTCGGATTATCTACCCAATTTCTTCATGCATGACAAAAAGTATATCAGTTGGAATTTTAAAATCAATGGATTATTCACCAATTGTTATTTTAAATCATGGAAACAAAATGGTTACTTTCAGTGAAACTACTTGGGAATCTCTCATGAAACATTTACATCTTTTGGAGTGCTATTTAAGTAACAACACATTTGGAAGAAGAACAAGATTAAGTTTATTGGAATCAAATATTGAAGTTGATATAGTAAAACATCGTGGAGGACAAATTGTTCGCTTCAGAGATTTAACTACACATAATGTTAAATTATATTTCACTAAAGAAGAATTTTACACTTTAAGTTGTACTACCGGTCCCGTCACCAGATATTTGAAACAACTAATATTTTCAAGTGCAATAATTAAAGACTATCTAATTGATACATTGGACAAAAAACCTTTTGTTCCAATTTTATACGGTCCCGTGGATACTTCAATCTTTAATAGAATACCTCAAGAAGTTGAAATGTGGAGACAATTAAACAACTATCACACCAATTTTAATATTGATGAAGTGGCACAAGAAGTGAAAGAAGAAGAACAATCCTGTCTGTTATAAACATCGGCTCATTCAATTTTTAAGTCAGTTGTTAGTAAGACTTCATCATGAATAAACGGGTTTCGTTTTCTAATGCGCCACATATAATGGAAGTTAAAAGAGGTATAATTGAATTTCAAGCTTTCCGAGGAAATGATGGTAATTTTATTATTAAAGAATTAGTAATCTTAGACATGAACACATCAGTAGTTTATCATTATTTGTTCAAACCTCCAGCACCATTTAATAGACTAACAACTAAAGCGAAAGTTACAAACAAATGGTTGAACAAACATTTTCACAACTTAAGATGGGATGAAGGTTTCATTAATTATAACATGATGCCGCACATTATGAATCATTATTGCAAAGAGTTTAAAATTATCTACACAAGGGGATTGGAAAAAGCAAATTGGATACAATCATTTACAAGCAACGAAGTGATTAATGCAGTAATTGATAAAGATTTCCAATGCTACTTCAACGAACTTTGTATTTCATCAAAAAGTTTTAAACATCGAAGGTCGCAGTGCGCTTTAAAGAATGCCTACCGCTTGAATAATTTCCTTCAACAAACTGGTGGGGGTAGTGTCAGTGGTGGGGGTAGTGTCGATTATAAAAGTGAGAGCGCTACCATAACACAGCATGAGTATTACTCAAACCTCCGAAGAGACAACATCTCCGACGGACATTCTTATTAACAAGAAGATTAACAACAACATCAATATGGCATCACAGAACTTACTTCAAAGTTTAGTTGATCAGTTCAACGCTCATTCTAAATCATCAATTCTACCTACAAAGAAATGTTCTGAACTAAAAGAAGAAAAACACTACATCATTCATACTATTAAGAAAATGGAAACTTCAGTAGGTGATGCTATAAATTGCACTTTGAGCGAGGCACCTTATACAATTGGTGATGAAGCAAAATTTCAGATCTTCTTACCAAAGCGCTTCGTACAACTACTTCAAAATGAAGATCTTCGTATAATTCAACCCGGCGCACTCTATTTGGTATCACATGGACCCAGTGGAAACAACTCTACTGAACTTACAATTCATGTAACACCTACTACTGATTAATTTGTACATAACATTGTAAATATTTCTTTGTATTTGTTTTTTCAATAAATATGATATAAAACAAAACAAAAAATAAAAATAAAAAAAGCAACATATTGTAATGTCTTTGTACATTACAATATGTTGCTTTTTTTAAAAATTCCACAGGATGACCTTGACCCAATTTTGTATAATTATAAAAGGGGAAATGTACTTGCAAAATTCATCAGTCTACTGCTACCTTTCATACCGTACACATCTTGCTCTTAATCCCTGAATATAAAACTGCAACATGTCCCTAAAGGTTAAGTGTGCATCTTATGATACCAACACCATAACTACTTTTGAACAACTTGAAGATTTAACTAACGAAATGCGAGTTTTACTTACCGGTGGTTATCACTTAACTGTTGATGTTAGTGCTACTAATACAAGGATGTTCACTAAAACAAAATATTGCGATGATGAAATATTTTTTTCTACACAACCTACAACTTCTTCATCGCCAGCTGGTCAACATAACGTCAAGTTCCAGAAGTATTACCAATGTTGAATAACTTTTGACAGACAAAACTACAACTAAAGAATCACATGATCAATATGAGTTAATAAAAAGGATGTGATACTTGTATAAATAATCATTTGCTTCTCAGCTCTCACCACGACAAGACCTATTTAAGAAAATGTTGTACAGAATGATGATTCAACTTGATGGAAAAATCTATGGAAAAGACTACAACACCATTGAACAAATGACCCAAGATTTAGATATATTAACTAAAGAAGGATATCAAGCTAAATTAATTTTAAAATTTCCTGAAGTACATCCATTATCAACAGAAGAACTTGTTGCTATGGCTAAGGCGGAAAGAGAGAAAAAGGCTGAAGAAAACAAAGAGAAACAAACTTCCTAAATTTTAATAATCCTTACACTTGTAAGGTATAATTTTTTAAAACTCCATTTGGATGACCTTGAAATTACCCCCACCACTTTTCACAGTACATAAAACTCACTATTCAACACTATACACTCTTATTCTTTCACTGGACTCCGCATCGTCAACATGGAAGAGCAAAAATACAAGTACAAACCTCGTTACTGTTGTGAACAACAGTGTACAGATTTAGGACCAATGATGGTGGATGGGTTAGCTTGTACTAAATGTGAATTCTTCGGATCTTGTTATTGCAAATGCAAAACAAAACAACTACCACCACCGGAATTGCGAACTTTAAAATTTTACAAATCAAGATATTTTCATACATGTTGTCCTCAAAGATGTTTCAAATTTCACCCTCTAGATCTTGCTCATTGTCAACGCACCAATTCTCATCAAGATGATTTTTGTACACATATGATAAAAAGATGTAAATACAGATCAGATTGGTATTCCGATCCTGTAGAACCATCAAATGTGTAATTTCAGTTTTACACTCTTTTTTAAAACTTCATTTGGATGACCTTGAGATTTCCCCCACCACTAGTTCTAATTTTTATATAATATTAAATCATTCCACTTCCAACACTCTAACTAACAACATGGAAAACAAATTTATCAAGTTTGAACATATAATAACTGACAGGGAGGAGATGGAAGAATTGTTTCAAAACTTACTTTCTATCATTGACGAATATCCTATAAGATGGTTCAGAATTGTAGTTCAATATTTAAATCCTGGTGAATTGTTTTCTTCATCAAGTGAAGAGGATGAAACAACTACTTCGGTTCAAATAATTGAATTAAAAGACGAAGAAGAAGAACTAAACATTTTATTCAATCATAAGCTCAAGGTTCCCCATATAAAAGCCCCCTCCCTAGACAGCCCCCCTCCCTAGACGCCTGCTCAAGGTCACCATTATATAAGCCCCCTCCCTATGCGCCGATCCTCATTCCATCACCGACTCTCCAATAATGAACAACTCTCCATTGGCCCGAATGAATTCTAGTTTTGAAATAAACTCTAAAGAAGAGTTACAAGACATTTTTAATATTTTACAAGAACTTGTAGATAATTTTACAACCATCAAAATGAATTTGGAAATAACATACGATTGTCCTATTTGTGATAAGGTTGAAAGTTTGGACGAAGACAGTTTACTAAATCTAACTCCTGCACCATCTGACACTACTGATGGTAATAATGAAGAGCAACGTCTTTCCCCCACCACTTCTTTGTAATTCATCCTTCCCCCCACCACTTCTTTATTTAACTAACATTTCTCCCTTTCACTTCTCATTCCGTCTTCGACTTCTGAACTATCAACATCACTTGTTTTAAAATTTCAAACACTAACACAATCATGATGGATATGATGGATGAAGTTCCCTTCATAACTAGAATGGAAGAGGATAAATTGAAATTGGAAATTAAACGATTGGAAATGGAACGGGAAAACCAATTCGAAATGTTACGTTTGTTCAAGCTTTTCAAATACATCATCTGGGGACTCTGCGTTTACCTTATCATCGTCGTTGGTGTTTGCATTTACAACTCTGTAGTTCATCACAAAAGTTCAACTTGTTTAAACTCTGCTGTTGCACATTAATTGTATGTTCACAAATAAAATTCAAAAGTTACTTCAACCTATCCCACTATCACCAACTAGTTCAACTTTCAACTATTTCTGGTGGTAGTTGGATAGGCTTTTTTAAAACTTACTCTGGATGACCTTGACATACTTTCCAAGCCCCAGTTATAACTGTTAAATTTCAGTTTTAAATTAACTCTTAATTCATGCCCAATTCTACTTCAAATTCAGGGCATATGCTCTCGCCATCTGCACCCCAGCATCTGACGCCATCTGCTCGAGCAGCTGCTCGGGCAGATGGCACGACTTCCGGTCCAGAAGTAACCAAAACACACTACTCCCTTCCGTCTTCTACAAACTAGAAGGTAAATATAAACATGTGATGCACTGGAAAATAAATTTTGACTAGGTAGGATTACAAAAGCATCATGTAATAAAACGTATTTTCTACTTTATCTGTTTTGATACTTCATTAATAACTTGTTTAAAGTTGTTATGATTTTTACAATTATTAGTTTTAAGCTTAAAACATTACTGTTAGGGCATTGTACAGAATAATAGTCAGGTATGTTGGGAGGAGATTTTACATCATGCATAGTTGCAACAGATCACATAAATATGATAATCACGAGACCATTTTCTGTAAAAAGTTATATGAATAAATAAAATTAACTTGCCACTTCATGGTCCGATTTGATTTGGATAATCTCAAATGACAAACCTCTTTTGGGAACCACCGAACTTAGTGTAAAGGTAATCTGAACATCTCCACGTGATTTATCAAACACGTAGCACCTCGAAAGGTTTCGCTAGAAAAGAATTTTGTATTTTACTTGATATAGAAACAATAACGGCTTATTCATTAGGGTTTTCATTTATAATTATGGGCGAAAAATCAATATAATGAAACTGTGTTATTTCCTATAATTTTTAGTATTGAAATTCGCAGGTTTTCAAGGTTCTTTTATTTTTCATTTACATAGATTACAAAAAACAAAAGAAAGAGAACTGTTTACGAAAGGTATATTAAAGGTGAATTTGATTAACTTTTTCCCTTTTCTGGTGTCAATTCCTCGAAACATGTCATGTACAGATTGAACGGTGGCTGCGGCGGCCAATGTGTTATGTGTGTTATGTGTAAAACTGGCCAACCGCATGTTTATCTAAACACAATAATGTGGCTCTTGTGGTTATTTGTTTCTCTTTGTTACCTTGACACTGATGTCAACCTTGATTAGCAAAAAATTAACCAATAATAGTATTATATTGAAATTACTAAGCATAATACAAATAGATTAGATATTATAAAATTGAATTAAATGAAACAATTTTTGAAGGGTAGAAGAAATAGTTTGAATGTACAGAATTTGTTATATTAATAGGATACAATAACTAGATAAAGATAAATTTTGATTTGCTCCATTAATATATTAATATCTAGTATGTATTAAAATAGAAAAACTAACCTGATTAGTTTTTCGATGATATTAGTGTGAATAAAATTATAAAACGCTTTATTATTTTTGTTTTCTTTACAAAACTTTTTATCCGTTAAATTTTAGTATTAATTAAATGTTATTATGCATTTTTTCAATCTGACACAGCTGATTATATTTATTTATGTTAATTAACAACTAATAGGCATTTTATTTTATTATTTTATTTATTTATTTATTTTTTTTTTGAGGGAGAGCCGGAAAAATGCATTACGCACACAGGTGACCAGCCTGTAGTGTGGGACTCCCCTAAAAAACGGGTTTACCCACTAAAAAACCTCCTCTAATCTTTAGGATTCTAACCTGGAATTGTTTATCACATACGTCAGGCTAGGCCTAAATTTGGCTTACGCCCGTGGGGCTCGCTCCTTATCCAGCCGCTCGGTCAAGGGATCTGGGCCACTTCGCGGTCCAGATTGGTTTTCTTTTCCAGGAGGATGCCCCGGACGAACTGTGACAAACAATCCCTGTTGCCCTCATCCTCCAAAATCTTTTGGCAGACCGAGTCCACCGAAAATGCACCAAAGATATGTGTGGCCTCCAGGCGGGGCCCTTCCCAACGGGGACAGCGGAAGAAAGTATGTTCCGCATCGTCGGGAACACCCGGGCAATAAATGCAGTCCGGTGAACCGGTCTTTCCCGTCCGGTTCAGGTACGACCGAAAGTAGCCGTGACCTGTCAAAAATTGGGTCAGGTAGTAGTCCACCTCCCCATGCCGCCGTTCCACACATGGTTGGACCTGCTTGATAAGTCGCGCAGTCCATCGCCCTCGGGTGTCGTGCTCCCAGCTGTGTTGCCACTTCTGGAAGGTTCGGGAGCGCTCTTCTGTTCTTGCCGTGTCCTTGCCGATCTCGCCTTGTCTCTGATAAATCGCCTTCCTCTCTCCTGCCAAGAGCTTGACAGGAATGACTCCGGCGACCACCAGGACGGCAGGCTCGGACACACCCGGAGCACAGCTTGACGCTGAACCCGGGCGAGTCGCAATCTGTAGCACTCCTTATCGAGAGCGCCTGCCCACACCTCTGCCCCGTAAAGGAGCACGGACTGAAACGCGGACATCAACAGACGTCTTCTACTGGATCGGGGACCCCCGACATTGGCCATCAGCCTACTAAGGTAAGTCACTACCTTAGCGGCCTTGTCCGCCGTACGGAAGATCTGATCCCTCCAGCTTAACTTGGTGTCCACCATAACCCCGAGGTATTTGGTGGCACGAGTTGATGTGACCACCTCCTTCCCACTCGAAACGGGACGAGGGTGTCGATCCTCTTCTTCGTGAGGATCACGATCTCCGTCTTACTGAGAGCAAACGAGAGACCGTGATCGGACATCCAGTTGTTGACCACCCGCATAACTCGGTGCAACTTCAGTTGGGTAAGCTCAACGTTGCGTGCAGCAATGAGAGCTGCGACGTTATCGGCGTACCCAACCAAAGTGGTTTCCTCAGGCATCTCGGACCTCAGGAGGCTGTCATAGGCAACGTTCCAGAGATCCGGGCCAAGTATTGAACCTTGCGCGGCACCAGAAGTGACTTCCATCGTCCGCGTTCCGTCCCTTGTGTCATAAATCAGGCTTCGAGAGCGTAGATAATCCTCGATGAGCCGCAACAGATATGCAGGAACGCGAAAGGTGTTGCTAAGCGCATCCAACATATCGACCAACCTCGCCGAGTTAAAGGCATTCTTGACATCAAGCGTAACAAGAAGCACTACTCGGCGAGAGAAATGGTTGTGGCTCTCGGCTCTCTATACAGCTCTCTGGACTTCGGTGACAGCGTCGATCGTTGACCGTCCCTTTCTGAAGCCGTACTGACGGGGGCATAAGTCCCCGGCAGCTTCCACGGTAGAAGTCGGCCGGGAACGGATCAGTTTCTCAAACAACTTCCCTGCCGTGTCCAACATGCAGAGAGGCCTGTGGGACGACGGCAGCTCGGGATCACCTTTGCCCTTGCTGATCAGTACAAGCCTGGCTGTTTTCCAGGGAGCCGAGTACACCCCTTCTACCAAACAGGCATTGTACATTCTCAACAACAAGTCAGCGTTGATTGAAAATACTTTCTTTAAAGCCTCACTGATAATCCCGTCCGGGCCAGGAGCCTTGTTGCTCTTCAGGGAGAGAACGGAGGTTTCCAGCTCCTCGAGAGTGAAAAGTGGAACGTCCTCTACCCGTCCGAAGTCAACCGGTGGTCGCTGTGGATGTTCAGGAAACAACGCAGCGACGATCCTCCCCATGGTGGCGCCCTCCATGATGGAAGGTGGAGAGCGGGCGCCGAGTTTCTGTGTTACAAGTTTGTAACCCAGGCCCCACGGGTCAGAGTCAACGTCGTCACGAAGTCTCCTCCAGCTATTCGCCTTGCTCCTGTTGATGGCCTGACGGAGAGATTTTCTTGCAGCTTTATAGGCCTACGACTTACGAACTCTGTCTGCGGGATTTCTCGCTCTTGTGGCGGCTCGTCTAGTTCTTAAACATGCTCTTCTGAGTTCCGCAATCTCTTCAGTCCACCAGTAGACGGGTTGTTTGTCGCGTCGGGGTTTCCTTCGCGGCATAGACTGGTCGCAGGCCGATACGATCAGTTCCATCGTGGATGTTACAAGTGCCTCGGTCCCAGTCTCACCAGGATTCCCCTGCGCTCCCCGAGAGATGACTTTGGTGAACTTGACCACGTCCAGTTTGTTGGTGTTCCACCGGCGTGGCCCTTCCCGAGATACGGAAACTCGACGATTTGCCTGTTCATGCAGGTCAATCACGGTGTATTGGTGGTCGCTACCCGTGTAGTCCTCCACAACCCTCCAGCCAGAGATCCTCGGAAGGAGCGACTCAGACGCAAAGGCGACGTCGGGGATCGTGCCTCTCTGCCCGGGGCTCCGAAAAGTAGGTGTGTCGCCCTGGTTGAGGACGACAAGACCGGCCCTGGCGATGAAATCCAGGCATTAACAATTAATAGGCATGATGGTGTTATATATTTCAATAATGATCAAAATTAATAAAACCTGCGGCATTAGTAAATATGAAAACTACATTGGACACCACGCAGAAGTGTGTTAAATGTACAAAATCATTCAGAAAATTCGTGAAGATGAAGTTTATTGTAAGTGTAAATTTGTGCAATTATTAGTAGTGAAATGAAGTCATTAGTGTCAAATTGTAGGTTCTGGGACGTGACGTCATCACGATGACGTCAGCGATAATGACGTCAACATGACGTCATAGTTGTGACGTCATATGTCGTCACAATGACGTCATGGCCTTGATGACGTCATCGGCCTTGATGACGTCATCGGTGACGTCATCGAGACTCACGCTGACGTCATCGTGATGACGTCACGTCCCAGAACCTACAATTTGACACTACTGAAGTCCATAAAAATTTATGTTGGTCTTAAAAATAAATTTTTATAGTTTACGTTGTTTACCTGTTCAAATTTTGTAATAAAAAATTAATCATTAGGTTACATTTTAATTTACATTCATAGTAAAAATCAGCGTAATTTATAAAATAAACATATGAATGTAATTTTTTTTACACGAGGCCATGAAATTAAACTAGTATTATAGATGTCTAAATCTGCAAAACTCAGTAAATTACAAATCAGAATACCTTTTGAAGCCTTTGCCTGTGAGTTACTGCCGGAAAACTTTTAATTCCGCTCTACGGAAAGTTCGAATCCCTGAACAGACTGTTTTACGTGGCTTTTCATTTTTTCCAAAATAATAATATTTTTTTCTTTTTAACGTCAGTATAATATCAACATGACAACTCGTGTTTAGGTAAAATTCCAACGTATCGTTAAAACTAAAGTCAATAGATTTTGCAATAACAAAAAATACTTTTTAAAATAAAATCGAAGACTTTTACTTCATGTTATTATTTTATCTTCATTCCCCCTGTAATTTGTTAATCAATACAGTCAAACCATCTTGAAATTAAGATAATTGAGTTACACAGGTAACTAGACATCAGTATACCTGACTCCTGACTCGGCTCTCCGGTGCATCATAACGAGATAACTTGGCAGTTGACTGCGGGCTGATCCTGTTATAACATGCCTCATGTCGGTTTAGCCACCAGATTGGGATTATTCAGTGACACATGATAGAATACAGTTTCCTGATGGCAATATGATGAACACGGTTATTTGTGAGATGGAATGATAACTTTACTAAGTATAATGAAATATAAGGTATTCTTTGATTTAAATATGCTTGCAATATTCTAAGTATGCAAATGGAAAATATCATATCAATATAAGTATTTTCATCTTATATATTCAAGTTAGGCATTAACAATTTTTTTAATTTTTGATATTTATATTGCTCAGGTTGCTCAATAAATAAATTTCGACAAGGAACTCTTTGATTATTCATTATCCACTTATATTTATATTAAAAATATATAGAAAATATTCATAAAACCAACCTATATTAAGTAATTAAAAATAATACTTCTTAAAAATTACTTAATTTTGATTCAATAAGCTTAACTTAAAAAAGAATGACTCGAAATGATTACTGCTATTTATACTATTATAAAACAATTTTTTTTTTTTTTTTTTTTTTTTTTTTTTTTTTTTTTTTTGAGGGAGAGGTGGAAAAATGCATTACGCACACAGGTGGCCAGCCTGTAGTGTGGGGCTCCCCAAAAAACGGGTTTACCCACTAAAAAACCTCCTCTACTCTTTAGGAATCTAACCTGGAATTGTTTGTCACATTACGTCAGGCTAGGCCTAAATTTGGCTTACGCCCGTGGGGCTCGCTCCTTATCCAGCCGCTCGATCAAGGGATCTGGGCCACTTCGCGGTCCAGATCGGTTTTCTTTTCCAGGAGGATGCCCCGGACGAACTGTGACAAACAATCCCAGTTGCCCTCATCCTCCAAAATCTTTTGGCAGACCGAGTCCACCGAAAATACACCAAAGATTTGTGTGGCCTCCAGGCGGGGCCCTTCCCAACGGGGACAGCGGAAGAATGTGTGTTCCGCATCGTCGGGAACACCCGGGCAATAAATGCAGTCCGGTGAACCGGTCTTTCCCATCCGGTTCAGGTACGACCGAAAATAGCCGTGACCTGTGAAAAATTGGGTCAGGTAGTAGTCCACCTCCCCATGCCGCCGTTCCACCCATGGTTGGACCTGCTTGATAAGTCGCGCAGTCCATCGTCCTCGGGTGTCGTGCTCCCAGCTGTGTTGCCACTGCTGGAAGGTTCGGGAGCGCTCTTCTGTTCTTGCCGTGTCCTTGCCGATCTCGCCTTGTCTCTGATAAATCGCTTTCCTCTCCCCTGCCAAGAGCTTGACAGGGATGACTCCGGCGACCACCAGGACGGCAGGCTCGGACACTGTCCGGTAGGCGGAACACACTCGGAGCGCAGCTTGACGCTGAACCCGGGCGAGTCGCAACCTGTAGCACTCCTTATCTAGAGCGCCTGCCCACACCTCTGCCCCGTAAAGAAGCACGGACTGGACCGCGGACATCAACAGACGTCTTCTGCTGGATCGGGGACCCCCGACATTGGCCATCAGCCTACTAAGGTAAGTCACTACCTTAGCGGCCTTGTCCGCCGTACGGAAGATCTGATCCCTCCAGCTTAACTTGGTGTCCACCATAACCCCGAGGTATTTGGCGGCACGAGTTGATGTGACCACCTCCCTTCCCACTCGAAACGGGACGACGGTGTCGATCCTCTTCTTCGTGAGAATCACGATCTCCGTCTTACTGAGAGCAAGTGAGAGACCGTGATCGGACATCCAGTTGTTGACCACCCGCATAACTCGGTTCAACTTCAGTTGGGCCAGCTCAACGTTGCGTGCAGCAATGAGAGCTGCGACGTCATCGGCGTACCCAACCAAAGTGGTTTCCTCAGGCATCTCGGACCTCAGGAGGCTGTCATAGGCAACGTTCCAGAGATCCGGGCCGAGTATTGAACCTTGTGCGGCACCAGAAGTGACTTCCATCGTCCGCGTTCCGTCCCTCGTGTCATAAATCAGGCTTCGAGAGCGTAGATAATCCTCGATGAGCCGCAACAGATATGCAGGAATACGAAAGGTGTTGCGAAGCGCATCCAGCATATCGACCCACCTCGCAGAGTTGAAGGCATTATAAAACAATAAAAATGTTGTTAATGAAATAGAAGCATACAAAAAATGTTAGAAAGAGATTTGAATTTTGTTTGTTTTTAAATGGCATATGTTTACTACATGACAAATAACATAGGTCGATCTTTAATTGCCCTTACCTCCGAAACCATTCAGTAAAATAAAAAATACATAAATATAAAAATGAGTAAAACTATGTTTTAAGAACACTTCACTCATAAAATGACCATTTATGCATAAATCAGCTTACTTCCAATAATGCGTACGGATAACAAAATTTGTAAAAAAATTATGGTATAATGCTATTTATTGATGCCTATATTTTAACTTTTATATGTGAATTGTGAAATGTTCTTAAAAAAAATCATTAAAAGATATTTTTATACTTGAGTATTTTTTAGTTTACGGAATGGTTTCAGATATATAGGCAATTTGAGTTTGCCCTATGTTATTCTTATGGTACTAAAATGTACTTAAATTACCTGTCACTCCCTAATCATTAAGTTTAGAGAAAAATGTCAAAGGATAAAAAACCTTAATAATGAATGTTAAGGAAATATATGACATAACAATTGGGGATTCTTTCAACTTTCAACTTTCTTTATGGACAATTATCCACTAGGGATATATTAAAAAAATTACATTGTTTTAAAATAATCATTTCCATATCAATAATGCCCTAGGTTGGTAGGTTATCTCTTGGCAGAAACACTATAAATTATATAATAATTAGATCAAGCAAATTAACAATTTTATTTAAAGCAATTTTACAATTGGGGATGCGTATTTAAAATATTGAGCTGGCCGCCATATTGGAAAAAAGGCGGTCGACTGAAAATATGTAAATTATCATAAAATGCAGAACCAATGGTCCACTGGGGTTACAGTTTAACCTTTTCCAATATCACTCAACGGTTTTCAAGCAAATTAGTTGGCACACTTATATCAATTAAGCTGTACAGGTTACGTTAAACTTGTTTTGATACAGGTGTAAACAAAACTAAAATGTCAAAGAATATTTCAGTTCTTATGTTTAAATGTAATATTAGCAACATTTAAGAATACAGTCATAATATCTTTAGTTAAAACTAGTATTACGTTTATTACATTATTATACACATGATGTAAAAAAGCTTTATTTTTTGCTAGTTCTTGTTCAGTATTTACAATAAAAATAGCTATTCATAAATAATTTATTAAGTATTAATAATTTATTTAGGTACTCATCCTACATCTGTATTTCACCTTTCCTAATCAGAGTTTACCTACCTCAATCTTGGACCATTGCTGTGACTAAGGAAATGTAGTTTAAAATCTTTTCAGCAAAAATTACTAATTGCAACCCTCTAATCATGTCACTCTCCAAGATGGAATGGGCGGAAATGTACGCCAAAGAGCTCATTAACTTATCTACCCGTTTTTCACTTCAGCCTTCCAAGTGAAATTACAGCAATCTCTTAATTGAAATAGCTTATTAAATCTGAGATCCTAGGGTTTAAATGAACATTACAGTATTAAGCACAGAGATACTCTGACAGAGAACTGTGTCTGAACCGCCGTGGTTCGCCACATTTCTTCTGAATTCATATTTTATACACAAACTAGTTTAGGTCTACCTTGATTAGTTTAAAATTTGTATCAAAATGTTAATACACCATTTATTAAGTTTGCAAGGAGTTTTCACTAAACAGTTACCCATTTTTTCTACATTTTCATTGATGTGTCTTTTTCTTAACCAATATAAATTGCCTATCATAAACAGTACTTCAATAAAGATAACTTTGAGACTTAATTATTAAGGGGACGTTATTTGAAAGGTTTTTTACTAATAAAAGCACAATATTGCCTACAACTATGTTTTATCTTTCCTACGTTTAAAGTGCATATAAGCAGTGAAGTGATGTGAACTACGTGAAGATTATGTTCATCCTATTAATACATTTTTCCTTAAAAAAAAAAAAAAAAAAAAAAAAAAAAATAGCTAGGAATATTCTAACATGAGGCAATTATCTACAAGCCTCTCATGAAGATTTATTCTGTGCAAACTATATTCGGTTAAATAGATTAAAAACATCAATGTTTGTTTTCTTGATACATGTGAAATATACATTTTGTTAAAAGTGATGAGTGAAAAAGGAGAGAAAAAAGTGGTTAGAGTTTTTATAAATTATACAAACAGAAAGCTGTTGCATATTAAGAGTTTGATGTTTTCCTTGTATAACAGTGTATGTTTTTACAATAAGCAGCCGAAAAATAAACGAAAAGTAAAATAAGCAGAAATTATTTTAAAAAATTTAATATTGTTAAATTTGTATATTCAATTCGCTAGGAAATGATTACACAATTTTAGTTTAAACCTAATCTTAAATTTCACACCAAATAATAATAAAAAAAAAATAATAATAAACATAGTTTAAGCTTACGTCTCTAGTGGTTTTGAATTGTTTATAACTAGATTATATTTAATCTTGTTTACAATTTATCCATGCAAATGACCCTAATAGGAGTTTTTGTGATTGGAATCTCTCCTACAATTTTCAACCGGTTTTCAAGTTTTTGAAGTAGTTGGAATCGGAACGATCCATCGTTTAAAATTACCCCATTAGAATAACATTGATATTGGGTTGAACATGTTGAACATATGTTAATAACGATAAATAAAAGTAGTTATGGGTGGTGATTTCTAATCACAATATTGTATTTGTCGTTTGTAATTAATTTAGAACTACAGTATATTAAAAGTTTCGCTATGACGAGGGAAATGAATCCTACGTATGAAGTAAATTGCTTAATTCGACCAATGTTTACACTTGTTACCATAAATATATTATTTTATTTAAAATTCTAATTACATAAACAAAATGTATATTAATCGCATTAAACAACGCTAATGCTTATATTTTTTGTTATTAGAAACCTTTCCCAAAAGAAGATGTTTTAAAAGGTTTAAAGGAAGCAAACTAAAATTGTCTGGCGTGAAGAAATTGAAATGATGAGTAGATTGTGTAGTTTATTCTAAGACAACCCAGGGACCGATGGATCTTAGTTTAAAATTCGCATTACAATGGATTTAATAATAGTTCAGATTTAAAATATACGTAACTGAACTCTATTATTGCGGTATTTGTTATTTACAAAATACAATCAAGAACGTTTTATGTAAAAATTTAATAGGTTGTTTAGTTCATTAATATTCAAGCTATTATCATTGAGTATTGCAAAACTTCCGTATCGTAAAAATATTTATTTATGTAAAATAATACATCAAACAAATGGGAAAGTAAATTTTATTTTATTCTAATATACCACTTTAACAAGTCTTCTCTTTAAAATTTGTTTTTAATACTTAAATTATTGTTTAAATCATGCTCACATCAACCACTATAAAATAAATACTTTAACAATTATTAATTAATAGATTATTAATTTATAATAATAATTATTAATAGCTAGCCCACTCTATATCTCTTTTTCAAATTACGAGTAACATTAAACATTGAAAACATCGCCACATATATTTTTAATGTAGTGTCGTCTGTAAATGATACTCTAGGCCCAAATTACATTATAATAAATATTCCATCATCGGAGAGAGTCAATATGAATCAGGATGTCGGTGAATATAATAACAATCTAATTACAGCGACAGTGAAACCTAATTACCTCATATCACAACATACGATGGATCGGCGCTTTATACGGTTATCCATGATAAAATATTCCTGCTTGCAATTTACCTTGTACTTGTGTTTTAAATGCCGAAATACCTTCAAGTCTCAGTACGGTGTGTAGTTTAATTTTTATAAGATTGACCAACACACTCTTGGTATTCTTATATTTAGATATGTATATTTCAATAGGAGTTTAAAGTAAATCTTTCAGCTATCCATTAGTTATTATTTTCCCCGGACTTTTAAGTTATTTTTGTTGTTTATTTATCTGCAGTTGGGCCATGTATGAAGTATAAATTTCAACATTACAAATTTAACTGAAATATGTAATAAAATCATAATTGCCTATCACTGTTGCTAATACCATTTTAAGCTTCTTTCCCGTACGAACAGTAATTAATTAAAAAACAATAAAATAAAGTGATATTATTCAAAAATCCAACTAGTTTTCGACACATTACTTTATGAAAATTATATTTAAAAATCCCATTAGTTTTATATTATTTTATTTCTACTTAAAATATAAAATTTATCAAATGAAGCTGTCTTGTTGAACCTCTCGCTCAAGGCAAGAGACAGCACATGATCACTCGTCCATTCCTTGACAACGTGCATTACTTGATTCAGCTTTAGCTGGGCAAGCTCAACATTTCTTGTAGCGATAAGTGCTACAACTTCATCGGGTATCAAACTAAAACTTTCTATTCTGGCATCTTGGTCTACGAAGGCCTGTAGGCCAAGTTTCGAAGGTCTGGTTCGAGTACCTACATCCCTGCGTGGAACCGGATATAAAAACCCATCGTACATTGTTTGTTTTTGTGTCATAGATCAATGATCTGCCCACAGGTAATCTCCGATAAGCCACGACAGACTTACTGGAACGTGCAAGGTGTTGCTCAACGAGTCTAAGATATCAAACCCATCTCGCCATGTTGAATATTACATTCTTGGCACCAAGCGTAACTAAATCACTACTAAGAGAGAGAAGTGGTTCTGGCACTCGGCTCTTTCTACTGCAATTTGCACTTTAGTGATAGTATCTATTTTTAAGAGCCCTTTTATGAAGTTATACAGTCGGGGAGATAAACGCACTGCAGCGACCATAGCAGAGTTCAGGCGTTAACGAATCAAATTTTAAAAAAACTTTCACTCCCGTATCCAACATACAAAAAGGCCTGTAGGATAACGGCATGCCCGGGGCTAGTTTTCTAGCCTTCTTCAAAGGGGATAAAAACCCCTTTTCCTACGCCCGTTTCCTGGTGCCCGAAACCTCCACTTGCCAACTTTCTGACTGGACCGAAGTGGCTGGCTCGTGACAAAATAATGGAGGAAACTATCAGCAGGGCGAGGCACACACCAGCCCCTGCAACACAACAGGGACACTCCCTCGAGCATGCGCCGGTCATCTTATCGAATATTATTCGTATAGATGAAAAAACATAAAATTGTGATTATGTGAAAATATACCTTGTGTCTGAATGGTTACCTCAATTTAACTTTTACAGTATATTACGTTACTTCAAAAAGGGTGTAGTTGTTTGAAACCCCAAACAAGTGAACCTTGTTAACTCAATAAACCATGTCACTTTGACGAATCCTAGTAAAAATAGAAAAAAAAACAAACTAAACAGAATAGTGAAAAATCTGGGTATCGTCCAACAAACTACGTAATCTACCGATACTCCTTATCAAGCAAGTTCATTTAGTGTACTTTCTACATGTCGGCAAAACTTTACTAGTTTCAGGAAATTTAGGTTGAATGTAAAAAATTTATATATTTTTTTACAATCTTGGTCTTAAGTTTTCTTTTGCAAAAACTTGTATTTACAATATTGTCTTATTGCATGTTGCTAACTAATATACAAACCTCTATTCATTTGTTGTGGAAAGATCATGCAATTTTAGAAACAAACGGAATAATATTATTCAATTATCATGAATTTGCAAACTACATTAGAATAAAACCTGGGAATGAATTGTATGGAATAATATAAATTACATTTGGAAAATAAATAATTTAACATCAAACCTAAGATTGCTGATTAGTCATAACGACGTGAATGTACATCCAGCTAATCATAGCTAGTAATGCATGTTGAGAAACAAGTTATGCTTTACTCAGTCTTGCAAAATGTACTCAACTAGTAGTATCCTGGATGCTCGAGTTTATATGTGGAAGTTATAGTTTCAGATAATTTATTCACCTCTGGAAATACGTTTACTGAAACATAGCTTGGTAAAAATACAGTGTTGTGCTCAGTGAATGTAAGTTTTTTATAAGAACAACAATTTATTTAATTTATAAACACTATCACAGCCAATAAAGAGAAAAGTGCAAAATTGTGTATGTGACATACAAATCAATTGAGATGGACCATACATTTCTAAGTATTAAAAATTTAAAATTGGCTATTTTTTATAAGAGGTCTCCACCATAAAAAATTTCATACAATAACTAATTGTGTACAAAAGGGTTTCTCGTATAGAGGGAGTCATACTAGAATGGAAAACATCCATATTGCGCTTAAGAAATATTAGATGCAGTGGTCTGGCCTTATCTTATCAGCCGTTATCTTATCTCACGTCTATGCGTAAAAGGTGCGGCTGTGACTGAACAAGATACGGGAAGGACACGGACAGGACACTCTCTGTGTCGTATGGATCGCCAGATGAGCATTCATTCGAAAAATGCTGTATCCCGTCCGTATCCCGTCCTGATATGTGTAGCCACTCCTTCCGAAAATTCAGCCAATATCAGAAAATTCTGATGGTAGCTCTGTGTAGTGAGTGAGTGTGGTGTGGTGGCCGGCGGGATAAGCAGTGTCTGATGGATGCGCGCGCGACCTCTTGCCTCAGAAATGTCCTGTCCGTATCCCGATATGTGTAGCCACCCTATCAGAATTTTGTCCGTGTCCTGTCCGTTTCCTTTCCGTATCCTTTCCTGCTATGTTTAGCCTACCTAAATGTTCTGTTTGGCCTTGCGCGGCATTAGATTTGTTGATGTCAGATTTTAGAGACAGTTGCCATTTCACTGTAGGACAGGTGCCACATTATGAAATAGGATACCATTATGATGGTGACAGGGCGTATAGCTGACCATTAGGGTGTTATGTCCAATACTCTACTACTACTCTAAACTCTGTACTAACCTAACTTAACCAAACCAGTACAGTGGTCAACAGACTACATTGGGTAACGAGAAAGGTTGATAATATGAGATTTTACACCGTTGAATAAAGCATTCGGGGAGGGCGAAATTTAAATCCTTTCAGTTTACTTATAGCCCTCTTAATCTACTAAAACGTACTTGTCAATAACCTATTTTGATTTCAGGTGATTTTATAGTAAACCCTATTCTAAAAAGACCATTAATATTATAAGACAGAATAAGTTAATTAACATTGTTGTGGTGTATTGTACATAATCATAATTATTATCATATTATATTCTTCATTACATCCAATCATGACTTATAATAAACATAATAATATATATTTTTATTTTATGGCTTATAGTGACTTAAAAAAATACTGATATAATAAACATTCAAACTAGTAAACATAATGAATAATAGGTCTCTTCACTAAACGTGTAATTTACAAATACTAAGTTCCCACGTAACAAAACCGAAGATTATTCTCCACTAAAGGGTCTCTCATTAACGTGAATTCATCCGCTTTTAAATTACGAAGTTGGTTAAAAGACCCGCGGTCTTCCGAATGCCAGTCCAGGTTATGGCTTTCCATCCGACATTTCCATGATTACAAAACACCCTGGCCTTTCAGTCAAATTTTAAAAGGGTATACGTCAACGGTATCATTTCTTTAATTACTCATTACTATCAAGTCCAGCGATATCAGTGTTTGTAGGTCATAGGAAATAAAATGATGTGATCATTAATTTGTTTTGATATAAATGATATAAGTTAAATTAATAACACTAATTTTCCTGCATCTCTTTATTAAGAGAGGCTTAAATAATTAAAACTGAAGATTATAATAAACTAAACTGGAATATTATAAAACTTATTAATTTATCTCGTTAGAAATCCTGGATTTTTTACAGAACATGTTACCTATACTAATAATTAATACCATAATAACAAATGTTAATGTTTATGTTCAAGAATTAGCTTGTAGTTTGTCAATAAAATTGTTGAAATTCAGTATTTGAAGCATCTCCGACATATACATTTTTGTTTTGACTTCCCAACAACAGAACTCTCCACATCGCAGCCCAATACAGTTGCAGGTGAGAACCGGGGGCGGCATTAATCATTTCCTCATCCACAATTCCCTCCACGTCTCGTGCCACAATAACTATATTCCCCTGTGGAATTTTTAGAAAATGCAACTTTTCAATTTGATAAATTTTACTTTCCTACATTAAACAGCTTTATTTAAACTATCATTCTCATTGATTAACATTAATCAAACGCACTTTAAATTTGGAAGTGAAATGTACTGTACAAAGAGCGAACAACTAGAGTACTAAAGTTCGTACAGGTAGATGAACTCTCATTACAAGACCAAGATCAAGTCCAGTCTCTGTTCATCTAGGTATGATGAATAGGGACCCACGACATCGTTCCTGCTATTCCAAGTTCGTTTCGCTAACGACTCAGCCCACAACTCACAATAGTAGTTTTAATTATCAAGAGTGAAAGAATATTTTATTTTTTTTACATTTCATTTTACTAAGTATGTATAATAAATGTAAATGTTATTTTCAACTTAATTTTGAGACAAACTAAACCTCAAACTGAAAGCTCAAAAACCCGTTGAATTCGCACAAGTAAATTTGTTTATTTGCTAGGGTGTTCGTACACCCTCAAATTTGAATTTCCTTGGGTCAAAAGATTCCAAATTTATCATGCAATAACGTGTATAGTAATATCCCGCTTAGTTTTTCGTCCATCCGTGTGCCTTGAAACATAATGTGTTAACTTTTGAACAGCAAATGTCAATGTTTTCAAAAATTTGGTTCACTAATTGCCCTTGTGTATACAATTTCAAGTTTTCATCTTAAAGCGTTTCAAAATCGCGGCCGTTTCAAATATTCATTTCTAAATATTTATAAAAAAATCCTTTATGAACAAATAAATTTGTTCTTATTTATTTTTAAATTGTTACAAAAATCAAACGAACTCAACTAAAAAAAAATCTGATAGAAAACAATAGAGATACAGTGGTTTAACTCAAACTAACCAATAGCGGTAACGCGTCACAAAAAAAGTTTAAATTTCCAATAAAATTTTTCAAGTTGAGTAATCGTTTCATTTGTTGTGAAATATTTTATTAATAAATGAGTACAAAATCTTTTTCGGTTGTATATTTTTTAATGTCCGGACAGAATATTTTAACTAGCATTTTTAAATAGTTCAAAATAAAAACTTTAAATTTTTTACAGAATTATGTTTTGGTGGTTAGTGTATCAAGTTTCAAAACATTGACATTCACCAGTTTCAGATTGTGTTGAATATTAAACGACTGTTTTGCACTTCTGTTAGCAGTGAAGCTGGCTCTTGGTTTGAACAAAGAACAATAGTCTACTAAAACGGAAAGTATTTTTACTGTAACATTTGTTATAAAACTGTCTTTGGTGTACTAATGGAAGTAAATCTGAATTGTTCATACAATTTTAAAAATTCATAGATGTATCAATTTGATATGCTACAACCATTATGATAATAATAAAAAATGACAGTAAAAATATTCCGCTCAACAAAGCTGCATAAGTTTTCTTTATAATGTACAGGCTCTTTGGAACTTGAGAATAATAAAAAAATATAAAATATCTGATAGGACTTTAGATAAATTAATAATTACAAGGCAAACATGTTACTCTTTAGTCGATTTGCAGAGTTAGTGCGCCACAAGAAACACCATTCGAGATAATTCTTTCTGTTAGTGTTTTCACTTTCTCAAACTGAACATCAGGCAGTAAAATGTGATAAGCAAGAGGAGAATAACCATCACTCGCTCTCACACCTCACCTTCTATATCGGAAAGTGTGTTAAACATTTGTAACTGGTGCAGATTTGAACAACTCTAAAACAACTCACATTATATCATACCACTATTAACAAGCTAAAATATTTTGGAACACAATGGAAAATACTATTAAAATACACTTGCATTCATTAGTTTTAAAAAGCTCTTCTTATTGGAAGATAGTAGCCTATTGGTGTTCAAATAATTTCTCCAATTTATGGTAGCATGGTCGTCCATATAGAAACTTATTCTCATATACAAGACATATACATAATGAAAAAATAATACAATCATTGATGTTAGTGAATTTTTATTTAACGAGTAAGAATTGCATAATTATTTCTCTTATTAGTTGTTGAATATATAGACCTAATTAAAAAATCATTGTTAGTCTTACAATAGTTTAAAAGAAATTTAGTCTATTACATAAGCATGTTTATAATAATTTGCGAAACTGAAATATTAAAAAATAAGACAAAAAATCATATCATCTTATTACTTAAAGCTTTTTATGAAATCAAAATTTCTTAAAACTAAACCAACTA
The DNA here is from genome assembly GCA_030545055.2 of Neoaliturus tenellus. NCBI lineage: Eukaryota > Metazoa > Arthropoda > Insecta > Hemiptera > Cicadellidae > Neoaliturus > Neoaliturus tenellus. The sequence goes on from CM061533.1 coordinate 77,299,622, forward strand.
TAGTTTGGTTCCAGGATAATACAGATCATATTTATTACTCACCCGACAAGTCCTACTGTCAAAGGTTTTCTTCAATAATTTAGTTAAGATTCTAGCTGACGCCATTCTTCCTTTATGCTGTATTTAATTTGAGTTAAGAGTAGGATAAGAACAATTGAGCACAATTTTACTATTACCTGAAGTACATAAAGATGTAGTATTTCACTTTGTCCTCCTTGTCCTCGAGTCTCGAGCGTAGCCGAGTGACTCTTGGACTAATGGCTCGTTACTCTCTCACCTCCAGGTATGAGATTAAAGAAATTGTTGAATACCTTTGTGAAAATGTGTCCAGAACTACATAATATTAATCACCAAGATGAAATGTAAGTAGTTAATTAAATATCATACATTTTGGAAACTACTTGCATTATAAATTTGGCTTCACATTTAAGGTTTAAATATTTGGTATTAAATTAATAGTACCTTTATCACTTTACAACATAAAACTATATGTTGAGGATTAGGTTATTAAAATTTTGAAGAATGCTATAATTTTAATAAAATACTATAGATCAGAAAAGGTTTTTTTTCCTATTGGCTTCCATGAAGGTATTGAAGGATATACAAGTTATATAAGAATTAAAGGATATGACTACACTGCCAGCAGAGAAACAAAATCGATACGAATAAACTTAGGAGTAATTGTTGATAGAAACCGTTGTTTTCCTTTTTCTACCGTAAAATTTTATTTGATAGAACCAATATTATATTAAACTATTCGTTACATGTGAATAGTATTTAATTTGTAATTTTAACCAACAATTTTTTCATTCAACTTAAGTATGTATTAGGTTCTAATTTTGGATGTTTAAGACTTGAAGGTAAAAACACAATTAATAGGCAATAAAAAATATTCATTACTCCCTAAGATATTTTTTCTATAACTTGTAACTCTTATATAAAAAGGTTTAAATTTAACATTTAGTTTTAAGTTGACAAATCATATTTAACTAGACAACTTTAATAATTTAACTACTCGATAACAACTTTATATATAACAACAAACATAATATGAACAAAATACCAATATACCACAAGTATACGAAACTTTTATTTTGTATAGAGATATGTTTTTGATGAGTTCAAGTAAATTTTCAAAAGAATGATAAATAAATATATAATTTTGATAGAATAATGAAGCAATTTCTTTTCCAGGGGACCTGGCATGAACTATAATTTGCAATCCATTTTGCCAATAACATCGTGGAGCACTTTTACATGTTGCATTTTACTGTTACGTTTGGCGGAGTGCTAATGGAAACCAAATCGGTTACGCTTCGATAAGGAAATATATGTGACAGAAACCCAATAGTTAAATACAGGGCAGTGGCTAATAAACCAATTCCTATAAGTATACGCTTGAGGGTAATAGTAGTAAAAGGTTTTTAGTAAGAAAATCCATAATATGTTTTTGATAGTAAGGATTGTATGTTTAGATCCAATAAGAAATGACCAAATTTATAGAAATGATTATAGAAATGACCAATTTTGTAAAGAATGGATTTAAATAGTGAATGAATGTATTTAAATATATTTGGGTTCAATGGAAAATGGGGAATTATGTTGATATCTCTTAGCGAATTGAATAAACGGCAAGTGAGGTTGACCACCATAACCGAAAGACCATAAGATAATCGTTGATGCTATAGGTTTCAGCTGCACCTGTCTCAACAGTTTAACGCACGCGGACCACGGATGAGGGATTAGAGGAGGTTTGGGATTGACAGTTCATTAACAGTCGATCAATCATCTTTGAGGAGATTTTGACGAGATAACAGCTTAGTTAACAGGCAGCGACACATTGTAACACTAAAACTGTACGATCTTTCTATGAAATTAAGACATAGCTACGAGTATTTATTAATAAAGTATATTATACCTAAACGTTTCAAAATTAATTGTAGTTTTATTGATTTATAGAACCCTTCAAGATAGATTACGTCCTGTAGAACATTTTTATATCTTGATTATTCTTAACTTCTACGTAGCTGTTAGAAAATTAGAAGTGCTATTGTTATATGTTTGACCTTTTATATTTACCTTGCGTTCGACGAGTTTTGAGTCTAAAATAATTTAACAATATGCCGGTAATATGAGCTCGGATAGCGTTTATGACGTAATCACTCCAAATATCATCAGTATTATTGTACTTCTATTTTTACATATTTACAAATTATCTGTATGTAGATAAACATTTATTAAGTATTTACTACGCAATTTCAAACAAAAAATTGGTAGGTTAACCTACATAAAAATTACTCAATCATAAGGAACAAATGCAATACCTTTTCATGTTAAAATATTAACATACTACTCGTAAAGATAGCTCTATAATTAAAATTAATATTTTATTTATCTAAATTTAAATATTTGGTACAAAATACATGGTGCAGGTGTATAATAATCTCAATTTTAAGATTTTATGCAGTTTTTGAGAGGTTTATAATTTGGATTACCATAAAAACCTAAACAATATATTTTCGATTTTTCTAATTATACTACATGACCCCGATTGTAAGCGAAGAAAAATTCCAATTTAATGATATTGGTACCTTATTAAAAGTTAAAGAAATTTAAATTTCTATGAGTTCTAAATGCTAATGTTATTGCTTATAAAAATTGACGAAAAAATGTTTTCCCTTGGATATATTCTTTTAGGTTATTAAGCCATTTAATTCCTTTTTAAAACATTTGTATTCTACAGGGGTTAGTAGCTGTTTGTGCATAGTCCTATGATAGAAAAAATATAGCTATATAGCATTACAGTATTAATTGTAAAAATATAGTATTAAAATAATGTAATTTATTTCCCATATGTAAAAACAACTTTATTTAATTTATAACTTACTCTAATTTTTATAGTAGTGCGTTGTCACGTTGACACAAACACTAGATTCCTTTGATTCCTTTGTTGTGTGTTAGTTTCATGCGGCAATAACCCTAATGGACACAAAATCTGCTAAGCTGATAAGGGAATATATTGCGCTGAGTACTTAAAACGCTACCACACGCAACGGCAGTTAGATGAGTTGGTTTCAAAGTGTGGAAATAAGTAGCCGTAAATGCAAGAATAGCTTTGTGTAAATTATGTACATCATGCAATAAAATAATATGTAACATGACATTTTAAAACAGTTATACATCTTTAAAATCATCGTAAAATCATTATGGAACATAAAAGTATCGTTAGGAGCAACATACAAATTACGCATTATGGCATTATGGAACATACAAATTACGTCATCGCTTTTTGGCCATTTTGGACCCCCCCCCCCAAATCATCCTACCATCATAATTTGTCTGACCCCTCCCCTCTTCAGAATAATTACGTCATTACTAACAAACCTTTGTTTTAAGTCAAAATAACGTTTTTTCGTCAAAGCTACTTAAGTTATATTCTTTATTGATTTATTAAGACTATCAATTAACTTTCGAACCCCATTTTGGCGGTAGTCTGTTCTAAGAACGCCACCTGATAAACTAAAAACATTGACAAATCAAATCTGAACTTACTTTCAGAAATAAAACCAAAATGACTTTCTCAGTGGAAATAAAATATTAAACAACACCTAAAAATAGTCTAATATATTTTCTTAGATAATTATTTTATAATAGTTGAACTGTGTTCGAATTTATCATTGTTTTACTGTCAAAATTTGATATAAAACATAAATTTTAAAATGACGTCATATCAAACGCGACCCCCCACCCCTTACACATCACCCTACCGTCATTTTAAATCTGGACCCCCCCCTCCTATTTTCAAATGACATGATTTATGGACGGCCCCTTATGGAATGATTTACTTTAGTATTTTTGTTAAAATTACCAATTTAGAATATTAAACCACATTATTAATACACATATAAGAATTAATTAGAATTTAACTCGGTGTCCTTTATTGAATAAGACTATCAAATTTTATTGTATACGTAAAATTTGTTCTATATAATATTGTTCGAACCCAAGAAGTGTCTCAAAATAAGTGTCTCCTTTTCAAGCAACACATAAAAAATAAAAATAAAACTGCTAAATGATTGTCAATTAAATCAACATAAACAGGACATTCAAGATTGTTTGACATCGTGCGTTAAGTATACCAATTAAAATTAAGTATTTCATACCCGAGTAAGCGTGTGGTAACAAAACTTCAATTGATTCAACAATTAAATAATTGAGTGCACAATACTTACTCGTACTATGCTGATAACGACTTTTGTTATACTGTAGCGAAATTCACTATGATCTTTGAATCTCAGACACAAAACACAATTTAATTTTACTTTTAAAACTTTCTTTTATAATTTCCCCAAAGTCCCCTCTGGAGTTTACCTCAAAATGCAATAACGTAGTTTAGCGTAGAGGTGTGTTTTCCTCGTTCATTCTAGTTGTCTTACTTCTTTGCAAAGTTTTCTCCTTCCGCAAACATGAACGATGCAAAAGGCAGTATTTTATCTAAAATTCACTGTTATTTAGATTACAGTGATAAAACTCATTTATAACGCAAGTAAAATTCATGTGGTCTGTAAAGTGATTTTGAAACATTTAATATCAATTTGTATATTAAACTTTGTAGCTAAGCGTGTGTTTCCCTACAGTAACGGCTTTACTTTCAGAAGCTGTCGGCATTAAGTGGAATTTCATGTTAACGTGTGAATTAATTATCTGAAATCTTGATCAAAAGTCTAGCCCTCGAGAGGTCGCGCAAAATATATCACTTTAGAGGTCGCGCACGGTGGATTCCACCGGGTTTATAAATAAATGCTAATGTTGTACACATTTCCATTTTATTGACTACAATTCAACATATTACATAGAATATTAACTAATTAAACATTATATGAACTATAACACTATACTATGAACATATAGTATAAAAATTATACTATATGAAAACAAGTTAGCTACCTGTGGTTTCCACCGTGCGCGACATCATATGTTATACAACGATGTCGCGCACGGTGGAAACCACAGGTAGCTAACTTGTTGCAATATAGCAGCCGACTGGCCGGTTGGAGGGGGTGAGGGAATGCGCGATGGCGTAGCAGACGAGTCCATTTGAAGGTACTGGAGGGAGGGTAGCGCTAAGCTTCCACGCTGAGAAGAAAAAAAAATTACCTATCGCCCGGTGGAAAAGACAGCGGCGCGACCCCTCGAGGGCTAGAAAAAATGACGCTACTAAAATCATAGTATTTTTGTAAAATGACTTTCTCATAATTGCTGTAATAATTTGATGTATTTACTCTACCGACTTACAAGTAATAAACAAGTAACGTATGCCAACACAATCACTGGCCTCACCGTGCTGGTCAGTTTGGGCTCATTTTGGTGGTAGTGAAGAAGGTGCAAATATGCCATAGGTTTGTCACATTGTCACTTCACTGCGGGCGAAACGAAATAAAACAACATATTATTGTTCTTGAATAATTATTTCACAGAAATTGAAGAGAAAATCAATTGCAGGAAATAATTATAGCTTCTATGAGCACCATTACAACCTTTCAACTGAAATTAAGCATAATTAGAGAGACAAAATTTAGACAGCTAATAAATGTTATTAATAATTTTATTGAATTTCACTATAGAGAGGACGATATTACGGTAGTAGTCACGGCAGGACAAAAGCTTGGGACCATGATACTTTTTCGACATGAAGATCTAGAAGCCAAAAAAGAACGTTCGTTGAAATTCTCTGTATGAATATTTGTGTTTGCCCGCAAACAGGATAATTCTCGAACGGAATCTGTATTTGATGAAATTTGGTAAATAAGTGTGGGGTAGCATTCATTAGGTTAAGTTCGGAAACCAGAATGATTATACAATGGGAATTGGGTTGTATGGTGTTTCAAATAGATAAAAAAATGATAACTAAGAGTCGTTCACTTATTTAACTAACAAGATATAAAAGAATTTAAAAACCAAACAATTTAGTGTATTTAATTAATAATTAAAAAAATATAAACATAAACAGGACGTTCAAGATTGTTTGACATCATACGTTAAGTATAAAAAATTGGATGAGTTGGTTTCAAAGTGTGGGAAAAATTTTACTACTTATACCAGATTGACAAAAAATATTTTCCCTAAGAACCATTTTCTAGGTTGTTAAGCCATTTAATGCGTTTTAAAAACAGTTTTCATTTTATGGGTGTTCGTAGCTAATCTAATTAGTTATTGAGATTACTGCAACATTTTTTGTTGATTGAATAATCAATAACTCTACAGCATTTTTAAATCGTGCAAGTTTGAATGTCTGTACTGGGAACACCGCCCAAGACCACAGCTGCTCCGCTCAGCGGAAGATGTCGCCGCTCCAGTCACTAGGCAACGCAAGCCTCTGCGCCTGCTCCAACCTGTCACGTGACCTTTTGTTTATGCACCTCGCGATGTTTTCAATTTTGTTGCATGAAACAGCCTTGTTTTTACACCACGAATGATGCATTGCTTGTCCCAACCTGCTTGATTCCCGGATATACTCACAACACCATCTTGACACCACAATCTTAGTTCTCCAAAGAGGTCATTGTAAAACTCAACTTAACACACGATTTAATTATTCTTTAACGTGTTTTCCCCTAATTTGGAACTGCTATTCCTAGTAGTCATCTCAATATCCCCCGAAATACCATGGATATTCCTTAAAGTGTTTCAATAAAACAGACACTTATTTATCACCTTTTTAATACCTAAAAATTGCAAAACTATTATTTTAATACTCAAATAAAATGTTATGATTTGAAAGAAGAAAAAATAAATCCTAAACCGTAAAGTAAAAATGTTTTGTTTTGTTAATTTAGTGTCGTCGGTGTATGATAAATTAGGCCCAAAATACATTCGGATGATATTCCACCATCGGAGCCAGTGAATATGAACCAGGATGTCGGTGAATGCAATAACAATCTAATTACAGCGACAGTGAAACTAATTACACCATAACGTACGACGGAAATGTGGTTTACACGGTTATCCATGTTAAAATATTCCTTCTTAAAATAACAACATATAATGATCTGCCTTATGAATGTAATTTGTATAATAACAGGGTACTAAATGTAATATAAAGCATTTGTCTTAAACACACGTTTTAGCAATATAATAAATATGGCATGCAAGCATCACACTTTAACTCATACTTAAAGTTATCGTAGGGAATTACAATTATTCTTTTTTTCATAAAAAAATATTCATGCTTATTTAATTTATCAATAATATTATACACAATATTCGTAGTTAAAACTCTATTATCGTAAATATTGTTTAGGCCTACTTTGTATCATTAGATACATTTTAAGAGTTGTTCCTATATTGTATTCTTTGGATTCTTGTGGTAGTTTTTACCTAAAAGCTAAAATTAAATACCATAAATTTATTGCAAAAGTGATATAATATTTAGACAAGATAACCTGATAAGGGTAGATGAACTGACACGTAACGCTATTCGACAGACTTTCCCGTCTCGGTAACTATGTTGACTGTACTGAACAAAGACTAACTATGCAGGCTGAAGGATTACTATATTTATATGATTCTTTATAATTGTCAGTCTCTCAAAATTCATGGTTATCTTTTAAATTTGGTACAAGATATAAAGCTTAAATCTTGGTATGAAATAAATATATTTACACATAAATATACTGTTATTTTTCTGAAGAAAATTTAATACGTAACTTATGCAGGGTAAAGTTTTCTTAAAATAAACTATAGTGTTTAGATAATATTTCAATCAAAATATCAAAGTCAATTGGTATTTGAACTAACCTAACTTTGTAACTATTTAATGTTATTCATATATTATTCATTAATTGAACAGTCTAAAAATAACACAATTTTGATGTATTTTACTGAAGAAGATTAGATCCCATACAATGTAAAGAATAATTTCCCTTTCAATATCCTGAGATCGGATCTTCTTTTGTTGACAAAGTCTCGCACTGCGGCCAAGATGAGAATCGATCTATAATGAACCTGCCAGTCTCATCTGGTTCAGAATACAATGTGGATAAACCGGCAAAATATATTAGTAATAATATTCAAGAATCAAGAACGTTTATTCGTCATAAAATTATACAAATAGCATTGACAAATGGTCAGTTGGTTGTTGGTTTCAACATACAACAATCAGTGATTAATATAATTAAAATTAAATCACACCTCTAACTAAAAAGTATTCTTATCTGTTAAAACTCATGGACGCTGTAATATTCCTTGAGGATCAAAAATAATTTTAATTTGCTCCTGAACCTGTTCACTTCTCTTTCTTTTTTAATTTCTGAGGTCAATGCATTGAAGAGCTTAACATTACTGTAAAAAGGATGTTTTTTTTTTTTTTTTAAGTGGTGTTGTGATGAAGTATGGATAAATTGTAATTTGCATGTCTAAGTCTGTAGAGATCATTATTACGAAATTTAAATAAATTACTATTTTTTATTTAAAAGGAAAGAGTTTAATAAATGTACAGTAAGAAGATTGTGAGTAGTTTATTGTTTGAAAAGACCCCTCTACATGAACCAGTTGATCTCATAGAAAAAATTAACCTGATTGCTTTTTTTAAGGCGAAATATTATCTTTGATTGATTTGTTTCGGCTCCCCAGATTACAATGCCATAGCTGAGGTGAGGATAAATGCACCCGAAGTAAGCTGTCAGGGAACACTGACATCAGCAAACAATGATAAACGACGAAGAATAAAAATCCCACTATTAACTCTGCGACAAACCTTAAATATATGTTCAGAAAAATTTAGACTTGAATCAACAACTAGACCCAAGAAATTTGTGCTCGTACAAGAATTTATTTGATTCTCACCAATGAGTAAGCTAGATGTGTAGTCAAGTGTGTTTCGTAACTTAAAATCAATGAAGTGAGTTTTTTCAGCATTTACACAAAAATTGTTGTCAACCAGCCATTGAGAAAGTAAACTACATTGAATGAAGGATTTCATTGCAAAATCATTACGGGAGGAATTACTCACCTTCAAAGACGTGTCATCTGCGAAAAGGCAAAGGTCAACATTTGATACACTTGAGTGTACGTCGTTTAAAAACAGTAAAAAGGGGACCAGCCCAAGCAGAGAGCCCTGTGGGACTCTACAAGTGACGGCAATTTCACAGTATCTTTCAGAAGAAATGCATTTGTTTTGATATTCACCCAAACATATTTTAAAATCTATATATTGCAAAAGTATCAAGTCTGTAAATCATGCGGTTAAGGGCCAGTAATGATATTTTTGATTTTAATAACGAAAAAGTTGTCAAAATTGTATAATGTTATAATAAAATAGTTATAAATAATTTTACAATATAAATAATTATAAATAATCGTATTAAATGAAACCTTCAATTACATAAATGTATCGGTTATCGTAAACGAAGTTCCAAAGGCGGTTTAAATATTTATTGAAAGGTCGTATAAACCTAGTATTTGCTTTATATATACTAATAGCACTTTTATCTATATAGAATTTGTGACTGAGTAACTAAACTACATTAAAACATCAACAAACTTTACTTATAAAATGAAAAATCTCAGTTCATTTAATAAGGTAAGCTTTTCCGCAAGAAGTGTTTATCGCGTGCAGTGGAACCATTTGTTAGGGGAATGCACCCTTTATAGGGTTGATAGCGATGTTCTTATGCTCTCTTTCCTCAACAATATTTTAAATGTCTCTGTTTTATCTTCTTCTAAGCTAGTTTTATTTCTTTCTCAATAAAATTTTTATTTTATATAAAAATAATATTAGTTTATACCCTTTTACTAGTCTCATTGTATTTCATTTCTTAGTTTGTAAAAAAGTAACGTTATGTATAAATCTGTAAAATTTGTATGATACTTCTTTTCTGACTTATTGCACTATATTTTTTAATAAAATAGTAATAATACGGTCAAAATGTTTTTGTCGGGAGTAATTCCGGAGGAGCTTAATTTTTCAATGTTGGTACGCTAAAGTTAAGTGTGTATTTCCCCTAAGATCCACCAAGATTTTTCTCACCAAGACGCTTTTAAGTTATATTTTCAATACTTCAGGTAGATTTGTTTTGTGATACACTATGATTTTTGGCCCCAATAAAACGGAATTAGAGGGGCCATAAGAAAATATAGTTATAAGCATATAGTACAACGTACCTTATATTAAAGGTATCAATTAACAAAGTAAAATGCTCACACTTGACCTCAATTGAATAGCTTATTAGGAAATTCTAGGCAGACAATCTTGGCACTAAAATCTTTAATTAAAATAAAACAGTTCAATAAGGTTCATTGCTAACTTCTGAGGGAGTAAATAATTTGTAATAGTCTCGCAACCGTGAAAAATTTAGTTGTTCTGGAATTACCTTGAGACCAACCTACGAGCTCGTTTTTCACATTAGAAAAGAAACCTAGCTACTTAGAGGCAAAACTGCCATCAAACATAAAAATAATATCCTTTCAAAAGTTCAAGTAATAATTAAGAAACGTATTGGTTATCATTTGATTGTTATCAACTGTTATCATACTAGTTTTCATACTCAATAGATGAATATTTCCTGGCTAGACATTCGTATTGCTATGTTACAACCTAACCTAACAGCTGAATGCATCATCCCAAATATTCTTCATTAGGCCTTTTGAAATCCCACTAATCTAATTGTCCGTTTTCCAACTCCTTCTCCGGAAGAAAGAAGATAGAAGAATGCTATGATAACCTCTTCATCGAGAAAATATTTAGAATAGGAAATTTTGACTGGTCCCATGCAGCCATGAAGTATGTAACGAACTTCATTGTACAGTAAAATACAGGGTTAGGCAAAAGTCTGGACACCCCCACTTAACTTTTTAACGCGTTGCAGTAGGAAAACCAAACTCGGCACATATTTACAACATCAAAATCTGCACTTTTTCATCAACTACACAACTTTGCCCCTGCCCCCAAAATGGGGTATTTTGGGGGCAGCCCCAAATTTTCAAATGTAAACCCCTATTGAGTGACCCCTCATTTTAAACGGTTTATCAAGAGAAATTAAATGGCGCAAACCGGAGGTCGATATCTCGCCCCTAACCAAAATGGCAGCCATTTCAAAATTTGAGATGGGCAAGCAAGTGTAAGTCTGGACACCCCCAGTTAACTTTTTAACGCGTTGCAGTAGGAAAACCAAACTCGGCACATGTTTACAACATCAAAAACTGCACTTTTTCATCAACTACAAAACTTTGCCCCTGCCCCCAAAATGGGGTATTTTGGGGGCAGCTCCAAATTTTCAAATGTAAACCCCTATTGAGTGATCCCTCATTTTAAACGGTTTATCAAGAGAAATTGAATGGCTCAAACCGGATGTTGATATCTCATCTCTAACCAAAATGGCAGCCATTTTAAAATTCGAGAAGGGTAAATTGACATTTGTTAAAATCAAATCGGAAAATAGCTTTTTAGAATTTATAATTTCTTGAATTATTTTAGAATTGAACCTAGTAGCAGAAATGAACTAGTAGGCTCAATTCTAAAATAATTCCAGATATTCCCAATTCTAAAAAAGCTAATTTCGAAATTAATTTCAACAAATGTCAATTTACCTTTCTCGAATTTTAAAATGGCTGCCATTTGGGTTAGAGATGAGATATCGACCTCCAGTTTGTGCCATTCAATTTCTCTTGATAAACCGATTAAAATGATTGGTCACTCGATAGGAGTTTACATTTGAAAATTTGGGGCTGCCCCCAAAATACCCCATTTTGGGGGCAAGGGCAAAGTTGTGTAGTTGATGAAAAAGTGCAGTTTTTGATGTTGTAAACATGTGCCGAGTTTGGTTTTCCTACTGCAACGCGTTAAAAAGTTAACTGGGGGTGTCCAGACTTTTGCCTAACCCTGTATGAGGAAAGATTGTGCAATCAGTACTTATTATATCCTGAGATATTTCACCTACGTGTTTTGTTTCGTACTTTCAAAATAAAATTACATTTGCGTTAGTTAAAATAGTTGTTAGCAAATTGCATTTTGTTCAGTAGACAGCATTTATCTAACTAACAATTTATAAAGAATTTGGCCATATTAATCTCTTGCAGGAAGTATATCATTGACAATGTTGCTTACACTTGTGCTGGTGCTCAACAAGCCATTGATGATTGATTGTAGTTTATGTTGGTGATAAGACTTCAGAGCAAAACTTGTGATGGATAAACTTACGGGAACCCCCGTTTCATGACTTTATTTATTTATGTTCTGTATTTTTATTCCAAAATTATCTTTTGTAGAGTTAGTGTTATCTAACATATACATAAAATATATATTTTTGAAAAAAGCGAATTTATTCATGATCTATGAAATAAAAGATTCGTAAGTATTAGTGAATAAAAATACTTGCTTCTAAGGCACCGACATTTTCAGTAGATCAACTCAAAAAATTTTCTGTGAGTTGGTAAAAAACGAAGCTTCCAATAAATAAAAAAACAATAAAGCTATAATGCGATCTTAAAACTATAAAATCAAGTTTAATCTACAATTTGAAGTTTAAACACTTCATATTGGAAATACCTAATCTAGTCATGATGTTACACAACCCTGTAACATCTTCGGGTAGTGTAAGATGATATGATTCCATTATTAAGCATTCTAAAAACAAACACAATTTTCATATGTGTATTTTTTAAGCAATTTATATTCAAGAGTGTTTGTTTTAGAATTTTATTTTTATTTTAACTTTACCGTACGGTACGCCAAGAATCAGCAAAGTTACAGCAGTGTAAGATTTTTCCCCTTTGATAGTGGGAGGGAAGAGTTTCTTGCCTTTGTTGACTTTCCCCGCCCTGAGATGAAAACCCTTAATCATTATTCGATCCTGCTTTTGACACATCATTGCCTTCATCGGAAAACGTAATTTAAAAAATTAACTTCTATAAAAGTTTACAATAATCGGTAAATTATGTAGTCTCAGGCTGATAAATTGAGTTTTTGTTATCAAAACTGCACCTCCAATACTAGGTACAAAGATCTGCGACAGTGGAATCGATTCGAGATGTGTTCTGCGCGACACGTTAACTGTCAGCACTCACCCGATGTTGTAATGGCATAGTGGCCCAGAACTACAAAGCAATTGCGTAATTTCGGCTCTAGGCGGACATCCCTAGTCACGTGACCCGCACGTCACCGGACAGACGACTATAGTCATGTGACCCGCACGTCACCGGGCAGACGACTATAGTCATGTGACCCGCACGTCACCGGGCAGACGACTATAGTCATGTGACCCGCACGTCACCGGGCAGACGACTATAGTCATGTGACCCGCACGTCACCGGGCAGACGACTATAGTCATGTGACCCGCACGTCACCGGGCAGACGACTATAGTCATGTGACCCGCACGTCACCGGGCAGACGACTATAGTCATGTGACCCGCACGTCACCGGGCAGACGACTATAGTCATGTGACCCGCACGTCACCGGGCAGACGACTATAGTCATGTGACCCGCACGTCACCGGGCAGACGACTATAGTCATGTGACCCGCACGTCACCGGGCAGACGACTATAGTCATGTGACCCGCACGTCACCGGGCAGACGACTATAGTCATGTGACCCGCACGTCACCGGGCAGACGACTATAGTCATGTGACCCGCACGTCACCGGGCAGACGACTATAGTCATGTGACCCGCACGTCACCGGGCAGACGACTATAGTCATGTGACCCGCACGTCACCGGGCAGACGACTATAGTCATATGACCCGCACGTCACCGGGCAGACGACTATAGTCATGTGACCCGCACGTCACCGGGCAGACGACTATAGTCATGTGACCCGCACGTCACCGGGCAGACGACTAGAGTCATGTGACCTGATACGTCACCGGGCAGACGACTCTAGTCATGTGACCCGCACGTCACCGGGCAGACGACTATAGTCATGTGACCCGCACGTCACCGGGCAGACGACTATAGTCATGTGACCCGCACGTCACCGGGCAGACGACTATAGTCATGTGACCCGCACGTCACCGGGCAGACGACTATAGTCATGTGACTCGCACGTCACCGGGCAGACGACTATAGTCATGTGACCCGCACGTCACCGGGCAGACGACTATAGTCATGTGACCCGCACGTCACCGGACAGACGACTATAGTCATGTGACCCGCACGTCACCGGGCAGACGACTATAGTAATGTGACCCGCACGTCACCGGGCAGACGACTATAGTCATGTGACCCGCACGTCACCGGGCAGACGACTATAGTCATGTGACCCGCACGTCACCGGGCAGACGACTATAGTCATGTGACCCGCACGTCACCGGGCAGACGACTATAGTCATGTGACCCGCACGTCACCGGGCAGACGACTATAGTCATGTGACCCGCACGTCACCGGGCAGACGACTATAGTCATGTGACCCGCACGTCACCGGGCAGACGACTATAGTCATGTGACCCGCACGTCACCGGGCAGAAGACTATAGTCATGTGACCCGCACGTCACCGGGCAGACGACTATAGTCATGTGACCCGCACGTCACCGGGCAGACGACTATAGTCATGTGACCCGCACGTCACCGGGCAGACGACTATAGTCATGTGACCCGCACGTCACCGGGCAGACGACTATAGTCATGTGACCCGCACGTCACCGGGCAGACGACTATAGTCATGTGACCCGCACGTCACCGGGCAGACGACTATAGTCATGTGACCCGCACGTCACCGGGCAGACGACTATAGTCATGTGACCCGCACGTCACCGGGCAGACGACTATAGTCATGTGACCCGCACGTCACCGGGCAGAAGACTATAGTCATGTGACCCGCACGTCACCGGGCAGACGACTATAGTCATGTGACCCGCACGTCACCGGGCAGACGACTATAGTCATGTGACCCGCACGTCACCGGGCAGACGACTATAGTCATGTGACCCGCACGTCACCGGGCAGACGACTATAGTCATGTGACCCGCACGTCACCGGGCAGACGACTATAGTCATGTGACCCGCACGTCACCGGGCAGACGACTCTAGTCATGTGACTCGCACGTCACCGGGCAGACGACTATAGTCATGTGACCCGCACGTCACCGGGCAGACGACTATAGTCATGTGACCCGCACGTCACCGGGCAGACGACTATAGTCATGTGACCCGCACGTCACCGGGCAGACGACTATAGTCATGTGACCCGCACGTCACCGGGCAGACGACTCTAGTCATGTGACCCGATACGTCACCGGGCAGACGACTCTAGTTATGTGACCCGATACGTCACCGGGCAGACAACCACTTGGCCGCTCGCCACTGCTCTAGCTATCCACGCAATACATACAATAATGGCACCGACGACGGCAACTCCTGTTCAAGTTTAACCGAGTTTTTTTTTATTAATTCAATTTTTCCATTGAAGAATTTTTTTATGTTAGTTAAAATTTAACTAGTAAACAAAATGCGAAAATTGTTTTGAAACACTGAACTTGAATTCAAATAAAAAAAAAAAAATTACTCGATTGTTATAACCTAAACCATGCAGTCAAAACGATGGATAGTAAAGTTACACAACTAATATATCTTTGAAAAGTTTGCATTAAATTCACAGAAAAATGGTTACAGAGACTCACAGTCTTGTAATCACTTCTTAACCCTAAAGATGTAATACATTATAGTAAAACGGTGATGAAAAATGCAGTTTTTTTTATACCATTTGATATTTTTACGAAAACTGATTGAGATATTAAAATTAGTCTAATTATTTATATCAAATCTTTCTTGGTATGTCAATAAGAAGCTTTATTAGCGTATATAAATTTCCCAAACAAAGATATTAGATTTATTTTAAGTCTAATTTAAATTTATTAAATTTGCATTAAAACACTGTGTGTTTTTTCGCGCTTATTGCAAGAGTATATACAATTTTACTTTCTCCCCCTATACCATAGTATATGGAGAAAGTATTGTTTTCGTCAAAATTTTCGAATTTGAGTTGTTGGTGGATTTACCCATTTTGGTTCACCCTGAGTTCAAAAAAGTGGTTTTCGGAGTGATGTCTGTGTGTGTGTGCGTGTGTGTGTGTGTGTGTGTGTGTGTGTGTGTGTGTGTGTGTGTGTGTGTGTGTGTGTGTGTGTGTGTGTGTGTGTGTGTCAGGATGTATACAGAGCTAGAGAATGCCCCAATGGTCCGATTTTAGTGAAATTTGGTACGTAGGTGCAAACCCACTATAATTCCAGGCGTTTTTTTCATTTTTTTGAATTTTTGATTTTTAAGGGTAGTTTACCCCCAAAAACCCTAAAAAATCGTCAAAAATCAAAATTTCTCAAAAACGGCTCTAACGATTTTGATTAAAATTTTGTGGTTTATTAAGCTTAAAATGGTGAATAAAATGACACCACCCGCATCTCCGAGAAAATGTGCGTTCAAAAGTTATGGAGTAAAAAGTGTTTCAAAAATCAATTTTTTGAATTTTCAAAATAGCTGTTGTCTCGAAATAAATTTTACTTATCACCATTAAATCAAGCTCAAAAAACTAAATAATCCAGTATTTTAAATTATTGCTATACGTTAAGTGGTTGCGGGGAAAATTCAATTTTTCGTTTAGCGGTAAACGCAGTACGTTGTTAAAAGTCACAGACGGGCGTAGGGTCAAAGGAGCGCTGCTCAGCTGGTAGCTATCCAACTGAGTCATCAAGACATTAATGTTTGGAGCTTTTAACACATTTTTTATATTGTTGGGAGAAAGTATGTGTCAGTTAACTGATACCGTTTATTTACTTTCTCCCCCTATACCATAGTATATGGAGAAAGTATTGTATTCGTAAAAAATTTCCAATTCCTTTGATGATGTATATATTCATTTTGGAGCCCCCCTTCACCAAATAAATGTGTATATGGAGAAAGTATTAGTTTCGCCAAAATTTTATAATTTGAATTGTTTGAAAAATTTATCCATTTTGGTGCCCCCTGGGTCCAAAAAAGTGGTTTTCAGAATGATGTCCGTCTGTGTGCCTGTGTGTGTGTGTGGCTGTTGTGTGTCTGGATGTAAAAAGAGCTAGAGAACTCCCCAATGGTCCGATTTTGGCGAAACTTGGTATGTAGGCTCAAACCCACGATAATTCCAGGTGTTTTTTACTTTCTCCCCTTATACCATAGTATATGGAGAAAGTATTGTTTTCGTCAAAATTTTCTAATTTGAGTTGTTGGTGGATTTATCCATTTTGGTTCCCCCTGAGTCCAAAAAAGTGGTTTTCGGAGTGATGTCTGTGTGTATGTGTGTGTGTGTGTCTGGATGTATACAGAGCTAGAGAATGTCCCTATGGTCCGATTTTGGTGAAATTTGTTACGTAGGTCCGAACCCACGATAATTCCAGGCGTTTTTTTCATTTTTTTGAATTTTTTATTTTTAAGGGTGGATTACCCCCCAAAACCCTCAAAAAACGTGAAAAATCCAAATTTCTCAAAAACAGCTCTAACGATTTTGATTAAAATTTTGTGGTTTATTAAGCTTAAAATGTTGAATAAAATGACACCACCCGCATCTCCGAGAAAATGCGCGTTCAAAAGTTATGGAGTAAAAAGTGTTTAAAAAATCAATTTTTTGAATTTCAAAATAGCTGTTGTCTCGAAATAAATTTTACTTATCACCATTAAATCAAGCTCAAAAAACTAAATAATCCAGTATTTTAAATTATTGCTCTACGTCAAGTGGTTGCGGAGAAAATTCAATTTCTCGTTTAGCGGTAAACGCAGTACGTTGTTAAAAGTCACAGACACGCGTAGGGTCAAAGGAGCGCTGCTCAGCTGGTAGCTATCCTGACTGAGTTATCAAGACATTAATGTTTAAATCGTTTAACACATTTTTTTTATATTGCTGGGAGAAAGTATGTGTCAGTTATCTGATACCGTTTATTTTTCATTTTTTAGAATTTTGATTTTTAAGGGTAGTTTACCCCCAAAACCCCCAAAAAACGTGAAAAACCAAAATTTCTCAAAAACGGATCTAACGATTTTGATTAAAATTGTGTGGTTTATTAAGATTAAAATGCTGAATAAAATAACACCACCCGCATCTCCAGGAAAATGCGTGTTCAAAAGTTATAGAGCAAAATGTGTTAAAAAAAAATCAATTTTTGGATGCAAAAACTCGTGCTGCTCACCTGGTGGCTATCCGACTGAGCCATCAAGACATTAATGTCTTGAGGGTTTTAACACCTTTTCATATTCTTGGGAGAAAGTATGTGTCAATTATCTGATACCGTTTATTAAACTAACCTTACAAGAAAAGATTTTAAAACATGACTCATTCTATTAGTTATCAAATCATGTAATTCCCAAACACTTCAAGCAGTCCCCTTTAACTTTATAACACTCCCTATATAACATGTCCAGACACATTTTTCGTACGGAGGCAACACTGGCAAAATGATTTGACGATATGTAATTACTTTATTGATATTATAATAGTAGAGGAAAGAGGGGAAAACACCCAGCTGAACCAGATATAAAATGATGATTCATGGAAATCTGACCTTTAAATATTTACAGCATTGTATTATTGCAAGGCACGCGGAGCCCATCTTTGTGCATTATGACGTCACAGGTGGAACTTAACAGCGATTTTTCATACTGTCTGAGAGTATTCGTACTGTTAAATTATTATTTTTGTATTATAACAACATCAAAACTCTCATGAATGACATTTTTAACCAACCTTGGTGATGGTTCTTGTGTCCACAATCATATGTAGCCTAGACATTTTCTTACTGATTTGAAATTTTGTCTGAAGGTATGTTAACCCCTATATTTTTTATTATATAAAACAGCGCTATAATAATGAATAAACCTTAAAAATATAATAGGACCCATAACCTTTACACATTGCTCGCCTTTGAATCCAATGGTTGCCGGTTGATTCCGAGAAAAGTTAGTACCTTTTCAAAGGTTCGATTCCGGACTTTCGTTATTTGACAATTAATTAATGATGCTATTTAACAAATAGTCGAAGTTAGAAGTGACAAGGCTGGGTTTTAGATCGTTCCCCGTCAAAACGTAAAAAATGCAACTGTACAAACCCGTAATATAACATAAAGCCATTTAGTTGTATCCTAATAACTTGGGCAAAATTATTTTTAATTATAAGAAAAAAACACAACATTTTAATAAAAATCGTTCGAAAAAAATTTGAGAAATTTTGATTTTGATTTTTTTTTTGGGGGGGGGGGGTGTTTGGGGGATACACAGCCCTTAATAAAACTAAGCAATCACATGTACCCCGTACCTGTACATGTAAATATTATAAACTACTAAAAAGGTAATCAATATTGTTTTGTTGTATATCAAGAGTAATATGTTATTTTTGTGTTGATTGTTTATTTTTTATTTTGAATAATTTTTTATGTTGAATAATTTTTGTTTGTTTAATGATTGACACATTTTAGATATTATAAGTGTCACTGTATTGATAGTTTATATGTTTGTTAAAATTTATTTGTTTGACTAATAAAAATTGCGTTAAATGTAAAATAAAATTTTACAATATTTGCAGCCTGATGACACATTGTAAATATTCCGAGGTCTCGCAACATTTTATAATTATAAAATTATTTTTCAAATAATTTTTTATGGAGAATATTTTTATTACAACCATATGAAGAATTGATTGTCTTTGAAAATGAAGAATAGTGGTTGAAATTTTGAAAAAATATATGTTGGAAAAAAATACTCAAATCATCATGTTTTTGTAACTTCAATAATTTTTGGGGTTAATGAAAAAAACTGAGAAACTAAATAACCGATACTAGATTGCATCACGACTAGTAATCAAAATAGTGTCTTCTGTTAACACACATATTCACAAGGTACGTTAGGAGTCCACTACGCATCGGTCGGAGAGAAATACAAGATTGATCGAGGAGTTCCCCTCCTCCTCTATATTCGTATTTCAACTCCAATTTCATCCGATAAACCCTGACATTTACAGGAAAGTAGACATGCAGTATTTCATAATATTTAATATTAGTTGTTTGTTTATCATAACTTTCACGCAAAGGATCAAAACTTAAAATAACAACCAAAACACTATTTAACTGTGTTTTTTATACATCCTTCACAGTTAAGTTAATGGGCTGGTTAATTTTTAAGCTGTCTTTAATAGATTGGTAATAAAATAATTTAACGGATATTAGGTTAATTAAAATCACTATTTGGGAATAAATCACTGTATACCATAATGATTCAATAGCAATAAAAAGTTATTGGTTACATTATTTAATACACATTTAACACATGAGTTATAACTATATTAGTATGAAATAAAAACATTTACAAATACTAAGCCCAACTCTACGGTATTTATGATTATTCCACATTGAAAGGGTCTCTCATTAACGTGAATTCATCCGTGTTTAAATTACGGAGTCGGTTAAAAGACCCGCGGTCTGCCGATTGCCAGTCCGGGTTGTGGCGTTGGATACGACATTTCCATGATTACAAACATCCAGCCTTTCAGTCATATTTGAAAAGAGAACCCCACATTAACGCTGTCATTTCACGAAACTCTTATCGTACATTTCTATACTTCATAATTGACATATATTTTAGTACAAAATGTAACAAAACAAAAACTACCATAATTGTTAAGAAAATATACAGTTTGTGAAGTAAGTTTTATTATTCAAAGTATATTGGATTTTAAAAATTTTGTTTTTCATGTTTTAGGTGATTATGTAGAACGTTTATTAGTTTTAACCCATAAAACCATTCGTCGGTGAATCTCTTCGGTACATTTAACTATGTCCATACATAATAAATTTAAAATTAAATCTTCATAGATGAATAAAAATTTTATCTTAATTTATCTTCCTAAAATAATATATCCTTCAAAGCAGACCTGCTTACACAGCAAATTTATAACACACCATAACTATTTAAACAACGTTTAAAATTCAAAAGACAACAATATTTTTGTTTTTCTATTCTTTTTTTTAAACGATTGAAGTTAAATTTATTGAATAAAAAATAATAATAAATTGTTGTATTTTAAAGTTTATAAACTCCAAAAAATAATACTCCAGATTATTTCAACCACCTAGCGCAATGAATCAGGTTTTGACCCATTTTTCCCCTTTTAAAGCACTTAAAACCCCGTTCCCATGGTCAGATCATCCTGGTTCGCGAATTCATTAAAGTAGATGCTGTCTTACACTCCTGTGAAAATGTAATCAAAATCAGAAGTTCTATTCAAAAGTTATCATGTTAAATGTATATAAATTTAAACAAGCAGTGTTTTTGGCTTCTGGGGAACTCAAAAAGAAAAAGTAACATGGTCCCTTGTTTAGGTCTTACCGTAACTACTACCATAATAGCGTATTCCCTACAAGAAAATTCGCAAAAAAATAATAGAATAAATAATTATTTTCTAAAAAAAATGTCCACAAAAATACAATTTAATACTTTTTTATTTCTTATTATCTTTCAAATAACACTCTCTTATTTCCAAATTATTTTTTCTTATTCGTTGAGCTAGTGCCAGTAATAATTTTGGATGACCAAGAATATCTTGAGTAATTACTTTACTTATCCTTAGAACTGACTAATGGTCAAAGGATAACTTTTTTTTAAATAATATAAAAACTTTTTTTATTATTGTAAAAGAAATGTATAGTATATAAGGTTTCATTTATAAAGGGTAAAACTGTACAGAAAGTTATGCAAAGCTCGGTACAGCCGTTTTAAAATGTTGCATCCACAATACATATGGAAGTTGTTGAATAGAAACATTGAATCAAGTCTGGCCTTCCCCGTCGCAAGGTCACAATACTTGGTTAATATACACAGAGTATTTGTTAGTTTTCAAATATTTCGAAAATTTGTAGATTTGTTCCTTGGGTCAAGACAAACTAAAATCAGACAAAGAGGGGTCTAAAATGCATAGTTAAAATGCTAGCCACCATTTTTTTTTTCATAGTAGGCCTAATTATTTCCGTAATGGATGGTTGTGTTCAGTTCATATTTGGCATGAACTTTTATCATACCGATGTCCATTCTCAGGGTGTAAATCAACAGAGTTCTTGAGGTGGTTCTGCACGAAAAAATTAATTTTCCAGCATAAATAATGCAAATTTAGGTTATTTTTGTAAAAAAAATCTAACCTTACAACCTTGGTATTATTAATTAGATGGTTTTATTTGTAAGTCTTTTGTAAAATGTTGATCAAATTTATTGGTTTTAAGATATTTGAGTTTAATAAATTAAGTTAGCCACCATTTTGAAATTAAATAACTGAAAATTTCATATTTTCCTGAAAATGGACAGTGGTATGATAAAGGCTCATACCAAATATGAATGAAGTGAATATAACAATCCGTTACGGGGGAAAAATTATTATATGGGAAAAATGGAGGCTAGCGTTTTAACGAAGCATTTTAACCCCTCTTTGTCTGCCGTCTTTGTTTGACTTGGACCAAGCAACAAATCTACAATTTTTTAAAAGAGACTTTGCTACCACCCTGTATATATCACAAATAATACGGGAAAATGTTTAAGTTTTTTAGTACTATATCATGCAAAATATGACTTTATTAAACTTTACTTTATTAACACATGTCCAAAGATAAAAATCAACTGCTCTGTAGGTTTCTTTACCTTCATTAGGTAGAATAATATATAATATATAAAAAATTAAGATAATACAATTTTTAAAATACTTTTTTATACTTTCTATAAGATTTCATTATTAAAAAAATAATGATAATAAACGCCGTCATATGTTCTTTATGATGAGTGTGCGAATTAATTTTTTATCATAATATTTGCCTTGGTAACTTTGTTTGGTATTTTTAGTTAAAAAACGATAATTTTGAAAAATACGATTAACAAATATTTAGTACCTAATAAGTTCTACTCAAATATCTCCCACATTAGGGCTATTATTGTTAAAGGTGTTTACGATACAATTTCAGCATTGCATATCATTATCGAAACTTCAGTTAATTTTTATCTTAAATCGACATTAATAATGTTAAATAAGACTTCATCTTTAAATATCATTATACAAAAACAATCCAAATAAAAAGGACTGCCGATAAATACATTCAATAATTTGCTTTTAGTACGATAAGGAAATTAATCGAATATCATTTGAAGCATCTCCGTCATATACATTTTTGTTTGGCTCCCCAACAACAGAACTCTCCACATGGCAGTCCAATACAGTTAGAGGTAAGCGCCGGGAGCGGCATTAATCATTCCCTCATCCACAATTCCCTCCACGTCCCGTGCCACAATAACTATACTCCCTTGTGGATTTTTTTTTTTTTTTTTTTTTTTTTTGAGGTCGAACTTTTACGATTTTACCTCAAAATTAATGAAAATTGTTTCATTACTTGAATTAAAAAGTTGCCATAAACATAATATTCTAAGGTTTTAGTGTAAGAAAGATAGTGTACTTATAGATTTTAAATCAATGCTTGCAAATTATCATATATTACTTAAGATTTGATTTCCTTCTACTGGTACTTTTTTATAATAGCTATTCCCATTTTTAGGGTTAGAAGAAACGACAGCGCTGCCACAGTTTCTGGGCTATCTGCATGCTCGAACATGTAAAATAGTTTCTGTAGATAAAGTTTTACATTTAAATATATTACTGGAATTTTTGTATTCCTTATGCTTACAAATGCTTACAAATTAATGCTACAAATCCATAATAATTATTGCAATAACCTTATTTAATTATAGACGTAATCATCGTGTGAGGCCCAATTGAGCTTATTCACAGTTTACTTGGCAAGAACAGTTTGAAATTCAGTCTACAACCTTAAATGAGCGAAGTCATGGCACGCGTACTACATACTTTGTATTAAAATTAACGCTCTTACAAACATTGAAAATTAGTAAATAATAAAAGGTTTAGCCAATATTCATACAATATAATTAAAATGTTGGTTTTTTAAAATAAAAAAAGGGTTTTGGCATAAATTTCTTACCACTGTATTTGTATTAAACATCTTAAAGAGAAAAAATGTAAACAAAATTTTGATACCAAAGCTTCCATTGTTGATACCATTCTCGTGTTTATGTATCGTTTTTCCTGTCAAACTTGTGATTTAATGCTTTTCCACAAATAGTAAGTATTACTTTATGAGAAATACTATGCATGACTGTGTATGCAAAGTAATGAATCAACGAACTAATTTCATAAACCATGTCCAAAATATCTTATAACTATGTTAATAAGACAAATGATAAACTAATCAAACTCAATCACACTTTCCCACCTTATTTACTATGTTATTTAAATATGGAACATTGCTTAGGATTCTCCAATTGAACCTTTTTAGGATTGGGTAACTACTGCAATAAATTTCAACTAAAACAGTATGAATATTAAACAACTGTTTTGCACCTAGCCCTTGCGTATTCTGTTTGCAGACCTGTTATAGACCCCAAAACAAAACTCAGACCAATAGTGCCTAGTAAAATATTTAAAATAATCATTAAGATATGTGACAACTCGAGTGTAATATATAAGTAAATAATTTTGTACGTATCACAAATATTTTAATGAAATATACCTTTACTTGCAAGAATGTGTTCCATTTCGTAAACAAAATAATATAAAACGTTTAAATGGGTGTATTGAAAAGTCCTGTAAAACACAGTATTGTTTAAATATACTAATTTTGATGACTTTAACTTCTAAGAATTACTTATTGAGTAAAGAAAATACATTAAACATACCAATATTTAATAATTTATAGTTGATATTTATTTATAAAATACCAAATCTCAATTCATTGTATCTGGTAAGATTTTCCGCAAGAATTGTTTATCGCAAGCTACGGAGCCATTTGTTAGGGAAATGAACTCTTTATAGGGTTGAAAGCGATGTTCTCTTTCCTCTAATAATTAAATGTCTCTTTATATTCTTCTAAAAGGATATTTTTTATTTATTAAAACATATTTTCAAAATCTTTTTAAATTGTTGCTTATTATGCTACAATTTCAAGCTGTAAACAATTACGTGAGATAATAATCAGACGTCTCGTGTTTTGTTAAACAATTAATTATTTCACAATAATGCATATGTGAGGAAAAATTATTGTAGAAATTAGTGTTTTTTTTTTTTTTTTTTTTTTTTTTTTTTTGTAAATATATAATTGCTTATGCAATTAGATTCTAAATTTCTTAACAATTCCATTAAAGAACATATCTTATAAATTTCCATTAAAAATTTTCATAATTGATCACAAAACTCACATCTTTACAGCGTGTGTATTGTAAACAATGGTGCCCAAAGTTGCTCTGGTGTTCAACAAGCCATTGATGATTGATTGTAGTTTATGTTGGTGATAAGGCTTTAGAGTAAAAGTTACCTTATTGATGTGTGGGCTTAAAGTTATGTGGTGAAACATCTTATAGATAAGCCTATAAAAATTCACATATTGATTACTTTAGTTATTTTTTTTAGTTTTTATGCATAGTTATTTTTTGTGAAGTATCATATCTTATTCTACTTATCAGATTCATAAAGCACTAATTTTTATGAAGGCTATTAATTTATGATTAAAGGAATAAAATATGCATAAGTAGCTTAATTTGATAAATATAAATTTGGGCATCTCACTAACTGATGTACATTTTTTCATAATACAGTTTTAGTTTTTGGGGTTAGATCATAAAAGCTGCAGTCTAATGATGTTTTGTTTAAGTTTTTAAATTATTTATTTGTTTATTCAGAAAATATATACCAAATACATTTAATGAAGTTAACATTACATTAATTTGCTTATTTGTGTACTACCAAAACTTTAGATTTCATATAATGATGTCGAATGTATATAATTGATACTTTGAAATTAGTTGAATACATTAGATCTGATACAGTGATAACTACAAACATGGTGGTCATTAGCATCTCCAAGTTTGCCATGACTGAACGGAACATTGGGACTTGGAAACTCGACTAATTATGGAAATATTATCAAGTTGAACGAAATGTAATTAACTGTGATGAAAAGATAAATTATCTCAAAACATATCTATGGGATGAACATATAAAATTCACCATTTCAAGGTCAAATAGTAAATTTACGGATAATTTTTTTAATATAAAATAATGAATATGTTATTATTTTAAATAAGAATGAAGCAATTTTTTTCACATACCATGTTAAGATCGTATAAAGACTCGTTATTTTAACGTTATTTTTTATTATTGATTTCAAATTAAATATATGCAAAAATTTTTTTAAATGTAGATAAATTTGCTATTAAATGATTTAAAACTTTATATTACGAAAACCTAACCCAAACATCATGTTACTACAATGTAACATTTACAATGCTAAAAACAATTGCAATTGCAAATTGTAACAATTTACAATGCTAAAAATGTATAAAAATAGTTTACATTTTATTGGGAAAATATGATTTTTTCAAGAATTATTCAACAATTAACACTGTTTATCAATAATATGAAATTCAATTCAATAAAATATCATTAAAAACTGTAATTTTTTAAAGCTGTTAAATTGTAATGCCAATTCCCTGCTGTACCTTTCAAGGCGTTTTGTGCTTGGAATTCCATAGCTTAGAGAGAAAGAAGAAAGTAGGCTACATTACGGAAATCATTTAGGAATGTATTCTAACAGTATGTACTAAGTATGTTATTCAAAGGACTTAATGGTTCTGAATTACCTAAAGATGTTTGCTGATGATACACAAAGTAGTTGTTAGGTCATGTACACCATTAAACATCTACCTATATTTAAAGTGTCAGTGAAACGCGTTACAATTTAAGGATTCTTATATGTAATTTCAGTGCTACAACACTTTAAAAAAACCTGTTATTCCGTCATAGTAATTCACCAATTATATATTGTGTTTTTCTATATGTTTTAATTAATAAAACAAGCGTTAAAATTATCTATTATCATGAAATAGAAACGGCTATATACTTTTAAGAACTGTGCAATAATGTAACAATCAAAAAGGGCAATTTCTAAGAAATAATTCCTTTTATATTTTTTCTTATGTCACACAGAATATAAAAATATGATATTTTCCATTATTCTACATTAAAAAATAAGCACAGCTTGTTTATGTAATTTTTTCAAGCAATTTATATTCAAGATTATTTCTAAAGCTTCTTATATATTTTAATTCTGCCGTACCCCAAGTTTCAGTAAAGATGCATCAGTGTAAGATTATTCCTCTTCAATAGTGGGAGGTAGGAGTTTCTTGCCTTTGTTGACTTTCCTGCGGCTGAGATGAAGATCCTTAATCATTATTCGATCCTGCTTTTGACATCACTCCCCTCATCGAAAACGATGCTATTTGCAACTAATTTTATGGCATTTAAAAGACGAACAAAATTTACGAAATAAAAAGTTAGTATTAGACTGAGCCTAACAAAGTAGAGTTTTTTGCAAAGCATCACCACCTAGGCGAAAAAGATCTGCGACCCCCCGAGTATTAAAATTCGGGTAATCACTCAATGGTTCAATGTCATAGCAAAATTCATCATCGTTGGATTTTTTTAGGTAGAATTGTAAGCCCCTCGTCGTCTCCGTCCTCATGGGACATGCTCACATGTCCTGTGGCTGCAGTCAGGCTGTGCGTGGGTCAAGATTGGCGATCACGTAATTAACTTTAATAATTTAAAAATACGTAAATGTTTTATTTTACCACTTAGTGTAGTTTTGATAGTGCCAATTTGCATTAATGTTATTAAAAACAAAATAAATACATTTTAGAAACTACACAAAAACATGAATACTGTACTTTTTATAATTTTACAGGTCAAATGTATTCTAGAAAAAGATAAGGCATATTACTCTTCATTTTTATGGTAACCGTATACAAATATATTATTACCTTATTTTCTTAAGTACATTTCATGGTCCAAGTAACTTTCATTCAAAAGAAATCCATCAAAACTTGAAAGGAAACATTTCGTAGTGAATAATTCATTCACACTAGGTAAAAGCTCATCCAAAAAGTCCAATTGTCAACAATTACTTCAATAATATATTTTAAATCCTACCAAGCTAACTAAAATGATCTGACGTTAAATTAATTTCAGTTGAAATTGGCTAGGAACAATTAATTAACCTTAATTTAACAATCCACTTAATGACATAAAGATTTTTACTTTGTCTTTTCAGCTAGCAAGCAAGCCTTGAGAGTTGTAACTCTCGGATGTAATGGCCTGATAGGCTCTTACTTTCAGGTGAAAAATTAAATTCACTGTATAATGCCTTGCAGAAGGGTGTGGTCTAGATTTTAGTAACTATCTACAATAAACAAAACCATAAATCGAAAGCACTGAGCCCTGATCATTATATAAACTATTTTAAATAAATGCATAGTGAGCCGATATTATATTTTTGTTATTGATAATTTTTATTTCATCTGAAGCTTTTTTGAAATTATATTAGTAAAAAGGATGTAAATAAAATGAAATAGTACATTCAAAGAGCTGTGGATATGAAAAATCGTTTATATATAAACATTTATAATTGGTTTTTTCTGATAAAGCTTTGCTGAACAACGTTTTCCTTTACTACATTACTTTAAATAAAGGTACACGAATTCAAATAAAATCATATGCTTGTAAAAAATTTTCTTTTTTATAATTTACAATATTAATAATTGCAATTTCAATAACTAATAAATAAATTGATGTGATAGCGTTATAATAAATCTAATATATACATTACCACGTTGAATAGTGTTTATCTGTCACTTGTAACTCTTACCTGAAACAAGAAAAAAGTTTTAGTTGAACAAAAAAGATAAATTGACAAAATTTTTTTGAACCAAGTTATGTAAAACCAAATCACTTAGAATTATAATTAAATACGGAATACATGAACTCAAATTCAATTCAAATTATTTTATTTCTATGAAATATATTACACAACTATGTAACATAAATACATGGAAATTAGTCCACACATAGGACTGTATATTATCAGAATATAGAATAGTTAATATTAAAGCTGTTATCATAGAAATTAGTTGTTTAATGTTTAATATATTTTTACGAAAAAAAAACACATCTTTTAGAAAATTACAATGAAAAGAGGTTCAAATTAAGAGCATAATTATGAGTATTATTTAACAAAAATTACATTGATGTTTTTATAATTAATTTTGAACTATTATTAGATAATAATGCATTGTATAATTTATTGAGGCTCCAAAGTGTGGGCAGATACTTTCACTAAGGAAGTATACTGGATGAGGCTCGCTCGAGTGCAGTCAAGCAGCACACAGGGTCGCATCATTATATGGTACATTGTCCGAGCTGGCTGTCCTGGTAATCACTGGAGTAAATCCCTGTCCATCTTTTTTCAAAGGAGAAAAAGACGATCTACCAGAGACATGTAGCAAGGACCTAGCAAAGATCACAGGGACGTCAGCCCTTCTACCAGGCATGGCAGGAGAGCTGGGAGCTGGAGAGTAACGGTCAATGAATTACGAGACGCAACAAGCAGGTACAACCCTGGGTGGAACGGGTAATGGTGAGGTATACTACCTTCTAACTTAATTCTTGTCAGGCCATGGCGTCTCTTTTCAGTCGTCAGAATGAGCTAGACTGGTTCACCTGACTGCCTGTATTGCCCTGGCGTTTCCTACAACACCGAACACAAGTTCTTCTGTTGTCCACCCTAACGACAGCTACTCTTGGAGGTCACATGACATCTAGGAGAGCTGTCAGTGGACTCAGTCTGCATGATCATGCCAGAGGGTGAGGACAACACTGGGGTTGCTTATTGTATTTCGTCCATAAAATCCTCCGATCAAAGAAGGCTGGTTTAGGGAGGACTGCTAACTACTGTAAATCTTTATAAAAATCAACGGCTGGATTGAGATTGAGCCATAAAGGCCAAAAGCGAAAGTAAGCCTAGAGACTGTCCATAAATTACGTCATCTGAAAATAGGATGGGGGGTCCAAATTGAAAATGACGGTAGGGTGATGTGCAAGGGGGGTTGGCTTTCATATGACGTCATTTCATAAATGATGTTTTATATCAAATTTTGACGTTAAAACAATGATAATTTCGTACTCAATTCAATTAGTATAATATTATTATCTAAGAATATACATTAGACTATTTTTAGGCGTTATTTTATTGTTTATTTTTCCATCGAGAAAATCATTTTGGTTTTATTTCTGAAGCTAAATTAAGATTTGATTAGTCAGTGTTTGTATTTTATCAGGTTGCGTTCATCGTCAGACCAAGAAAAGGAGAAAAATCATTATTTTTACTTAAAATGAAGGTTAAAACAAATTACGTCATTTTCCTGAGAGGGGGGTCAGATAAAATATGTTGGTAGGATGGTTTTAGGGGGGGGGGGGTCCAAAAATGGAAAAAAGCGATGACGTAATTTATGGACGGGCCCCTATTGCTGATGTAATGCAATAAACGATCCTTTTTTAGTATCCGAAAGCGAAAGAGGACTCTTTTACCACCATTTAAAACCATTATTTTTTTTCTCCCTCTAAATATCAACAAGAATTTTTGAGGTATTACAAGATCTGACAGTTCATGGTGTGCCAGTTTGCCAGTGGATAATGTAAAACTTATTAAATACAAAATTAACAGAAATACTAAATAGTTTTAGGCCGATCAAGGAATATATTACTTTTTACGTTAATAACGGGTTTACCAAAGAACGGATTCAACGGCAAGTAATCCCGTCCGCCATAATTGTACGACCATAAGATAATCGTTGATGCTATAGGTTTCAGCTGCGCCTGTCTCAACAGTTTAACGCACGCAGACCACGGATGAGGGATTAGAGGAGGTTTGGGATTGACAGTTCATTAACAGTCGATCAATCATCTTTGAGGAGATTTTGACGAGATAACAGCTTAGTTAACAGACAGCGACACATTTGAGCACTAAAACTCTTGCAGTGAGGGTGAGTACAAGGATAATATATACAATTATTATTAATAATATGAACCTCTACTATTATTTAAATTATCGTTCAAAGTCAATACTGCCGAAATAGAGCACCAAATGTTGACGGGTTCAGTTTTTAAAATTGCGTTGTTCTTAATCTTTTTTTAGATCTGTGCCTTAACAATCAACAGCCAATGGTATCTAGGAACCTATAGTTTAACGTGGGATTCGAACCACAATTTTGATCTCATATATATGAATTGGTCTAATTATGAGGATGGTATTTATGGATGAACTAGTATTCACTAGTGTGGACGTTAATCCCCACCATGAAATAACGCACCCACAAGCCATCGCATATAACTATCCACAATTCGTGACCTCCAAGTAGCTGGATTACAGGACGTCACCACCGTCCCAGTCCAAATTATAACAAGTGAGACTCAAGGCAGGAAATAAGACATCAAAGAGTTAAAGAAAGGAAGATTCAAGTAAAAAATAACGAAAAATAAGTTAACGATTAACGAGAGAAGCTTTTATACATTTTGTACGTGTATGATAGGCCAACAACTAGTTTAAGATAAAAAATGTGATCATGAAGAAAGACGTGAGAAGAATGAAGCAAGGAGAAGGGAGGAAGAAAAAAGAGAGAAAAGAAAAAAATGAACAAAAATAATTAAAAAGATTGGAAAAAGTTATTAGAGTATTAAATAAAATGGAAATTAACTAAGTGAAAAGATCTAGTAATGTGAACTTTTAAAGTTTGATAAATGTTAAAAACCATTTTATGTAAATAACCATTCATTGTAAAACATTATTGTCAGTGGAATGGATATCATTATCATTATAAAATTTATCATAGCTAGGGAAAGGTGAGCCGCACAATGCACTACATTGTATAGGGTAGAGTGATATTTCGGTGGTTGCTTATTTAAGATTACTTCAACATTTCAACATGTGTTCTTTAGTTTCAACAGTTTAACAGTTCAACAGTTTCAACAGTTCTTTAGTTTCAACACTATGTATTAGTTTCAACAGCGGATTTAGTTTGCAAAGAGCTCAATTAAAAACCATTACACTATATTTTTCGGGATGAATATAAACTTTAAGCAGCTTTAAAATTTAAAAAGGAAAGATTTCAAATTTTAAAACCTCTTTCCAAACTTTGCCCTGTTCGTGAAACTAAAACGATTGTTTTTACATCTCAAATATTAAAATTAGTCAAGAAATAAGAGAGTGGTTGTGTTTTTAAAAACTGCTCCACGAAATTTACAAAAGATTCATTTACTTAAATGTTTATCTGACCGACCATTCATTTTATTAGCATGTAAGTAAAATAATTAAAAAGACTCAACCTAATTTTTATTGGAAAGAGAATCAAATAATTATAAATATCCAGAAAAAGAATAGTTTTGTTAACAATCATGTAAATCAGCATTTAAATATTCATAGCTTTATTAATTTACTATACTATATTTAAAAAGAAATAATAAATAAATATAAATATTTGGATTCATCAATAATAACACCGATTAACACTA
Organism: Neoaliturus tenellus; assembly: GCA_030545055.2. NCBI lineage: Eukaryota > Metazoa > Arthropoda > Insecta > Hemiptera > Cicadellidae > Neoaliturus > Neoaliturus tenellus. The sequence continues at coordinate 77,332,069 of CM061533.1, forward strand.
ATCCCCTGTGTTTAAATGTGTAAAAATCCTATTGTAGGTGTAAAATCCCTTGATTCAGACCTATCTACTAGTATTAGTTGAGCCCTATGAGACAATGGGTCCAATCAGACTACGGATTGTGAAATGGATTGTGGGACTTGAAGCATGAATGTTGATAATGCTATGTGGTCTGTCTATCCTATTACTATCTTGAATTGGGCCAAACTTTACTATGCCATATTGAGGCGATTTTGTTTTAAATGTTTGGTAATAAATATTATTATTTTGGTAAACGAAACTTCATAATACTACCTGTCTTAATATAAAAAAATATATTATAAAAGAACACAATAATATATGAGTATTAGAAGAAAGATTAAAAGGAATTGCATGTATTTTAAAACTACCAATCCGTAACTCCATTTCATAATCTAAGTTTCATTAGGAAAGTTTCATTAATATTACAAGTAATATCGTAAAAAGGTATGTTATTACATCAAACACATATTGAGTTCAACAAAGTTTTATATTACGATATTGGTTATAGACCAATGAAAACTCGGCATTTGATAAAGAAGTTAATATAAGTTACGTAATTTGCAAATCAGCACATTGTTCCATTACTGTTCACGTTTTAGTTTCTCTATGTGCCTAATCTAGAATATATATATTTTTTAAGAGGTTGGAGGACCTCTTTTTGCCTTACTTTGCCCCGTCCACATAGACTATTGATCTGTGCGTGGATTGTATTAGACAAAGTAAGGGGGTGAGCCGCTACAGTACAAGGTGAAAGGTACTGATAAAAGTCACTGGCAGAACGCGGATTCGACCCACGACATCGCTGCCACGGTCCGGAAGTCCGGCACGCTAACCACTACGCCACCGACTCACTCAAACTTGCGGGTAGCTGAGTGGTTATAGCGTTCGCCTTTCAATCAAAAGGTTGCCGGTACAATCCTTAAAAAAGTAAGCAGCTGTTTAAATGTTTCATATCGTACTCAGTTGGCCTTTGTTTATTAAGTAATTATGCTATATAAATACAGGTTGACCATGCATAGCGTCAAAACGTGTTTTTGGGCCATTCCCCAACAAAGTGTTAAAAATTCCACTTGCGTATGGAACACAAAAAAGTGATCTAATTTTATTGAGAATAGCAACGATTAGGTCAAATGCAATCTATTTTTTACGTTTTGGATGGGTGACCACCTAAGCTATCAAATGTCAACATGTTTGTTATTTTATTTTTACAGTGCTTTGCCAAATTTAAAGTGGCAATAGATAAAATAGTGCATGCAAATTGTGTTTAGACTTTAAGCTACTAACATAATATATAAATAGTCACTTTGCTCGTGTTCCAACGTTAATCTCGTCCGTTGACATAAGGCCAATTATTTACAATAATCCAAACTGGATGTAAAATAAATTATTATTTGTAGCATTCATTGATGACCTACTGAGGTGTATATATTTTCTAAATTTAATAGTTGAACAGTCCCTTATATTTTTTTAAAGAATAAACTACTTAATTATGGTCTACGCCCTATTTTAAACATTAAAGAGAAAAACAGTTATCCTTATTTTTTTTCTACATTATATTGGTAATAAAAACACATACAATATTAATATGTACGTACAAAAGATATACGTAGAAAATACAAATACTTTCAAGATGTATAACATAGAATGTCTCAAACTATTTAAGTAGTTTTTTTACAGTAAAAAAAACCAATGGTGTACAACACAGTTGTTGTTCTACATTAGGTTTCTATTAAGTCGACCATTAGGCTGACAATTTCCACAAAGAGGCCTACCATGTTTCCCGTGTTGTATATTACAGTTTCATGTGGCAATAACCCTAATGGACACAAAATCTGTTAAGCTGATAAGGAAATATATTGCCTTGGGGGACTTTAAACGCCAGCACACGCAACGAAAATAGGGTAATATATGTTTGTGAAGTGTTTAGATAAATAATAGGAGATATTTGAGATATTTGATTAAACTGTACATCCTCCAGTACCTTCAAATTAACATAACATTATATGAAATCTTTTTGTTAAAAAAAACGTTCAACAATTTAAACCCTAAAGAACAATGGATACATTTTAAGTACAATTTTAGGTAAACTATCAAACAAAACCGACTATAAAATATGTTTCTATTGATGTTCCATTGTTTAAGCACAAATATAATTTAATTTATAAAAAAAAATAAAAAAAACTGAAATACAATTTCATACCACAAATCATATTTTTATCTTTGTTACCAAACGTTCTTTCATTATTTGCATTCCAACCAGTATCGTAGAAGCTATCTCAATTTGCATTTTATTGCCTGTGTTTATACTAAGGTAAAAGTATAATAAGTGTATTTATTACTTTCCATCGTTGATCTAACTAATTTCTACGTTATCTTTTCTCTTCAATTGTGCATATAAGATTTTCTGTATACATTCAAGTGTATATCAATGCCAGCATTATCCCACAATATTGGCTTTAAAACAACAGCTGTTCAACCAACGACGTCGAACTTAAGTGGGATTCCATGTTAACGCGTGGTTAATTAATAATCTGGGAAATTCATTACAGTGTAATATTGTAAACAGCAATTGTAAAGCCAAGAAAATAACCGTATTTATTAAACTGTCCAGTGATTTACGCTGTAATATCAAAAATGCATAGTTTCTTCCAATACAATTATTTCTTATTATTTTCATAAAAGTTAATAAATAATTTGCACAAACTCTATCCTGGTGGTTGGTTATGAATATTAAGTCTTGAAAACATGCGTTACATTGCTGTCGGTTGAATTGGGCAATAACTTCAAATTTTCTATTCTGATCTAAAAAAGATCAAACAAAGATGCATATGTTTAGATGGTGCAATAACAAGGCCTTCTAGATATCCGTTTTGAATCCAGGTTATGGTTTATTTTTATTATTATTATTATTATTTGTGGGGATATGTGAAAAATGCAATATACTCTCTGACGATCCGTGATTTTTCTTATTTAAATGAATGGATTTATGACACAGCATTATTGATTACAAACGACATGTTGCACAGGCATGGACCGAGATTGATCATAGATTATAGGTTTGCGGAGATCAGTGGTAGACTAATATAAATTTATCAGTAGGCCTATAAGACGTTTAATAATGAGGATCCTAATGACATAAATATTTTACATTACTCTTGTACGTTTCTCTTTTTATTTAATGTTAAATTTACACTACTAATTTATACAACCCCTGTATTTTTATTATGACTTAATTTTCATTGTGAAGATTTAATCTTCATAGGGGTATAATAACTCTTAAACTCATAGTAAGACAAAATGTTTATAATAGAAAGCTCTACAACCAGTACCACAATCCATCTGCTCATATTAGTATGCCTTTTATAAACAAGAATTGCTCCATCTAAATGAATAAACCCGAATGAACTTTTGGAACTAACTGAGTGAATTTATAAATTACCAAAAGATCCAACATCATACACAATGTTTATGATTATTATCAACCTTTTATAAAAATAATTTTTAATAGAATTTGTACAATTTTACTATAAAAAAGAAAAATATTATATAGTGATAATTTTTGATGCTATATTTTGGCATCAGTCATCGAGAGATTAAAACAAATCTAATGTTTCAATTTTTAAAGCGCTTCCTACTTTTAATCAGGGTGTTTAAAGAGTAACTAATTATATCAGTACAGAATCACACAGCCAACCTAAACAAGTAACGTATGTCAACACAATCACTGGGCTCACCGTGCTGGTCAGTTTGGGCTCATCGTGGTGGTGGTGAAGAAGGTGCAAAGATGCCATAGGTTTGTCACATTGTCACTTCACGGTGCGCAACACAAATAACACAGCACGTTACTGTTCCCATAGCCTGATGGCGCATAACTTAAAACATCACTTTCATATCATTATTTAATTTTTATAAGCACCATTTTAGTTTTAGATATTTAATAGGTTAGCAAAAACTAGTATAACACAATAGAATACATGAAAAACAGTGACTTTGAAACTTTTACAAAGATTTTTTTTTTAGAATAAGATGACAATATTTTGTGAAAAATAAGTTTCTTCGTGAGGGATTAATTTAAAACCTTATGAAAACCACGTAAATTTCTAAGTTCCGGTTCAAAAGCAACGCACAGTATGGTTGTGGACAGGTGGTGTCCACTAGGGGTGGTGCCTAGCACCGCCGGCGGCGTTCTCGTTGGCGGGCGCGGACGGCTCTGATCCCGCCACACTACACTCGCCGCCGCCCGCCACCACCGCCGCCGTCAACCCTCACCGACGCGCGTGCGCCACCCCTCACGTCACGTTGTTTATACGGTACAACTCGGAATGTTTTCAATTACCGATGTAACGGCTTTGTTGTTACACCGTGGAAGACACATCGCTTGTCCTGCCTGTTTGTTCGATCCGTCGTCAACATCTTCGCCTCCAGCATTCAAATCAGTCGGCTCTACTATAAGATAAATATTTTATATTTTTAAGTTTATTAATTTAATTTATGATAAATTTGTAGATATGTTTAAATAAAATAACGAAATGCAATATCCTTTAAATTATTTTGATTGATTTAAACATTACCTGCATACCTGGTTTCACCCAGGACCTCCAAAAATAGAGTCCAATAGAGTTTTTATTTTATTTTTTTATTTTTTTTTTTAGTAATGGTTATTCACCCTGGAAGTATTTCTAATTGTGGTACAAATGTTTTGCCTTCTGTTGTATCCATAACCGAATCAGATCAGTAACTCCATCATGTCATAACATAGGGGTCCTTAGTCTAAGACCTGAGGTCTATAAAAACGAATGGCTTAAAAACCAATTATATGACATTGTCATAAGTTTCAACACAAGCTGTCCTGTGGTTTCCGAGCCCATTGAAGTCAAATATACAAACATCCTCTTTTGAATGTAGATACTCAAACTAAAAAATGTACATTTTGATTGATTACGATTAATTTCTTTCTACCTGAACTTGTAAGTCAAATATAACTTATAATCTAAATTTTATTTTTATGTCTTTCTGTATGATATGGGTTGGATCGGATCTTGTAGTACAAATTTATGACTTAATATTTATACGAAAGTACAGAATTTTTATCCAATGATTCATACCCATAGGACATTACTTACCTTAGATTACTGATTACCCATTAAAGAAAAAAAATTACTTTTTACCTAGTACTGTTCAAACCTTCCCATCTTAAATGTAATATTAAGAGGGCTGAATAGCTCACTTTCCACAATCAAACGTACCTACTTGATATTTGTATATAATTAAATATATTGCTCATGTTATTTTTCGTACATGAATGTTACCTTCACAGCATACAATTTGGTATATTATTTTTTTGTATTTTGTTACTGTAGTGATGAATATATTGTTATATTATTTGTATATTTTGTTTATCCAATCAAATGGTTTATTTATAATGTTTGTTTATTTATAGTTCCTTCCCTTGTTCTTATTAAGTGATGCGTGTATTTCTAGATAAATAAATTGTAATAAGGTATTATGATAAAACTAAATGATAACTCAATATTAAGATGAATATCTTTAGAAAGGTTTTATTCAACTAGAAATACACGCATCACTTAATAAGAACAAGGAAAGGAACTATAAATAAACAAACATTATAAATTAACCATCTGATTGGATAAACAAAATATACAAATAATATAACATAAATCAATTCATAATTCATTAATTAAGTAGGTGGTTATAATGTGGGTAAAAATATTGCCTTTATCAGGGCTACAGTGAACATCAGACTGACACTCGTCTAATAAATATTCTGTTTGTGGGTTGCAGACTGACACCAACAAAACCACAAACCCGGAAACTGACCTTGATGCTTGCATTAATTTTATATTTTTATACAACCAATGTTTAAAAACAAAGACATATTAACTATGATAACTAGTGTTTTTTTTATTTTTTATTTATTTATTATTATTATTATTATTTGGCATAAGATTACAGGCAGGCACATAATAGTGGATTATGAGTTGTTTTTATGCATTTAAATCTTGGAAGCTATGATAAAGTCATAACTATTAATAGTAAGAGGCTTTTACTCCAAATGTATTCGGTACTTTGTAATATTAGCGTTTAAATAATTTACATTTTAAGGCCTAATATTATAAAGGATGTATATGATATCAATCATAGATTAAGGACCTTTGAATATGTGCAGTACATTATTGTTATATGTGGTATTAAATATACCCACCCACCAACGTTTATTTCAATGCATTCACCATTATTGACATGGACATTAAAGCAAAACAATTTTAATAAAATTTATTTCTAAAAGTACACAACATATTTTTTTAATTAGGAGCTTTTTACTCTTATCGGATTGTTTAGCACACTCCATGATGACGAGCTCGGCATCCACACATTTTAGTATTGACAAACGTTTAAAAGTGCCATTTTATCGATCATGTTATGGCCAAGATCAATATTCAATTTTAAACATTTGGGAAGACTTAAGAAGAAAAAAGGAAATGCTTTTTTTACTGTTATGAAATGCTTATTAGATCACACTTCATGCACTTTAATTATATTAACAGTGAAATAATCAGAATAAAAATGAATAATCAATACATATTTTTATTAGGAACTTGTTTAATTGTTTCCTTTTCTTACTAATTGTGAATAATTTAAATGAATCGTTGTGTAAGTCATGAATAGTAGTTTATTTTGATGTTATCAAAACACTTCATGAAATTGTTTTTACATATCATGAATTAATAATAGACAAATGACAAAATTGTCCAGGATTCAACATGTTTTAGTATAAACTTTGGTGAAGCGTTGTAATAAAAATATTGTGTAACTTGCAAATTCTCAGCATGTTAAATGTTTTATAGCACATGTTTTTAAATGACAAAAGTGGAATTTTTTTCATACCTTTACGTTACCTTGATACTGTTGACGATTTACCTTAAGTTTTTGACTAAACAAGAGCTAAAACCTTATGTTAGTCAGGGTCAGCTTGAAAATAGACAAATTGTACAAAAATACTAAAATATATTTATGTAATATGTTAGTGTTTCAAAATAAGAAAATAAAATACTAATTATAAAATAAGATTTTAAATAAGGCAATAATTAAAGGAGATGTTTTTCAGGCTAAACACGAGAACAATGTCATAATTGTATATATTGTATAATAATTTAATCTTACCATTGTCAGAGCTTTCGATATGAACAGACTTTGTGATACTTTAGTGATCGCTCTAAACTCAGCTAATGGAGAAAACCTGAACTCTAGTACCAAAACAATTATGGATTGCTTAGCTACCAATTTTAAAATAGAAAGAATTGCTTTATACGAACTAGAATCAGCGATGGGCTTAAATACACACGTGGGGTGGAAAGCGCAATTAAAAAGTTCAGGGTTTGAGCTGAAAGAAATGGAAATCCAAAACAAAACATAAATAAAACCAGCGTGTCTGCTGTGGTATTACTTTTTGTACTCAGGGTTTTTTGTTAATAATGTTTTGTTTTGTGAGTGTTGTCGATATAAAGAGTAGAATTAGAATGGTTATTTGATGTAGTTTAATTAAAGTTAATGATGCACTTTAAATGGAAATGGTCTAAGAATAACAGTTTTATCCTAGATAATTAAAAACCGGGTTTTCAAAAACCGTTTTTCAGCGTTTTCAATGATTAAGTATACAAAATTAAATGTACAGTATAATAATTTTAGGTACATTTATTATTTTAAGTCTTTGAAAAGTTACATAACGGAGAAGTATCGGTCCGTATATTGTGAACAGTGCGTGATGTAGGGTAGTAAATAAAACTTGTTTCCCAAGTACTTTATGAACCAATAACATAACAACTTTTTCCGTGTGTTGTGGTCATTTGGACTAAGTACAGTGTATCAGAGTGCATCTTATCAGAGTGGGTTGTTTTTTTCACATATTATTTAGGATAAAGCAAAATTGAGAATCCATTTGTGCATCAACATTTTTCTCTGTCCTGTAATACCAGTTAATGTTAGCTTTTAAATTGAATAGGATAACCAATTTTGTAAACTTAATTGATGACCAAATATGCATAAGTAAATGTATATTTTAGATATTTTAACACTTGCGTTCTTTTGAAATGGGCAAATTGAAGTTTAATAGTGTTTTGTATTATACAAATTTATAATGGGAACATAAAGGGTTTATAATGTTGTGTTTATTAAGTTTACAATGTGCATTCATAAATATATTTATCAATAAATACCTTATTAGATTAAAATGTATGAGACTTTCACTTAAACAAACACGATGTGTAACCCGGATGAGCCCAAAAACTGACATTAACATGTTTTCAAATAGTTTAAATTTCAAAAATTATTTGTGAAACTTATAAAAGGAAATGGTGTTATATGTTATTTTTAGTTAAACTTTATTCGTACACTATCCAAAGGTATAAGTAATATTATCACTAGGGTCTAATAAAACAAATATAGATATTCGGATATTTACATTCAATTAGATAAACTCATATCTACGATTTTTGAGTTATTAATTTAGGTTGGTGAACATGAAAAGTAATGGCTAACATCATAAATAATGGGTGATCTTCGAAGAGTCTAATAATAGGTTGTTTTCCCTATAAAAAGTACGATATTTAAGAATGGATTATGTAATAGAGAATAGTAATTTTATAGGCATTCAGAGCTGCTTCGAAACGAGGCCGTCTTGGGCTGGAACCATTGTGCAAAACTTCCAGGACGGCCACGAGGTTTGTGGTTTTCTAACTAGTTTGCTTGGTCTTTTAGCAGTTAAACTCTATAACTTGCCAGGATTAATGCCGGTTGGGGAGGCTTAGGAAGGTTTGGGAGTAATAATTCATTCAAATTTACATTTCAGTTTTGGCTTTTCTAAAAATAAAAAATATGACTACTTGCAATTGATAATACAATATTGTTGTTTGCCAAAACAACATCTAAAAGAAACAATGATACCTCATTTGCATGTACTTCGAAAACATCAAGAAATTCTAAATGATACAAAGCTGAACTTACAATACTAACACGTTTGGTAAATTCAGTTTATAATTAATGGAATCTTCTGTTTTTATAATATTATCATTTTCGTAAATCATACAATATTCTAGCAATATACGTTGGTATTTATATTAAGTTTGTATAGTAAATATTATTCAGTCGTTTTACCTGGATTTCCATTAAAAAAATCTTTGTTATTACTGAGTTTTTCCTTTAACTTATACTCCAATCATATAATTTTAAAACAAATTAGGTACTGTATCTAAAGTAATAGTAGACATAATGATTAGAGTAAGAGTATTAAGTTCGATGTGATCAGTGATATGCTTTGAGCATTATAAAAAAAATTTAACATTTCGAAAAACAAAAACTAGAAATATTAAATGATTCAATAAAATAAGGACTATCCAACACAATGAAATTATTATATTCACAATAGAATTAAGTTTTTTTGCCAGATATGGTTATTGTGGTAATGTGTAAATAAAACAAAATCAAAGTCAATTGAATCACATCTCAGTCTAAAAAACACATCTTGCCCCTCTCCGTAGTATCTGCCACCACACAAACCCTTACAACTTAAGAATACATTTATAATAGTTACACGCACAGTTTAAAATAACATATAAATATCAATTTTTTTTTAGTTCATATCCTACTACTGGAATGTCGAAATTAATTTGAACAAAGTATTACCTTCTGACATTCCTTGTCGCTGTTGGTTAGTTTGCGACGCATTTCGTCTCTATAGTGACATTTTCAAACATCTTCGCACTAGCGGTTCGTCATAAAGTTAAAAAACATTCACACACGACAGAAATACATAAATACCAGTAACACATAAAATACTATTATATCACGTCGACGCGGTGGCCACATTTTTGCGCGTGGATTTTTTGCAACGACTGGAACTGGGAGCGGTCACTATAGTGACGAAACGCGTCGCAAACTAACCAACAGCGACAAGGAAGGTCAGAAGGCAATACTTTGTTTAAAATAAACATATCAAACATAATCTGAAAGCGAATTAAGAACTAAGCAGTGTCTATTGTCCTGAGGTAACTGATAACTGATAAGAACCTTTGAATAATGGATTGTTGACTTCAGGCAATCTAAATAGAGTAAGATTATTACTCTTTGTGTTATGTGAAATATTTTGCGTTACAGTATTACCAATTCTTAAATAAAAAAGTCTGAGCACTTTGTAAATGTATAAATGTGAACAAGAAGTACTTAAAGTTCAAATAATAACGAAAAAGGACTATTTATTTTCCACCAGATTGTAATTAATCACAACAAATTATTTTAAGTTGTTCTTAATTTTTCAAACGCCTATGCTATTTAACTAATGGTAGTCAATAGCATATTCTAATCTTGAAATAACTAAAACGTTGCAGCAGCAACCTAGACCATGGCTTTCCACTGTGATAAAAAAAAATTGTTTACCTCCTTGGCTACCTGGTTTGATTAATAAATCACAGCTTTGTTTTCCAACTCCACGCTAGTGATACTTACATTATTTTGCATCTATTATATTATTGATTTTTATTGCCTTCGAATATTAAGAAGTATCTCCATCTTATTTGTAAATTTAAATTTTTTCGTCTATATCAAACCTTATCTTGATACACAAACTATGGAAATACTAACCAAATTTAAATCACCTCTTTTAAATCACAAAACTTAGGCCTACTGTACAATTTTTTTTCGCCTGGACAACATATTAAGTTTAAGTTTATCCAAAAACTAACAAATTTTGCCTTCTGAAGTTTTCTGCACTTTACATTTGACTTAGAACTATTTAGGCAACTATTAACTATAAGGTTCCTAAAAATATGATAACAATAATTTATAGAATTTGATAAAAAACATTCACAGCACCTTATTTTCTGCAGTTTAGATGTAATCGAATCCAAGCTTAAATTAAATCCAAATGATTATATTTGATTCAATTTTGAGCCATTCTGCTGAAAGCTCGTGTAAATAATGGGTAAGAAAGGAAAGAATGGTTTTGTCGTTATGCTTTATGGCGTGTACTGCTTCTAATATCTTCAGCCGATAAAATTCCACTTACAAAAGTCAGACCTAGGAATGAGACTTGAATTGTTTCAGTTCAAGACTTTCAACGGGAGTTCAAGTATTTTTGTTTTGCTGGAGCTAGTTCTAGTTTTGTAGTAATGGATATTTTAACGTAGAGTGTCTCGCCTTAAAAATATTTCACTTAAGATGGGTTTTAGAACTATAATTTTTAAATGTTTGTAAGAACATTAACTCCAAAATGTAAATTGTCATTTTTTCAGAATAAGATATTTTTAAATGAACAGCTGCCCTTGTTTGATGATGTACTGGGTCACACTGCGCTAATAGAACACCAAATCAGGCTGAAAAGGGGAATACCATAAAGCACCGTTAATACCACCGAAACCTTGTGATGCAAGAGGTAACTAATAATGAAGTGAAACAAATGCTTAACGATGGAGTGATCGAACCGTCACAAAGTAGTTGGTCATCTACAAGCGTGTTAGCCTGATTCGGAAACCTTCTGGTAAATAAAGGTTCTGTATTGACTTCCATCGTTTCAAAATATCCTCAGAACTAGAAGTTTATGCCATTCCCAGAATAAATGTAATTTTAGAGAAACTTAGACAAGCGTATTTTATCTCGACACTTAATTTGGCGAATGGATATTGGCAGGTGCCGATAGCCGTCATGTCACGGCCTTTACTGCACTAGGCAGTTGTTTATTTCAATTTACTATCCTTGCTTTTGGCCTTCATTCGGCCCCAGCAACATTCCAGCTGTTACTGGTTAGAATAATAGGCCCAGAGTTAAAGCCGCGAGCGATGGCGTACCTTGATGATCTTGTTCTAATCTCGGCCACTTTTAAAGAGCATTTGGATTTACTAAATCAAGTTTTCAATAAAACGACGTCTGCTTATCTTAGAAGTAAAAGATATTTTGGCCTCTCTTAAAATGGTGGCTATAACTGAAGGAGTAGAATTTCGGTCAACCGAATGGCTACTTTTGGAAATTCCTTCCGATGCAGCAATTCCAAAACACAATATCTTCTGCCAGTTCCCCTCTGTGCCATGGCAGAAAAGACTTTACCGAAAAACGGAGAGGTTTCGGAGCTAGAGTGGAGGATAAAAATTGCCACGGCTATTTGCAGACGGTTCCCACGAAATGAGCAGTTCGACCTGGTAGAGCCCAATCGAAGTGAAGAGCACACCCGCCGCTACTCTGGCTCCAACTTCTAGGAGGGTAGCGTTTCAGTCCAGGTAACTACCACTCAGGGCATGGTCTCCATGGACCAACAATAAAGGGATAACAAATATTACACCGTCCGAAGATAGAATGAAGATGTAACATACTTCCGTGAGAAAATTTTAAAACCCCAGTTTATGTGACACCATCCTTACAAAGAGTGGTATAATATGGGGAAAACCGCAAGCTAAGCTTGTCAATTCTAATTCGTAGTTGAAATTACGAAGGGTATATTTTTTACCAAAGATTTGTTTATGTTGTTACCAATTTTTGCTGTTTTTCTATTTCATTATTAAACTTAAGATGTACTTAATTAGATGTAACATTATACTTTCCGATTTTCTGTGATACCATTTTGTTATGTATCAAGCGGTACTTGAAGATTGCTTGCTCTGCATATGATTTATAAGTCCAAAGTCTGATGTAAAAGTTGAGTATGTGGTTTAAACAGACTAAAAGTTAGCTTAATGACGAATTAGCCTTTTATTTTGAGTAAACATTTTGTTTTTGAATGAAAAGCTTTATTATTTTGATACTTATAAGTGCCTTTAGTTAAGTGACTTTTGGGCTGTGCCTTTGTGAACCATGTAATAATAAACCAAAACTGTTTTATGAGACTACATAAAGTGTTATTTTATTGATTGTCTTTCTCTGAAATTATAGTTGGCTCCCGTTCAACCACGACCAAGAGGGTTGGTTTTGAAAGAGAAAGCAAAAACCTTTTTTTCTTCCTATTCTTGTTTCACCCCGAACCACTTAGGGGTTGTAAGCGTATAACCATTAAGTGCACCCATTCTTCATTTAAATTTTTGCGCCACCAAGCACAGGATCCCGTATGAATCATTTGTTTAAATATGCCGCCGCCCACGGCGTTACCGTCGTCGTCATCTTAGTGTGGCTTGGGGGGGGGGGGGGGGGAAGGCCCGTTGTCCAGTAACGAGCTACCTCAGGCAAAAAAACATCAGGCAAGCAGCAGGCAAGCAGCAGACAGGAACTTTCTCTCGTATAGCTGAGCGAATATAAGAGCGAACTTTAATAAAAAGCGATTTTTTTTCAAGCAAAGCATTTATTGCAGAGGTACTATTCGAATTATTGTGTAAGGTTGCGAGGTTTAAGGTGTAATTTAGATATAATAAGTAGTTATTTCTTTTAGCTAATTAAATTAAAAATTTGAAAATCGATACACGGTTTATGTTACTCTTGAAGATTTAAATTTTTATACGATAGACAACGTGGAGCGGATAAGATATTTTAGTTTAGTTGTTTTAGACAAAACAGTTTCACTTTTGTTTTCTCTCCAACTTCGGTAGGCCCAGAGTGAAATAACACTGCAAATAAAATATTTGTTTAAATTACAATTTGTTTGTTTATCAGCGTTAGATTCTGGCCTAAGCAGCTCCGGGGAACAGAGATGCAGTGAAATCCTGATACATGTGTTTTAACTCTAGGATTGGTTTGTTTTATTTTCTAGCCGCGTGCTTATTTTAGTTTTTCGTGATTTTAAATCGAAATTTCACCTAAGAATTAAAATTTACTTTTTCCAAATTCGGAGGCTATGATGAGCAACAGATCACCGTAAAAACTCGATGTAAATAGTTTTGCGTCTGAGCCCTCCAATTAAATCCGTTTAATAAAATCATTTCGAGCCTTGGACATTTAATACGCTTGAGGGAATCCGAGGCTGCGACGTGAAATTTTGCGTCACCCCGAAATGGCACCGTTACAACGGACATAAATATATTTTACCCTTTTACTTTGTTAATTGGTTGATTTTTATAATCATTGCATAATGTTCAGGTTATAAAATTTATGAAGCATGTTGTGTCTTTTTTTGCTTTTAAATATTTTTGTTTTTAGGATATTTACTTAATATAATTATATATTAACGCAATTTTTAACTACGGTTCGTGAAAAATAATATTTATTTTGTAAATTGTACTCAAAGGTCCATGATTAATGAAAACGTAATACAAAAATCTTTTACACAAAAAAAATTATAAGTATATAATACACAATGGCAGCCGTGTGAGTATGGGGGCGATTGGATGATTTATCACAAAAATCTTTTTTGGTCCAGGATCAGTTTCCTAAAATATTCCATACGTATGAAAAGGCGCCATGCAAAAATTAACTACTAAGTGTTATGGAAGCAAAATTAGCCCTTATAGCTTAGAACCTTTGTGTTGGCACCTGAGCATAGTACAGTGTATGAACCTTTGTACCTGGCGGCGGCAGTATCGAGCCGTGCGCCGGTGAGCCGCAGACTCAAAGGCAAACACGGCGTCGTCAGCATGCGGTCTACAACTACGGAGAACTCACAGCAGCAACTCGTGCTGAAGAACTCAACGCACTTTGCATCTACATCTGATTTCGGGTCTTTTTTGGAATGTCCCTGCATTTTTAAACAATTTTCTATTGAGTTCCCACATAATGGAAGTGGTTAAGACACGACTGGTAGTCAAGTGGGAAGTTATTTTATCGTGATCGTTATCAGTAAGATTATCTTTGGGTCCTTCACCTGCTTATCGGTAGGCTGATAAAAGGTTGCGCGCTCGGCTTACATATTCAGTCGTCATCATGTTTCTAGATTATAATTTTATCCTGCAGTACATTCCTTAGACATGTTGAAGGCAATAGAAAATTGTTTAAAAATTCGGGGACATTCCAACCTAACCTAACCTAACTGGCCCGCGGCTCTCCCAGCGGGTCAGTCGCGGGATAGCTGTGGGACGGCCTAGGTTAGGTTAGGTTAGGTTAGGTTAGGTGTCTTAACCATTTCCATTATGTGGGAACTCAATAGAAAATTGTTTAAAAATGCGGGGACATTCTAAAAAAGACCCCCGATTTCTCATTTAAACTGTTTTAAGTTTATTTTTATAAGCTTTATTTGTATAATGTTTATTTTTATATGGTGATAGAAAGTGATCAAGGCCTCAATATAATAAGACTCAATAAGACTCAATAAGACTTTATTTGCCATTAAATACATTTAGTACAATAGGCTCGTCATACAATAATTGGATACTAATACTAAAATAAATACAAACACAAGCCATGCATGATCAAAATGCAAGTCCATGCAATGCAAAAACAATGAAAAAAAATCATTTCCATGCACAAGCAAGCAAACAAAATCAAACTTGTCACAAAGGAGAAAATGAATCATGCTTGAGCAACATACCTTGTGTGTGGTAAAATATGGTGTTGTTAGTGGTGTTTGAACTTAATTAGTTGCAATTGTTTTGTCTGCCTGAAAGTATTCTGTGAGATTGTAAAAAGGATTTTGTTGGAGCCATTTCTTCATAACTATGGAAAATTTGGGTTGAGGCAGTTTACGGATTGGAGGAGGAAGCACATTGAAGAATTTTATACCTGTAACAGGAAAGCAGTGAATGGTTTTTGAGAGTCTATTTCTGGGAATGAAAATGTTCATGTTATGTCTGGTATCGTGACTATGTACATCATTGTTTCTAAGATAGGAGGATTGTCTGCTTTTAATCATGTTGATACACTGTAAAATGTAGCTATGTCAGTGTGTGATGCAAACAAAGTTGTGTCGTCTGCAAAAAGCACTACTTTTCCAGCAACACTATAGTGCAAATCATTTATAGCCACAAGGAACAGCAGAGGGTCCATTATTGAGCCCTATGGCACGCCAAATCTAATACTCTTAGCACTTGAGTTCTTACCATTTAAGCTGACAATCTGTTGCCTATCAGTGAGATAAGAGTTAATCACTCTGAGAGCACCCTCTCCTAGACCATACTGTCTCAAGTTGACCAACAGAATATCGTGCGGAATGCAATCAAATGCACGCGAAAGATCACAGAGAATTATGTGAGTGGATTTCATATTCTCAAAAGAGTTTAGGATTTCTTCAACCAAAGACTCAACTGCAAGGACTGTGGATTTCTCCCTCCTGAAACCGAACTGAGATGGTACTAGGAGGTTGTGCGTCTCAAAGTAATTGTACAACTGCATGAACATTACAGCTTCAAATATTTTGGCAAACACTGGAATCAATGATACCGGCCTATAGCTCGAAATATCCTGTCGGGGCCCTTTCTTATAAATTGGCACGGTCCTGGATATTTTAAGAACATCAGGAAACACGCCCACGACAAGACAAGAATTAATCAGTCTGGCAAGAACAGAAGCAATTACATGAATTACCCGCTTCATCAGATTTGTGGTCATGGCATAAATATCTTTGCTGTTTGAAGTCTTAAATCTATGTACAATATTTATAATATCTTTGTCAGTTACATTATTCCAATAAAACTCTGTTTCAACATCTGGAACATTTACAAGATCAGTGGCCAAAGCTGGCACAAGGGGAATCTGTTCAATAATCTCATCAACAGATTTTACAAAGTAGTTATTCACCTCATCTGCACTAACCACTAGTTCATTACCATGGCTATTTTGAGGCCTATTGCGATTAATAAGAGTCCATGCTGCCTTACATGGATTGGGTGACTCTGAAATATAAGAGGCATTAGCAGCCAGCTTGGCATTCTTTACACCCAGCCGATACTCCCTACGGAGACTGCGCAACATAGGTAGCAGGTCTGGCCTACCTTTAAAAACATCATCTATGATGGTTATCCATCTCTTCTGTTGAGCCAGTTCAGGAGTATACCAATTTGACCTAATTGGCTTGGAACTCTGGGAAAAATTTACTTTAGGCTTATTACTACTATGTACATGCTTAACCTTAAGCGGAAATACAAAGTCAAAAGCATCTTTAAAATCTAAGAAAAATTCATTGAAATGTTCATCTGTTTTCACATAGTTTACGGGTTTGAGCCAGTGATGTACCTGTGACTGTAATATGTCAGCAAATGAACAAAGAGCCTCATCGCTAAAAGATCTAAAGCTGAAAAAATTTTTCACCTCTGAGAATCTAGGCTTACTTACATAAGCACAATCAAGCGATAAAAATACATGTTTGTGGTCTGCCACCCTATCCTTACTTACAGTAACCTTAAAATTACTTTCAGGCAAGTTTGTAATGAAAGAATCAAGAGAGGCTGGACCCCTAGTAGGTTCCGAAACAGACAAACTAGGCTCAGACCCACTACAGGCTGATGGAAAACACATGGTTTTAGGCCTATTTAAATTTAACTCTTTCTGCCTAAAAAAGGCCTACGTGTCTCCCACTTCGGAACATACTCCCTGACAAGTGTCCCTGTTGGCCAAAATTCCCCACACAATAATTTGGATTTCTGATTATTATGAACGCCAATCTTGAATGATTTATAACTATCAAACTTGGTTTTGAGCTCAACACACTCACAGTCCACATTTGCTTCCTTCATGAAGGCTTGAAGATCGTCTTTCTCCACATCAGGGGCCAGCCTAGATATGAAAACCCACTCA
Organism: Neoaliturus tenellus; assembly: GCA_030545055.2. NCBI lineage: Eukaryota > Metazoa > Arthropoda > Insecta > Hemiptera > Cicadellidae > Neoaliturus > Neoaliturus tenellus. The sequence continues at coordinate 77,349,736 of CM061533.1, forward strand.
CGCTTCTCAACCGCTCTAACTTTCCCAAGAATAGGCCTATCGCCCGAAAGAGGTTTTGAGCCGATAATAGGCAACTTCTTACTACCATCAGGTTTCTTGGGTGCCTTTAACTTGGCTGCAAAGGTTGTGTCAACATTGTCAGCAGAGGTTATGTTGTTGTTGACAGCTCTTTGTTTATCATCGAGTTTTTTTTTTCCAAGATGGCAGGCGTACCAACCTCCAAACTTGGAATGACTGATGATTCTTCTGCGGATTTACCGTTTACGGATACCTCGTCGAGCTCGGCGGCGGGAGAAGAGGAAGAAGAAGACTCAACTTGCAGATTGATTGGAACTGTCTTTGGTTGACAAGCAGACGAAATTTTTGACTCAACTTCCTGTTTATAACTGACAAGTTCAGATACCAAACTATTATTTGATTGAGAAACTTCTTCAAATTTCTTTTTAAGCTCCAAATTATCATTACTAAGTCCTGGTACGATTTTAATTAATTTACTTACAGCCAGATCTAGCTCAATTACATGTTCGGGATCACTAATTTTTTCCACCACACGTTTAACCTTATCGTTAAACCATTTAACTTTGGCTCCTAGAGCTTCGATTTGAGTAAATTCGTCATTAGAAAGATTTACGCACTTTTGGTGAAACCAACATTTACAAAATCCGTCACAAAAAATACCACTACTAACTTTTTTATTACAGCACGGACAATCAGTATGTTCGTCAACCGCCATCACCAACCGGAAAAAAAGGCCTAAATCAAAAAGAATATTTTTGGATGATATTTTTAATAAATATTACTAAGACTTGTATATTGGGACTCAAAAGTACAGATACAGGTTTATACAGTTAGCATTAGTCAGGTAGGTCGACGAAGGCTCACCCCGTCACCCGCTAAGCCCATCATTATGTGCATCACTCTAATCCGGGCGGAGGATTACCCATCGGCTCACACGTTGTTTGACGATGTCTATAACTGCGAGTGCGTTAATTACTAACAATAAAAAAAGGCAATATATTGCGTGATTTAGTGTGAATTTTGAGTTATATTAATGTAACAAAATTGTATTGAAGTGGTTTTGCTAGTAACCTCTTTGAAATACATGTTCATTTTAATTCGTGATAAGTTTTATAAATTTACTAACCCCATTGGAAGGTGTAAGATAAACAACTTAATTTTAAGGGCAGCAGCGCATTGTATACAACACAGGGCCCCGATCCAGGATCAAGTCTACTGACGATGTAGCGGCATAATGTGCTAGGTTTACTTTTCTGAAAGGCCCACCAGACATTGGTTCAATTAGAAAAACGAGACAGTTTGGTTAAACTGTCAACGTTTAAAGAGCTTATCAATGTTTGTTTTTAGTTTTATTCAATAGCATTTCTGAATAACAATTGTTTCGTTATGCGTAACGCATATGTTATTGACTATTTTAAATTATCTTTATTTTTTATTATTTCGTAATACGCATATTTTAAGCTATGAGAGTAGTTCTTATAGGATCAGTTGTAATTTTATAGCTATGGTGGTAGTTGACTGTAAATTATTTTGGCAAATTATAAATTAATAACAGTAAGTAGGTTATGCAATAAGTATGTAGTGCATTGGTTTTGTTTCTTGTCCCATTAATGATTCTAACTCGGTGTTTAAAATTATGATAATCAAGCTCTGACTTCACATTTTATATCAATAACCATGGAAATTAAACCAATTTATTGATAGAATCACAAGATGTTTAACAAGTGTGTAAACTATCCCTTTCCCAGAACTATTTACTTTTCCCATGTCATAGCACATACAGTAAATACTTTTGAATGATAAACTAGTTGAAATCATATTGTAAACCAATTTGGATAAAAAAAGAAAAAAAAAATACGACACAAAAAATATATTTACACTTATACTGCGAGGTTACCCTTCTTGCTACTCTGCAACACACAATGCGTGCATGGCAGCAGTTGTTTATTTTCAAAGAAAAATGTATTGATGGGGGGGGGGGGGAGTGGGATAAGTTGATCAGTGAGCGAGTAAACTTCGACCCTGGCGACACCTATCGCAATATATTCAACATATTTCCTGTTAACATTTATTGTATTACAATTTGTTTTGTATTTAGTCGCTTGTATTTTATTTCCGAATGTTTTAGTATTGATTTTATTTTTTTTTTATTTGGTCATTTTGTATTTAATTTTTTTTGTACGTACACTATTATTCTCCATTGGTACAATTTTTGGCCAATAGCAGGGAAGAAGGAAGGCATGTGAATATGACGCCATTTGTCTCTTGTATTACTGACCGCCATGTTGGTTCTGTCATCCTCTCTTTGGTCCTGATGATAATCGGTGGGTCCGATTGAAATCGATTGCCATTTTCCATTTTTAACCTTTTACCTCCGGTGTCGTCCCGTTGACCCAATGTTAGGTATGGGACCAGTCAAAATCCTCTTCAGCAACATCCAAGGGATAGGAATAGGTTTACTTAAGACTATAGTTGGGAGATGACTTGTTGGCCACCTAGGGAAAAAGGGATTGAGGGGAGGTTACCCCCACTCAGTGATTTCTAGATCTACTATTGGTTAATTTTTAATGTCTTATTTTATTTCAATGCTATTTAACAGCTGATAGTGGTGGGGGTATCTTCCCCTTCACTAGACAACAAGTCATCTCCCAACTATAGGTTAGGTTAGGCTAGGTATTCTCCAAGTAACTCTCAATGGAGTAAAAAGATTTTGATGTAAGATATTGTTTGAGTTTATATTTAAATTTTGAAAGGCATGTAATGTCTTTAATGTCAGCTGGAAGTTTTTGAAAAAGTTTTGGTCCTATAAAGTTTGGTTTGCTCTTAAACATTGACAGATTGTGAAAAATTTCAGTTCTATTGTTTCTATGTCTTGTATTATAGTTGTGGACTGTTTTTCATCGGTTTGATGGTTTTGATTGTTTCAGCTTTGTTAATGGTTTTGAAGTGAGAGAAAACTTGTTCGGTTTACAATTGAAAACCAGAGTATTGTTTGGTTCCTAACTTGGAATGAATTGAAGTTGCAACATTTGTGAAGAATGAGTTGAAAGCATCGTCCACCTCTCTAGGATCTGTCAAGCAGGTCCCTTCGAGATCAAGTTTGACGTTTTTGACGTTTTTTCAATTGCTCCTCTGGATTCGTTGATAATTTTCCATGCTTCAGTAGAACTGTTCTCCGACAGAGTCAGTCTCCTTAAAACATGGTTATATTTTGCATTTTGTATTTTGTCCCCGTACTGTTTTTTACATCTGTTATATATTATTTTGTGTTTTCAACTTTCTGAGATCTCCAGATGTTAAAACAGTCCCTAAGCCTGGCCTTGTGATCAAGAATATTTTGATTTATCCAAGTACATGTATTTGCCTTGCGGCTTGGTTTTCTACTTGAAGATACCATGGGGCAGGAAACTTCAAAAAGATAGCTTAGTTGATTCATGAAATTTTCAAATTTTTTGTTTGGGTCGGAAGAGCTATAAACATCAGCCCAGGTCTCGAGCCTTAGCCTAGTTTTGAGCTCATCCAGATTGGATGGTTTAAGGTTGCGATGCCTAATTTTCTGAGTTTCGGTAATTCTGAAGTGTTTCGTTTTGAAGAACAATTAATTGAGCGGTGTGATCTGATTTGAAAGGCACTATGGTGGATTTGTGGATTGGCTGTACATTGACTAGAAAATTGTCAATACAGCTCTCTGAGATTTGAAAAATTCTAGTGGGTTCGTGAAAAATGGGCGTGAGTCCATGGCTAACAAGTGAATTTTGAAAAGCATTTGAATTGGCTCTGTCTAAGTGGAATGGGATGTTGAAATCGCCACCCAGAACTACTCGGTCAGCTGACCGTGAAATTGAATCGGAGTAATCACTGAATTGATCAAGAAAGGTGTCCAGGTCATACGATAAATGTCTGTAGGCTACGATAAATCGCGGCCACAATAACCTTTTCACAAAAAATTTCAAGCTGAATTTCTGTGGCTTCAAAGTCCTTTTCAATGGTCATGTTGTTGCCAACCGTCAAGGGTTTTACCCCTTGGAGGTTACTATTTCTATGAACAAAGATGCCTACCCCACCTTTAATCATAGATTGTCTGGATTGATGTGTGATCAGATCATAACCTTCGAGGACAAATTGGTCAGCCTGAGATGGAGTCAGACCAAGCTCAGACACTAAGAAGACATCAGGAGTCTCTTCATAAAGCAAAAATTCTATGATCTCTCTTTTTTTACTTATTCTATCAACATTGAGATGCAAAATCCTTACATTATTTTTTTCTAAAATTAAATTTTCCTGTGTGCTTAGTTCTTCCTAGCCTAGCCTTAATATTACTACCTGTTTTTTTAAACAGACACTGTTTAAACAGACACTGTTAAACAGAAACAGACACACTAATATAGGTTGCTAATACGTCACATACCATCTCCTTCCCCTCATCCGTTTTCATATATTTAACCTTCTGTACTCTTTGCAGTACAAGTATAAGTATAATTTTGAGTGTTTTGCATATTTTTTTTTTATTTCTGAATGCAAACAACACGATAATGTTAATAAAAAAAGCGTTTAATTATATAAAAACATATTTATGTGAAGATCTATGAAACTGAATTAACTACCAACTTCTGAATTAATAAACACACGGACGTGGTCAGGTACAACAAACACACGGATATTGTTAGGATAATTAGGTGACTCTCCATAAAGCTGTAAATAAAAAAATAAAAATTATAATAATAATAAAATGGCTGTAATTTTTATTATTATGTTTTTAGGGATAAACTTGTAAATGTTTTTTTTTTTTTATTTTTTACTATAGCAACCTTGATCAGAATAAATTGCACTATGTCTCAATAATGTTCTTTTAGTACTGTTATTATGGCACAAAAAATATTTACAAACTATTTGCAACTATTTGTGAACTATTTTCTATTGAAGTTGATTGAAGTTAAGTCAAGAATTAAACCATTTCTAGCGTATCATTTACACTAACCTCTGCTGTTCAGATAAAAAACTTTTCGATAGGTTTTAAGTAAATATTACAAAACTTAACTCTGTTAGTCTAACATTTATTCAGATATTAATAAAAATATTTCAATTGACGTAGCGAGTTTGAAAATGATGAAGGAATTGTTGATTTAGGGAATGAATGTGCGTATCGTTGAATTTTATTGCTTGTATCGCTTTCCTGATGTTCTATCCAATAAACTTCTCGTTACGACTCAGTTAAATGGACCGTTCGGTGGTTATGCTATTTGTAATACTTTTCTCTGTGTTATTCGGAAACTTTGTTAAATTTATTGGGATATTTTTTTTTTTAATAACTGTTCAGGAAATCTGTTATTTTCTGAGATGTATGAATAAATACTTACCGGAAAATTGTCTGGGTAACTTAATAATAGATTCATATGTTGCGTAAAAAAATCCGGATACTTTTGACTATTGCGATGAGAAACGTTTAAAAATGAGCCGCTTAAAGCACAAGTGGCGTAATTCACATTTCTTGTTTTGAGATATCAAATGTTATTCATAATGTTGCATTTATGTTGCTAATAATGTTATTTAAAATCAGTATTGTGGTCTAAGCCGGTTTTTAAAATTAATCTCAAAGAGGGTCCATATAACTTAAATCTATGGTTTCGTAAAACATACATTGATTTTTTGATTATTTTTTATTTAATAAAGTAACTTATACCACTTTTCTGTTTTTAAAATACAGGTGAATTACCACCTTAGGGAAAACATTTACTGCAAAAGTGGTGTAAATCCAGTTTTTTAGTACTGTACAAATGGTGTAACTCCCAGTTATGCTTTCAACAAACAGCTGGCAGCGTTGACTGCTCAAGTAAATGCTGCTATCTATGCGGTTGCTATGGGAAATAGGAGTTGCACTGTTAGTTCATTAAATAAAACACAGCCGACTAGTTCTTAACCAAGAAAAAACGAAAATTGGAGTTAAACGATTTGTGCTTTAAGGGACTCAAATGTTAATGGGTTTGCAATAACAAAAATAGACAATTAACTAACTAAACTAATAAATAAAAATAAAAATGGAATAACCATAATTATTCATTATAAATAAATATAATATAGCAGCACATTGCAAACAACATCATACCGTAAATAAAAACTTTAACCAACTGATATTATAAAACATGATATGCAACCTCGGGCAGCAGGTGATGACCGTAGATCTGGTAGGCAGATGAGAGTTAAACATATCTGCTGCTTCCATGTTTATTCAAAGAATTCTTAAAGAACAACCATTATAGCGCAAGTATCTAAATAACAGAACAGTATTGTTGATTTTTACACTCTTGGTGATTTATATTGTTTGTATTTTATTATATTTTATCTTTAGTTATGTAACTAAATATTCATTTTAGCATCGTAATTTTCTTTTATTGCGATAAACGATATGACAATGAACATAAACAAAAAGGCCCTCCAGATTATGACGAAAATCATAATTCTCAGAGGATTTATGACGAATCCTCTATATTTCTTGCATAGTGCTTATCATTAATCAACATGTCAAGTCTCAGAATACGTGTGTGGCTTGGAGAATAGGGTATAGAGAAGGGAGTGCTTCACACGGTCATGTGGCTTACGACTGTCGTCTATTTCACGTTACAAACTTTTCTGCAAGTCATTATTAATTGGCATTAATATGATACAATATTTGTTTCTTAAGAGGTACAACCAATGCTATATATATGCAATTATTGTTTAGTGTTACAATGTGGACAACTATTTTTAAAGTTATTGAACTAAACGCACAGTTAATATTCTTAATTAATTCAATGTTGATATGTTTACAGTTATTAGTATAACTCTGTAATATAAAATATAACCTTTAAGTGTAAATTCCCCGACTTTAAAAAAGTGTATACCGATTTCAGCTGTAACTTCTCAAACGAGTAAAAGTGATAATAGTCTACGCTGATATGTTGTTAAAATTGTCTTGAATTACTTAACACACACAACAAACTATTTTACTAACGTTATGACTTATCAGGTCATCTAGAAAGAGATTGCATGTCTTTCCTTAGTTGTGAAGTATGATTTTAACTCAACTTAAGCTACTTTGATTATACTTTGGCAATTGGAAACTGACACATGGATATAAGTTTCTTGTAGTAGTAGTAGATGTATTTTGTCATTTTTTATGAAAATGAAGATTACATTATAATATGCGTTTTCATATTTTTGTTAACTGTTCTTCCTCACACTGACTGCAAGGCCAGAAAAAATATTTTAAAATATAATAGAAGTCTTTGTGGATTATTTTTAAAGATTACAATTTGAAATGTATATAAACCATGTATGTTGCCTTAAAATCTGATGAAAAGAGTTTTTAATAGCGTTTAATCTAAAATCAATCCAATCATCTGAATTAAGAAGATTCTTCTTCTCCTCCTCCTCCTTCAATTCTTCTTTAAAGCATAAAAATGTTAAAACAAGGAAGGCTGCAAATCATCTGCTGTATCTAGATGCGTATAAATTAAGTACTTTTTAACTATAGAGGCCACCTGGTGTTTTCGTACTTACTTTTTACGTTCATGAATCTTGTTTCTCCCTTTCAGTGTTTTATTTTGCAAACTTACAAACAATACAAATTATTAGCACATTGTAAAATAACAATGTAAAAAGTTTTCAACCAAATAATTTTGAATGTATAAATTATATAAGAGTACAATATACATGTTATTTGTATGGAAAACCATTCATCATACTTGGTTGAACACACTTTAAAAGTGTATTCATTTTTTAACATAAATATTATATTAAAACTTTTTAAGGTATAACAATGTTTTTAAAACATATGGTATTATTTTTATCAATTATTTTCTTTCTGATATGTAAACTTCAAAATAAACTCATTTCACTCATCGCAAACAGTCGATTTGATAGATTGTAATGTTTGGAAATATCACTTTAAAAATTTCTAAAAGGCTTTTAATTAATTTCGTTGTCAGTGATAAATAACTTTATGTACATAGTGGTGTAACATTAGTGGTCTGAAATTTAAGGTAAAGTTTTGATTAAATTGTGTGTACAGTAATATATTTGTATAATACTCATTATACGCAGTTTGTAATTTTTACCTGATAATGTTATCTATTTATATATAGGCCTACTTAAAATCGAAATTTATGTATTTAAACGATAAAACGTCATACCGTTAGGTTTATATAACAGGTTACGCTCCATCAATTGAAGCTAATTGTAATATACTAGATGCAAATTTCTCAAACTATTTTTTATTTATTCTGTAATTCTAAACGTAATTGTGTGGGAGATCATAGCGGTTGAAAATCAGTTTTAACCATAAAATTGCAAGCCGTTTGACAAATTTGTTGATATTTCAACAATTTTATATACGGAGGGAATAAGTAAAATTATATCCTACCGATCTAATGCAGCTTTGCTAATTGTAAATGTTATTAATTTCTTTTGTTTTACAGGAGGCGTGGTGTTAAATATTCGGTGGGGGTGAAAGCTCTTCCTGAAAAGGTGACACTGACTCCTTGCATTTTTTATCAGCCATAATTGCTCTCCTACCTTCGCTTCTCTGGAAATCCCCACTAAGCCATCTCATCTTTCGACTCAACTAAACTTGTTTCGTTGTAGCAGAAGAAAGTTTCATATAATACGGAAATAGTATTAGAACATTAATAACAGTATTGACTGTGACAAAAAAAATTTACATTTTAAGAAAATCAGTCCTACAGACTCATCTGGTAATTATTAAGTACGGTATTATAGATAACCTCCTGATCACAATTGGACCAAAATTTTAGTTGATATGGACCCAAGAAGTTTTAAAATTTTGTCATCATACTGCAAGCAGAGCAGTCTTTTTCTGGCTTGTATTTAGTATACAAAGCTAGCCTTTTCTGTGGCCTTTTAAAAGTACACCCAAAAAACATCTGTTTTTTGTTTCCGTGCGCTAACATCAAAAGTTGTTTTGTTCTTAAGCAAAAATTGTACTAATCCAAAATAAATAGAACCAATGTAAACAAAAAACGACTTGCAGACTAAAATGCAATTTTTTGACATTTCTTCAATTCAACGTATATAGCAGCTGTTTATAAGGAATATTTAAATTAAGATGGAAGTCAAATACTAAACTTAAACAGATAATGAAATTCTAATAAAATTACTTTTAAATTAGCTATCCATTAAATATTTTTGCAGTATGATGAAAAACGTTGTTCATTACTCGGACGGAAAGTGTTTTTCCATCATTAATTAACCGCTATTTCCGAGCTCGGCTTCGCTCGCTCGTAAAGACCCGATTGCGCACTAAAATAAACCACTTTCCGTCCTAGAGATGAAAAACTACTAAATAAATGAAAAATCCGTTCTTCCTGTTTTCTAGCAGTTGGTTTTACAACAGCTTTCTAATGATTCAATCAATTCGCTTTCCTCCATAAGATTAACATTGGAACTTTGAAAGCCTGTGGGGCGTAGCCCTGGATTGCGATGTGAATTATAGTTGAATTTTGCTTATCTACAGGACTACACCTTTCTAATGGCATGCACACGATCTGAGTAATAAAGGAGGAAATGAAACATGCTTGTCTATTAATATATAGACAAGCATAAATATGTATTCTCGTCTTGCTCCTGAAATTATATTAATAAATGTTTGAAACCGTGGATAGCTAGTAAAACCTATGTTTAGGTGAGAAGTAATTGTTAATTCTGGACTATTAGACTTACAGTTTCTCATTTATCCCTTTTAATTAAACATTTTTACCATTCTGTTGGATACAAGTAAGCGTTCGCCGTACTGTGTCACGTGACCTGAACCATCTATAGCGACCCTGGTCGGTCATTTTTGTGTCTCACTTAATCGTATACATTTTCTCTTAGAATTTTAAACTAACGAATGAAATATAAAAATGGTGATAAGAATCTCACATTACGGGATTTGATTGGCGATTTTTAAAAATTTTCGACGTAAGGCTACATTACAATTAACTCATGTTGAAGGAATTTAAACTTATAAAGTATGCAAGGTATTTCCCATTTCAAAGTACCACCTTCTCTTAAAGCAACGCCCCTTTTGAATATTCATACCTTTTTCCTTGATTAATGAGATTTTTATATTGCAATACAACTCCTAGAATAAATAAATCTTAGATCTGAAAATATTATGAAAGCCATAAATTCTCAGTATTTAGGAACATAGTATACAGTCTTTATTTTAAGCAAACTAATAATTAGAAACACGGTATTTAATTGACATACTCCACGATGGTCACTTTTAATAATATAAATAACTAATGAGAAACAATTGTTTTAATTTTCTCTATCAGGAAAGCGGTGTTGTAAAACCGATATTTAAAAATCGAAAAATCCTATTCTGAAGAAAACATTCAATTAAAAGTTAATGTTTTAGATGGTGAAAAAATTACTAAAGAAAAGAAACTATATCAGAGTATATCTGGCTATCACATAAAAGCAATGATTATAAAGAGACAACGTGCATCGTTCAAAGGGCATTAAAAGCAATAAAAGCCAGAGTACCCTATAAAATGTAAATAAAAAAGAAGAATGAAATAAGGGAGAGTAACTTTTACCGTTCTGACCAAGCCTCTAAGGGAAGTAAAAGGTTCAGAATGTTATGATGACTGTAGAAACTGGTCTTGGTGTGTTCTCTTTTGTTTGTAATATGAAAGCAACTCATTAATTAAAAAATATCCATTTTTATGCTTCTATCAGTTTTACGAAAAAATTTTACGAATACAATATTATTTGTTATAATATTGTTATATTTTTACATTGTTTCAAAATATTAAAACGGAAAAAAATTGAAGTTTTTCAAGTTAATAAAATTATGCTTTTCTCTTAAATCTGTGAGTTAATCACTTCAGGGATTGGCCTGTCCTATATCTATATCCCATAAGATGTAATTTGAGACTACCAGGCTTTTAAGTGTGTGATTATAATATAAAATTTTAATAATTCCTAATTTAGCGTAAACAACTACACGTGTAAAAATATTCTAAACCTTGCTCGTGCAAAAGTTAATTCATTACCTGAATTTCAAGTGAGATTTTTAGTATATCATATTTCAAACTAAATACACATTTGGTGAGGTTTGTTCAACTATATACTCGGGGTTTAAGATAAAATATGATGGAGCTGTGTTTTGAAATCAATACTTGGATTGAAGACACCCATTGACCTGCCAAGATCTGATTATTATTAAAACCCTTGATACTTATATCTCTATAGTCATATATAAGACTCTATTTTCAGTGCGGTTAGACAGGATTTCTGTTAGGTAGTGGAGAACCTAAACCCAAGTCTTATAAAAGTGGAAATGTTATTTCACTGTATTATTTTCAGTCTTATTAAAGTGTTAGGTTTTTTCACTGCTATAGGCTATTATAATAATGGACGTATTGCAATAGAACATTGAGTAAACACTCTGTTAACGTTTGAATGGCCGTAAAATAACTTATATATAGAGAATAATTATTTAAACCTACAAATGGTAATGAATTTTAAGTAATAGAATATGACAATTATGTTTCATCGACTACCTCTTTTTTTAAGAGGCACTCTTTTGGTGATAGATGTGCAGCGCTATTCAATGATATCATCAGTTATCCTTGAGTTCGGATGCAAATATTAACAAAAAAAAAAAAAACGATATAAAAAGTACTTATTTCCTTTTAAAATGTTAACTAAAACAGTCAGTTAAATAAAGGCTATCTACAAAAGTGAGCATATATTTAATATATTTACTAATTATTAATATATTTAAGTGAGCGTATAATGATTATTAAACGGTTTGTGTAAGAAATGAGTATAATCTAATACGTAGTGACACGATAAAATATAATTATGCAATTCCCATTTATTTCCTTGTTTTTCTCACTGCATTTCGAAGAAGTTAAAAAAGGTTCAGCTGAACAAACGAGAGTATTAGCAATTGATCTTCAAGTTGGTTTTCAGCCCCATAAACTCTCTTGCTTAAACGTGGGTCATAGAATAACGTTTCCTGAAGAACATTACTTTTAATAATTTTTATTTTTAAAATTTCTTTTATATTTCTAACAATTGTGTGTGTTCCAGCGCAACAAGGATTCACAGTGCATGTTCAACTGTTTTAAATAAAGTTTGAATTTATATATATATATATATATATATATATATATATATATATATATATATATATATATATATATGTAAATCGTATATATAAAGAAAATATACGATTGCCATAATTAAAACTATGATTTACCTATGGATTTTCATATGCGTATAGCATTCCGTGGAATAAAGATCCAACACTACGACTTATTGTTTTAGATACTCATAGGTTAACGAGAAATTACGTATTAAACAAACTAAAATTGATGTACGGTTTATTTTTGTTATAGTAACAGGCAATTAAAGTTTTTTTTATTTTTTTATTTTATTAAAATATTTTAATGAAAGTTTAATTGCATGAAATTTTTGGCTGGGTTGTATTAATTGTGGTCGGCTATGTGGCATTGTGCTTTAATAAGTGAGATCATTAATATAAGGTAAATATTACCTTATACGTATGTTTAAGATTTTCTTGTACCTCCTATTAGGGCGTTCCCCATCGGAGGTAAAAAACCTAAAAAAAATTAATCTCAAAATTATGTACCGAAGTCCTTATGCGGATGTTTGAATTTCCATCCCTTTAAGTCATTTCGTGTATAAAAAAAGTAGGAGAAGAATAGGAAGAAATTAAAAAGTCAATATATATTTGAATGTTGAATATACGAGTAGAAAAAAATAGAAGGTGAAGAATAAGAAGAAATAAAAAAGTCAATATGTATTTGAATGTGGATGTTTTCACAGACGTCATTAAATATAAAATAATTTTACTTGTTATTCTTAATGATACATAGTAAAACTGTAAAATACATCATCGTAAAGCTTTGAATAATTATCTACGAACTTCACACTTACGGTTTTACTTATAAAAGACAAACAAAGGAACTTTGTATAAAAATGGATTAGTAAAGCAAACAGTCAATGTTTTTGAAAACATGGAAAAACAGAATTTCCATGTTTTAAACTTAGTACCAGGTTAACCGAGCCTTTGCTCGTTGGTTTTTATTCACTTTTGTTATAGTGTCAAGGTAAAAAAGCAATTAAATTTCCACCAACAACCAACTATACCTCTTCACAGTTAACAGCTGTTTTAAAAAGTCTGCTTAACATTAATGTTTCTTTCTTTTTGTTTACATTTAGTTGTTATTTCGTTACCAAAATAGCAACCCATAAGACTAATGTTAAAAATTACAATTTTAAAACTTAATTTTAGACCAAATTCGATTTTTCCTGGGGTTGAGGCTGTTTCTAAACTTATTTTTGGGCCAAAACACTCTTTAATGCAAACTTTAAGCAAAATCTAACAGCTAGATTTCGAGATCGTGGAACACACATCCCTTCAGACATTCCTCGTATTATAGTATAGGATTTTTATTATTATTATTATTTGTGTCGGTTTTGTCACAAAAAAAGGTTCTTGTTGTTTAATTATTAATTACCGTTTTTAAATAAAAAGAGACATTTTTAAATTCATGTATAAGTTTCTATTTCAAAACCATAACATCAACATTGTTTCTAAACAGTTGTAAGATAAATTAAATCATATGTTAATTTAAAGCATACAATATTAAAATATCTAAACATCTTCCCCTTTAACAGAATCAACTTTTCTTCTTCTTATGAAAATAGAGTTTCTTCTGAATTGTTTTCCTTTCTTAGTTTGCACTATGTATGACCTTGTAGTCTCAGCAGCTCTTATTATCACAGCAGGCTCCCATTGTTTGGTTCGAATATCTTGTACATAAACGGGATCATTTTCTTTAAACACTGTTTCTTGTTTAGTTGTTCTATCATAGGAAGATAGATTGATTTTGATTGATTCTTTTTATCTTCATTTGATCTGCTACATCTTGATGAGGGATTATCTTGGGCTCTAATCTGTTGTTTGGAAGAGGTAGTTTCGATCTTAATACCCTTCCCATTAATAATTGAGCCGGAGAATAGTCAAGTCCAGTGACAACACTGTTTCTGTAGTTAAGTAGGCTCAAGTTTAGATCTGATCTTGATTCTAAAGAAGTTTTTATAAGCTTTTTAGCAATACCTACAGCTTTTTCTGCTAAGCCATTGGTTTGAGGATAGTTAGGACTCGTTGTTTGTATTTTAAAATTCCATTCTTTTGCAAACTCTCTTAGTTCATAAGAATCGAAAGGCATGTTGTCAGCTATCATAATTTGTGGAATCCCAAATCTACCAAATATTTGGACTAATGCGTTCTTCACGGAGAAACTGTTTTTACTGTTGATTTTAACCACCTCTAACCACCTGGAGTAGTAGTCAACAACTATGAAGTATATCTTTCCAGCACATTCGGCAATATCTGCGGCGACTTTTAAGAAAGGCACGTTAGGTATCTCGTGGCAAGTGAGTGGGTCCTTGACGTTTGACCTTCTATATTTCTGACAAATATCACATCTGTCAACAATGTTCTTCACAACTGCTCTTACTCCGGGCCAGTAATAGAAATTGGAGACGATTGCATTCATTTTCGATTCCCCAAGGTGGGTTTCATGCAGTCGGTTAATAATCAAGGATCTCAGTTTTGTCGGAATTATTATACGGTTCTTGAAATACAACAAGCCATCATTCAACTCAATGTCAGATCTGATTTTAAAATAATGCGCTAAATCTCCTCCATAAGGCGTTGATGTAGGCCATCCGTTAACATAATATTTCATAACTTGTCCTAAAATTTCATCACATGCTGTTTCTTTTTTGAACACTTCAAGTCGTTCATCAGAAAAATTTACGATTCCTATTTCGGTTACGCAGTGTACCATATCTAGCATGGTTTGGTCTAATGGCTCTTTTGTTTTCACACCACATCTTGATAAGAAATCAGCGATATACATGTACTTACCAGCTAAGTACTGTATTTTGAAGTTGTAGGGCAATAACTTTAGCCTGAGTCGTTTCAGTCTATTATTCCGTATTTTATTGATAGGTTTTTGCATTAGGGACACAAGAGGCATATGATCAGTTTGAATAGTGATATTTTCATGTCCATATACATAATTATGTAATTTTGAACAGGAGAAATAGACTGCCAGCAGTTCCTTCTCCACTTGGGCATAACCGACCTCAGCTGAATTAAGAGACCTAGATGCCATGTATACGGGTTTGTTGCTTTGTAGTAAACAGAACCCAAGAGCATCTTGAGATGCATCACACTGTATGGTTATAGGAGCTGTAATATCAAAGGGAGCGATGATCTGGTCACTAGAAACTACTTGTTTAATATTATCGAAAGATTTTGAGTGTACGTCGGTAAAATGCCAGTGAACATTTTTTTTTCAAGAGCTCCCGAAGTGGAGAAGTTATTTGTGATAAATTAGGGATGAAAGAGCGAAGGAAATTTACCATGCCCAATAAACTTTGCAGCTCTTTCTTATTAGTAGGGTTCTTTAATGCTTTTATAACTTCAACTTTCTCCGGATCGGGGCGCATACCATCTTTGCTAAAAATTACACCTAAATATTTAATTTCAGGTAGGCAGTATTGGAATTTGTTTACATTGAACTTTATGTTCAAACTTCTGGCCCTCTCTAGGACTTTCTTGATTATTTCATCATTTTCTTGTTTAGAGTTAGAAGCTATGCATATATCGTCAAAGTAGACAGTTACCCCTGGAATATCCTCAAAATATTTTGCTACACACTTATGAAATAGTTCAGGCAAATTACTTAAACCTAATGGACAACGTAAAAATCGATAAGTTCCATATATTGTGCTGAAATTACAAAGTTGACTAGATTTTTCATCTAATTTGATGTGATAGAAGCCATCTTTTATATCTAAGATGCTATAAAATTGTTTATTAGCCAATTTTGGGAATATTTCCTCGATGGTGGGAATTGTGTATCTCTCTCTAACAATGTACTTATTAAGGTTTTGTGGGTCAATGCATATCCTTAAAGAACCATCAGGCTTTTCAACTATAACTACATTTGACACCCATTCTACAGGTTCATTGACTTGTTCAATAATTCCCTTATTTACGAGGTCATCAAGCTTGTCTTTAAATTTTTTTACGACTTTCAGTGGGATACGCCTTGCGGAATTAGCTTGAGGTACTGCATTGTTTGTTAACTTAATAGAACATTGGTCAGGAAAACAGCCCAAACCGCTGAATACATCTTTGAAATCATTACATATGTTTTGTTTGCTATCACAAGCACTTGTATTCAAGTTTACTTTACCTACGTTATCGACTCTTTGTATCAACCCCAATCTAGTGCATGCTTCAAGCCCTAAGATAGGTGTAGTACTACCTTTTACTACAATACAATCAATTACATCTAATTTCTTATTTGTTTCTACTTGAACAGTGATCTCTCCCAAAGGTATTATCTTAAACCCCCCATATGCTTCTAGTTGTACCTTACTTTTTCTTAGTTTGCAAGATAAGCTAGAATTCTTAATGATCTCATAAGGTAACACATTTACCTCAGCACCTGTATCAAGTTTAAAATGTACATGTAAGATATTGTCTACTAGTATTTTCTTTAACCATACCTTTTGCTTATCAGCACTAGTAGTGGCAAAGTGGGGCTGCTGGCTCAGGTCAATGACCCCTGAGGAATGCTGACGTCACCAAGGTCACTGACGTCACGAATGACGTCATCGGTGACGCCATCGATGACGTCATATCTATGACGTCATAGGTATGACGTAATAGAAATGACGTCATGACGACGTCATTACCGCTGACGTCACCATAATGACGTCACTGACGTAATTAAGGTCAAGGTCACGTGGAAAGACAAAAAAATTTTTCTTTGCACTTTTGTGGTTCCTAGTATTCGGCTGTGGAGTGAAAATCCACGAGAAACCACAAAAGTGCAAAGAAAAATTTACTTTTCCAGCGACCAGACCGAAAAACCTACCAAATGTGACGTAAGGCATTCCTCAGAGGCCATTGACCTGAACCCTAGCAACCCCACTCTTAAAACTAAAAAAAATAAATAATTTTTATTTCCACTTACCCACTGGAGAAACCCGAAGCCCAACTGGAAACAAAATTGCGAACAGCCGACGGTGGTGGTGTCATCACCGCGCGGGAGCCGGACGCCGACTGACCGGACAGCACCGCGCCGTCCAGGTACCAGACCGCGTGGTGGGGGTTAAGTGGTCAGATGCGAAAAAATAAAAAAATTATTTTTTTCCAACAACTCATCCGAGTTTGTTCTTTTGCTGGACCTCCGTTACTTAGAGTGGAAATATTTGTCAAGAAAATAAATTTTTTTATTAATTTCTAAGTGACCTTGACACTTAGTCTGGAATTGGAGTCACCAGCGTTATTTTACTGGCAAAAGTTAGCTCGTCTAAAAGTTTTTGAAACATTTTATCATCCATAGTGATCTTGGTGTCCCTTGAGTAAAATTTTGGATTATTCCTAAGGCAGCGTTTCATTTTTGTCAAAGTGGAAGTCTTGGACACCTTAACAGAATTATTTTGCTTGGCCAGCAAAAATTTTACTCTTAATAATTTTTCTCGCAAAGTTTCAGCCATAGATGTGTCTCACAGTAAGGTTTGGATAAAACTGAAACACTTAGTCCAGTGTTGTACCTTAGCTGGAAGTAGTGGGGGAACAGGGCTATAGTGGGGGAATGAGTAGTGGAGGGGGTAATGTGGACTGTTGTTGTCAAGTGTAGAAACAGTTTGCCGGGAACTGTCCAAGGAGTAACACGTACTGTGCAGAAAAATTAACCGAGAGACTTGTGTAAAATTTTAACTCCAAGAAATATTTAATGTAAGACTAAAAGAGGTAGAGCCAAATGAAAAATAATTTTGTAGGAGATGGGCATGGATGAGTTTTGTAGTAAAGTTCAAAATCCACTTGTGTGGAATAAAATTAAATTGTGAGCGAAAAATATTTAGCCACACCTGCAAAATACAAGTGTAGGAAAATATTAAGACACCTGTATAGCTAAATAAAAATTAATATTGTATCAAACAGTCTTCCAGCATTTCAGTTTCTAAGTCTTAACAAGTAAGGAATAAAATATTAAATAAGGAGTGGAAAATAATTTGTTAAAGTAAACGTAAGTGTAGCATAGTAACAAAAATTAATTTCGTGCAAAACAGGCTAGGTTCTGTTTTGCAAAGTTTATTAAGAAGGAAAAATAAAAAAATTACTCACAGAAAAGTCCCGCGGCGGCGAGGTGTGGTGTGTTTGTTGGCTTGCAATAAACTGACTTACCTTCTGTGGAGCTACATTTGGCCAGTTGGCCAAGAAACGAGTCCGTTATATAAGCATTATATAACCGTCTCTGCCGGCTGTGCTGAATCCGGCAAGCTAAAATATTATTATATAGTACACCTGACTTGGACTGAAAATATTCTAAGTCCCAAGACCCCTCCCCCCCCCTCGGCTCCGGACTAGAAGTGAGCCCCCCCCCCCGGGGGAGGAGGAGGAGGAGGTGTCATAGCCCGAGGCGTTGCCATACCTTGAGGCGCTATTGGCACTTAACCGGTGACATGTGTTGTATAATGAGATCCGGTTAGTAATGTATTCAGGTGTGGCTCTTGGAGATTGTCCAATGCCGCAAACAAGTACGTGTCGAGGTCTGCCTGTTTACGTAACCAGGTCCGGTTCCCCCACTCCTGACCGGCTCAGCTTCGTTTCTCTGAGGCTTAGCTTCCTCGCAGTTGCTTTCAAACACTTCAGCTGAGTGGTTGAAGCTCTGCCCTACAGGATTCGCAATGTAATGTTGGCGCCGCATTATATTGGGAATTCTTTTCTAGTCTAAGGCATGGCATGTGTAGTGTTAGGAAATAATTTTATTTTGTGCTTGCTGCTTGGTGCTCGGTGTTGGTTGTGATTTAGTAAAAGTGTTGTGCAGTGAAAAATATTTGTGTGTGCTAATATTTCCACAGGTTGGTGTTAGTCTAAGTTTTGTGTTTAGAAAAATATTGCTTTTTATTAATCTTCCACAGGTTGTCCCTAAAATTAGTTTTTATAAATTTTTGGCTTCCTTAGCCTATGTAAATAGTTATACTGTTAGGTTTGAGGCTTAGAAGCCTCCGTAAAATTAAATTCTTTTTGAGGCTTAGCATGCCTCAAGAATTATTTTTTACCAACAATAGTATGACACTTAACGAGCCTGGGGGTTGGCCCCTGGGGATCCACCGTTAGGCCTTGTGCCAGCGGCGCTGCTGGACCTCATCACTCGTCACTGGCAACATACGGGTGGTTGGCATCCTTCAGCACGAAGTGTCGGCCCTGACACTGACCGGTACATTAGGCTTTATGTCAGTGCATTGCATTAGGCTTTATGTCAGTGTACTGGTTAAGATGGGGCCCAGGTCATGATTAGCATGACCTTATGATTCCCGTTAGGGGAACCAAAATTATTTAGCATGTTTCCCTTGTGGAAACTCAAAATTAAGTAAAAATTTTTTATTTTTTGTAACATGAATCCCCCTATGTTTAAGTTTTGTGTTGTAAAATATTTCTTTGTACTAATCTTCCACAGGTTGTCCCTAAGAAAAAATATTTTCTAAATTCGTATATTGGAGGATTAGCCTCTGTAAATTGGCAGTTAAAGTGTTAGGTTTGAGGCTTAGAAGCCTCCGTAAAATAATTCCTTTTGGAGGCTTAGCATGCCTCAATAATTATTTTTTAACAACAGTAGTATGGTGCTTAACGAGCCTGGGGGTAGGCCCCTGGGGACTTAGGTTTTCGGACCAAGGGCGCTGCTGGACCTCATCACTCGTCACTGGAAACATACGGGTGGTTGGCATCCTTCAGCACGAAGCACCGGGTCCTGACACTGTCCGGTACGTTAGGCTTTATGTCAGTTTATCGGTTAAGATGGGGCCCAGGTCATGATTAGCATGACCTTATGATTCCCGTTAGGGGAACCAAAATTATTGTAGCATGTTTCCCTTATGGAAACTCAAAATTAACTAAAATTATTTTTTATTTTTCACTTCCCCCTAAGTTGTGAGATTCCCCCGAGGCCTTTGACCGCCGGCGGTCTTAGGCCTTGGGGGAATTTCTTTATAATTCTTGGATGACCTTGACCTATATTTGTGTGTGAATAAAAAATAAAATATTTTTTGTTCCACATGTAGTCACAGTCAGCCAACACTTGGCGGATTTTCGCCAAAGTCCTGAGAGCTCGCAGGACTTAGAGCGATATGCGTTAAAGTGTTGGTTGTCTGGGCAGTGGTAAAATACTTTATTTGATATTCACACATAAGTAAGGGTAGCAGCCATCCAAGAGTTAAAGTCCTAGGGGTAGGTGACCCCCCCCCCCTCCCTCCGACTCCAGACGGTTAGTGAGCCCCCCCCCCCGAAATTTTTTTTTTTAGATTTTGACCTTTACCAAAAATTTTTTGGTCCGGACGAAAACTGCGCCCCCCCCCGAAATTTTTTTTTTGGATTTTGACCTTGACCAAAAATTTTTTGCTCCGGACGAAAACTGCGCCCCCCCCCCGAAATTTTTTTTTTGGATTTTGACCTTGACCAAAAATTTTTTGCTCCGGACGAAAACTGCGCCCCCCCCCCGAAATTTTTTTTTTTGGATTTTGACCTTGACCAAAATTTTTTTGCTCCGGACGAAAACTGCGCCCCCCCCCGAAATTTTTTTTTTTTGGATTTTGACCTTGACCAAAATTTTTTTGCTCCGGACGAAAACTGCGCCCGGGGGGGGGGGAGGGGGAGGTGCCAAGCCAGTAGTGTGAAATTGTTACTTCCAGTACAAGTTAAAATAGTAGTGGTAAATTGTTACCACAAACACAAATTTGTGACTTTAAACTTCTAATGTAACTTAACCCATTTAAATGTAGGTGCCAAGCCAGTAGTGTGAAATTGTTACTTCCAGTACAAGTTAAAATAGTAGTGGTAAATTGTTACCACAAACACAAATTTGTGACTTTAAACTTCTAATGTAACTTAACCCATTTAAATGTAGGTGCCAAGCCAGTAGTGTGAAATTGTTACTCCCAGTACAAGTTAAAATAGTAGTGGTAAATTGTTACCACAAACACAAATTTGTGTCTTCAAACTTCTAATTTAACTTAACCCATTTAAATGTAGGTGCCAAGCCAGTAGTGTGAAATTGTTACTCCCAGTATAAGTTAAAATAGTAGTGGTAAATTGTTACCACAAATTTGTGTCTTCAAACTTCTAATTTAACTTAACCCATTTAAATGTTGCTACTTAAAGGTTGCACCGTTTTGGTGCTACCTTTCATGTACTATTTTTTACATGTCCAATTTTGCTTTATGTTTTTTAAACAACACTTTTAATTACCGGTTTAATGTAAAACTATAAAATATGTTTATATATATGAATTATTAACAAAACCTTAGTTTTAACATTAAATGTCATTAGGAAACTTCTAATTGAGATAAGCCATTTAAATGTTGCTACTTTTAGGTAGCACCGTTTTGGTGCTACCTATGGTGTACTATTTTTACATGTCCAATTTTTGCTTTAGGCTTTTAAACAACGCTTTTAACTACTGCTACCAGTCTTCCACTGAGGTACCTATAAAGCGAGTTTGGTTCATCTTTTTTTCTCTCTAGTTGCTAAGGTGTTTAGGAATGAAAGGTTAAAATTACTTTTAAAGTTAAAAAAAGCACATGGTGCGAACAGAAAGTTCACTATTGTTTTAACATTAATGGTCATTAGAAAACTTCTAATTGAGCTTAAACCATTTAAACGTTGTGAATTAAAGGTAGCACCGTTTTGGTGCTACCTTTGGTGTACTATTTTTTACATGTCCAATTTTGCTTTAGGTTTTTAAACATCACTTTTAACTACCGGTTTAATGTAAAACTACGAAATATGTTTATATATATATATATGAATTCTTAACCAAACCTTAGTTTTAACATTAAACCGTATTTGGAAACTTCTAATTGCTGACTCAGAGACAAGTACTTGGCCCCCGTTACTGTCCATCATTAAGTGTACTTAGGCTTTACGTTTTTAAATAAGACTTTTAACTACTGGTTTAATGTAAAACTACAAAATATGTTTATATACATGATAACTTAACAAAACCTTAGTTTTTAACATTAAAGGTAATTTGGAAACTTCCAATTGGGCTTAACCTATTTAAATGTTGCTTAACCTATTTAAATGTTGCTACTTAAAGGTAGCACCGTTTTGGTGCTACCTTTGGTGTACTATTTTCTACATGTGCAATTTTGCTTTAGGTTTTTAAACAGAATTTTTAACTACTGGTTTAATGTAAAACGATAAAATATGTTTATATACATGATAACTCAACAAAACCTTAGTTTTAACATTGAAGGTAATTTGGGAACTTTTAATTTAACTTAAAGCATTTAAATGTTGCTAATTAAAGGTAGCACCGTTTTGGTGCTACCTTTGGTGTACTATTTATTCCTTGTCAATTTTGCTTTAAGTTTTTAAACAACACTTTTAACTAAGTGTTTAATGTTAAAGTACGAAATATGTTTATATATGAGCCTCTGCTGACTTGGAGACAAGTACTTGGCCCCCCGTTCCTATCCATCATTAAGTGTACTGAGGCTTTACGTTTTTAAACAAGACTTTTAACTACTAGTTTAATGTAAAACTACAAAATATGTTTATATACATGACAACTTAACAAAACCTTAGTTTTGACATTGAAGGTAATTTGGGAACTTTTAATTGAGCTTAAAACATTTAAATGTTGCTTAACCTATTTAAATGTTGCTACTTAAAGGTAGCACCGTTTTGGTGCTACCTTTGGTGTACTATTTTCTACATGTGCAATTTTGCTTTAGGTTTTTAAACAAAATTTTTAACTACTGGTTTAATGTAAAACTATAAAATATGTTTATATACATGATAACTCAACAAAACCTTAGTTTTAACATTGAAGGTAATTTGGGAACTTTCAATTTAACTTAAAGCATTTAAATGTTGCTAATTAAAGGTAGCACCGTTTTGGTGCTACCTTTGGTGTACTATTTATTCCTTGTCAATTTTGCTTAAAGTTTTTAAACAACACTTTTAACTAAGTGTTTAATGTTAAAGTACGAAATATGTTTATATATGAGCCTCTGCTGACTTGGAGACAAGTACTTGACCCCCCCCCCCACCCCCCCCCCCCCCGTTCCTGTCCATCATTAAGTGTACTGAGGCTGTAGGTTTTTAAAAAACACTTTTAACTTCTGGTTTAATGTAAAAAACTACGAAATATGTTTATATATACATGATAACTTAACAAAACCTTAGTTTTAACATTAAAGGTAATTTGGAAACCTCCAATTGAGCTTAACCCATTTAAATGTTGCTAATTTTAATGTAGCAACCGGTAGCACCGTTTTGGTGCTATCTTTGGTGTACTATTTTTTTTTACATGTAAAATTTTGCTTTAGGTTTTTAAACAAAAATTTAAGTATTAAGTTAAGGTCAAACTACCAAACATGTTTGTTATCTACATGAATTATTAACAAACTTTTAGTTTTAACTTTAATGATGATATAGGAATTTCTATTTCTTTGTTTTGCTAGATATTGTACTACCGTTTAGGTGCTACCTTTAATGTACTATTTAATAGTGTTTTTTATGTGTAAAGTTTAACATAATTAGTTTTGTATTTGATTTTATTAGTGTTTGGAACACTTGTTATGTGTTGTAGTCAAGCAAGTCTTATTTTGGTATAAAAAATAATAATCTTTAGCACATGTATGTAAAGCTATTTTTTTAAGTTCAATTTATTAAATTAAAATGAATGTGGCATTAATGTAAAATATATTAAAAATCAGTTTTCAAAAATCTACAGGAAATTGTAAATAAATTTAAAATGTATCATATATCTGTTAAATGTGCAGTATTTCCCTTCATTTTGCATGCCCAGTTGCGCTTCATCATTTATGAAAGTGGTTTGTTGAGTGTGCCCTTATTATTGACATCCGCAAAAAAAAAATTGTTTAAATTTAACATACAATTGTATATGCGCAGTAGTACTTGTCTACTGCGCATGCGCAGAAGGTTTCCACCACTCTTCGTCGGGTATATAAGCAGGTAGGTTAACCATGCATTTCATTGTTTGGCGAACTTTTGCCAAGTGAACATCTTATTGACAACTTCGGTTATTCAGGATATTTAAAAGGTGTATGCTATTTTTGTTACATTTGACTTCAATATGTCTGAACTGCAGTGTTACATGTTTGATAGTAAACCTGTAGCTGTATTATTTGATCGTGAAAACAATCCATGGTTTAAGGCTAATGATGTATCAGAAATTCTAGAATATAAAAGACCGCGAAAAGCAATAAATGATCTAGTTAAGGAAAAATATAAAAAGTTATGTAAAGATATTGATGGAAACAGTTTAGTGCTACCCTCTAACTTTCAAAAAAATACCGTATTCATCAATGAACCAGGTTTATATTCCTTAATTTTATCGTCTAAGATGAAATTAGCTAAGCGCTTTCAAGATTGGGTGTTTGAAGAAATACTACCATCAATTCGCAAGTATGGAGAGTATAAACTAAAAAGAGAAAACCTTAAGTTGACTCACTCCTTACGTAAAGCGTTGTCAAATAATCAAAAACTAATTGAAACGTTAATTGATCAAATACCTAAAGTTGCTGTTATACCTGATGATATGGATTTAAAACATATCTTTTGTGTATTGGAAAAGGACACATACTATGAAAAGTATGGAGTAATGGAGTACAAGTGCATTCGTACAGAGAGGAGACGATATAAAAGAGCACTGAAAAGAGCAAAGGAAGATGGTTTTGTACCAAGTTTTACAAGATATCCTGTACCAAACAGTATAAATATCTTTAATAAAGCTAAGGAGGTTATGAATACTTATGGTATGCATTACGAATGTTCTTTGAATAACATACTGACCCCCCATAATTTTGTAAATATTGTAAAAATTATTCTTAATGAATAAACTGTATGAATGTATGTATGAATGTGGGACTTATTAGATTGAGAAGTTAAGGTATTAACTTTAGCTACTCATTTGAAAAGTCTGGTGTGAATGAAGGTCACTGGCGCGGTTGACTAAAAGACCCGTAAACCATGTGTGTGTGTGTGTGTGTGTGTGTGTGTGTGTGTGTGAGTGTGTGTGTGTGTGTGTGTGTGTGTGTGTGTGTGTGTGTGTGTGTGTGTGTGCGTGTGTGTGCGTGTGTGTGTGTGAATGTGTGGAAAACGACGTACACCCACCTCCTCGCGGTGTTTTCTGGGTAACGCTAAGAGGTGTACAACCAATGTCTTGTAAACCACATGAATTAATCTATTTGTATAT
The DNA here is from genome assembly GCA_030545055.2 of Neoaliturus tenellus. Lineage (NCBI taxonomy): Eukaryota > Metazoa > Arthropoda > Insecta > Hemiptera > Cicadellidae > Neoaliturus > Neoaliturus tenellus. Next base: position 77,375,088 of record CM061533.1, read on the forward strand.
TTTTTTAAATATATACATTCATAGGTATATACAATAATAACATTTATTTAAATTAAACAAATTTTAATGCATACAATTTATAATTGTTGTCGCAAAAAAAAAAACACCTCATGCTTTACTAATAATAGATGAAAACGATATAATGTATGTATAAAATATGAGTTTTTTTTTTTAATTAATGGAGCTAGAAAAATAAAGATAGCATTAAATTAGTGTTACCATAAAATTTGTTTATAGAACAATAAGTTTTTCTTCATAATTATAGGTTAATATATAAAAAAATGTCGAACCTGATTCCCTTATACAAATAATGAATAACAATCGCAATAAACACTTATCTTTAAGATACAAATGTGGTTAGCACTGAATCAGTGGTACCTTTAAATAATGTGAAAAGCCTTATATTTGAAAAAAAATTATACATTTGCCTAAATAATACAATTTACATGTTTTCCTTCAAACAAACTTTTTAACACACCGATTTTGAACCATAAAAATGTTTTATATACTGGTTTTAAGATCTATATTTGGGTAGCACTAAATTAGAGCTACTACTAAGTTAATAAAATAGCTACATACATTTATAATTATATTTTATTATTTAATCATTAAATATATTTAATTTATTCAATATTTATTTGACTGACTTTTTTACAGCACAAATAAGTATAAAAACACAAAATCTGAAACAAATCAGTCATTTTAATTTTAATGTAAAATAATAAAAGCTCAAAACTTAATACTTTTTTTCAAAATTAAACAAAAGTAGCAACAAATTATCGGTGTTATCTTGAAATATTTATAGAAATTATAATATAGTATGGTTTTATTAATTTAAACTAAATTGAATTCATCCTTATTCTACACATAACGGTAAAACCATTCATTCTGAACCTTAATGCTTAGAACTCTGACATATTGTCTTAGAACTCTGACATATTGTCTTTATTTCAAGATACAGCTCAACCTTTCATTATAAATCTTGTTAATTTTTTAAATCTATCTTCTTATTTCTATAAGGGTTTTGTCTGTTACGTCCCTTTTTCTCTCGACCTGCTGAACCGATTTTTAAGATTGATGTGTCATTTTAAAGCTTAGGATATACCGCAGTGACTAATTGTAATTAAAAAGGTCATATTGTTTCGGGCTTCGACCCTCCTGGCCTTTGATTTATTTCTAGAGGGCACTTTAAATGTTGACTAACTTTTATTGCAAGTTCTTTAATGTGAATTGTAATTTAACAGCTGATTACCTTCAGATGAATTTTAAAAGCCGGATAGTAAAGAAAAATAGATCTCCGTCATTTCATAATCAACATTTACGTACTGTAGGTGAGATTCACTCATACAGAATCATAAAACGCGCAATTTGCGCACGGGCCACCTCGTAATATAATAAAAATATAAAACACATGAACTTTTAACTAATTTACCAATAGGGAATACGCTATTACGGTATTAGTCATGATAAGACCTAAGCCCGGGGGCATGATACTTTTTCATTTTGAGATCTCTATAAGCCAAAATCACAATTTGTTCAATTAGATATATATATATATATATATGTATGTGTCTATAAACACGATAACTTTTGAATGGAAACTCTGATTTTGATAAAATTTGGTACAGGGGTGTAAGCCAGTATCTACTTAATTGACTTTGCGAACCATAATGATGGGATTATGGGAACGAGGTTTATGGGGTTTCTAAAGGGTTAAAATTGGGTTTTTGGCATTTTTTGGACCTCAATTTTTAAAATTCATGACTTTCACTAAAACCATTTAAAAGAGCTTAAAACAACAAACAATTTAGTATTTTGAATTTTTACCTAATTTAAATGGTTATTCAGAAAATCCAAACACTATGTTTTCCATGTTATTCTTATGGGTAATCAACAAAACCTTCTATCTTGCTTATTTATTGAAATATCTTGATAAACTTGGTATGTACATTAATTAGGAAGCGTTTAACTTATATCTGCTTATAAAACGCATATGGCGGCAAACCTACGTACTCACCTCTATGGGTTTTATGGAAAAATTAAAAAAAACACCATAACCTGATAAAATTTGGTATGTACATTCACTAGGTAGGGTTTAACTTATATTTATCAACGAAACCCATATGGCGGCAAACCTACATACTTTAAACCCCCATGGATTTTATGAGAAAATATAAAATATACCAAAATTCCATTAGAAACTTGCTGAGTAAGCAGGTCTGCTGCGATGGGGGTATTATATTTATAGTTACTTTAAGGTAGCATTATTTTGATGCCACCTTTACATAAAATATATTAATTCAATTATCTTATTGTTTTATTGTGTATTTACATTAAATTTAGTATACATGTGGGAATTGAGACACCAATTTTTGGAAAATGAATGCATATAATCATGGGATATAGTTTTTATTCTGTAAACCAGGCTTACCCCTTAATTGTTTCCCCTTTAAATTTTCATTTTAAATTTAAAGTGGAAACACTTCTTTTTACAAACAAATTTGTGCTATTATCATTCACTTTTCTTTGTTTAAATTAAATGTAGTGCTTTTTATTCTACTTATAAAGCAGAAAAGATACTGGAAAGATTCCTGGAACTTAAATGATATAGTTTTGGAACTTGAATCATTATTCCGAACATACAATTTAACTCTCCAATTGTAAATATAAGATGAGAAAAGCTAAAATTTCTATATTTATAGTTATAGTTATAGTTATAGGCATTTAGTCAAATGCCTATAACTCAATAACGGATTGACGGATTAGGACAAGCGATACATCATTGAAAAGGTCTATGTAAGACTAACATTTTAATAAAAGAAGAATTTGGTTATCTTATTTTAGTCAAAAGTCATGCGAATTATTTCAAATAAATACCCAAAAAACACCGTTTGTTCAATTTAATATATATATATATATATATATATATATATATATATATATATATATATATATATATATATATATACCAGTCTACCACTGAGGTACCTACGAAGCAAGTTTGGTTGATTTCACTTTCTCTCGAGCTGCGTTAGTCTTAACATGAAATTTATCAGTTATTTCAACTTCTTTTTGCACTAACGTAACGTTTTTTGTCTCACAATTTTAATTAATTGCGCAAAAGAAGTATCTCTAGGAGACATTCTTAACCGTATATGTAGCTCCTACAAATGCAAGCTTATTAATGACAAATTCACAACTTATAAGACCTGTTTAAATAAAAGACAAAGTGGTAAGCATCTTGACGGCACAAGGTGCAAGTACAGACTAGAAACCTGGAGGTTCATAGCCTGCCATTTATGAGTTTTAAAAATGGGGAAGGGGAAGGAATAAGGATTGGGAAGGGGTAGGGTGGGGGAAGGGTAGTTAGGTTATTAAACGACTTGCGATGTAAAATAGCCGCCAACATCCACACCTTGTGTGTAACACTCCTTTATTGTTTGTGCCCACTGCCGCATGCGGTCTCTATCATTTGGTGTTACAAGAAAAGAATTACAATCATCATACAATATAAAGGAGCCGATTCGTACGTAAGATCCTGAGTCCAACCATTTATGAGCTTCAGACATGAATTTATCTATTGTATCAAATGGGGATTGTGGATCAATTGCTATAACTTTGAGTTCTTCATTAATTTCAACGGTATAATCATCATCTTCACTGTCACTGTCGTTATTTAAAGTGTCTTCAGGTTGTTCAAAAACATCAGAAATTTCGGAGGAATTGAAATTGTCATTGAGACAAGGAGGCATTTTTTTTGAAGCAAGTAAAATTAAACAGCAGAGACGAAACAACAAGAGTGGCTTGTAGAAGCGGAATGAAGGAGTGAACAACGCTCGCTCCACTTTTATAACGGTATGCTAATGAGAGGGGTAACAGCTAGCCGTGATCGATTATTAACCTAGGAGGTGGGGGAAAGGAAGGAGAGGGGGTATTTATTTGAAATAATTCGCATGACTTTTGACTAAAATAAGATAACCAAATTCTTCTTTTACTAAAATGTTAGTCTTACATAGACCTTTTCAATGATGTATCGCTTGTCCTAATCCGTCAATCCATTATTGAGTTATAGGCATTTGACTAAATGCCTATAACTATAACTATAACTATAAATATAGAAATTTTAGCTTTTCTCATCTTATATTTACAATCGGAGAGTTAAATTGTATGTTCGGAATAATGATTCAAGTTCCAAAACTATATCATTTAAGTTCCAGAAATCTTTCCAGTATCTTTTCTGCTTTATAAGTAGAATAAAACGCACTACATTTAATTTAAACAAAGAAAAGTGAATGATAATAGCACAAATTTGTTTGTAAAAAGAAGTGTTTCCACTTTAAATTTAAAATGAAAATTTAAAGGGGAAACAATTAAGGGGTAAGCCTGGTTTACAGAATAAAGACTATATCCCATGATTATATGCATTCATTTTCCAAAAATTGGTGTCTCAATTCCCACATGTATACTAAATTTAATGTAAATACACAATAAAACAATAAGATAATTGAATTAATATATTTTATGTAAAGGTGGCATGAAAATAATGCTAAATTAATGTAACTATAAATATAATACCCCCATCGCAGCAGACCTGCTTACTCAACAAGTTTCCAATGGAATTTTGGTATATTTTATATTTTCTCATAAAATCCATGGGGGTTTAAAGTATGTAGGTTTGCCGCCATATGGGTTTCGTTGATAAATATAAGTTAAACCCTACCTAGTGAATGTACATACCAAATTTTATCAGGTTATGGTGTTTTTTTTTAATTTTTCCATAAAACCCATAGAGGTGAGTACGTAGGTTTGCCGCCATATGCGTTTTATAAACAGATATAAGTTAAACGCTTCCTAATTAATGTACATACCAAGTTTATCAAGATATTTCAATAAATAAGCAAGATAGAAGGTTTTGTTGATTACCCATAAGAATAACATGGAAAACATAGTGTTTGGATTTTCTGAATAACCATTTAAGTTAGGTAAAAATTCAAAATACTAAATTGTTTGTTGTTTTAAGCTCTTTTAAATGGTTTTAGTGAAAAGTCATGAATTTTAAAAATTGAGGTCCAAAAAATGCCAAAAACCCAATTTTAACCCTTTAGAAACCCCATAAACCTCGTTCCCATAATCCCATCATTATGGTTCGCAAAGTCAATTAAGTAGATACTGGCTTACACCCCTGTACCAAATTTTATCAAAATCAGAAGTTCCATTCAAAAGTTATCGTGTTTATAGACACATACATATATATATATATCTAATTGAACAAATTGTGATTTTGGCTTATAGAGATCTCAAAATGAAAAAGTATCATGTCCCCGGGCTTAGATCTTATCATGACTAATACCGTAATAGCGTATTCCCTATTGGTAAATTAGTTAAAAGTTCATGTGTTTTATATTTTTATTATATTACGAGGTGGCCCGTGCGCAAATTGCGCGTTTTATGATTCTGTATGAGTGAATCTCACCTACAGTACGTAAATGTTGATTATGAAATGACGGAGATCTTTTTTTTCTTTACTATCCGGCTTTTAAAATTCATCTGAAGGTAATCAGCTGTTAAATTACAATTCACATTAAAGAACTTGCAATAAAAGTTGGTCAACATTTAAAGTGCCCTCTAGAAATAAATCAAAGGCCAGGAGGGTCGAAGCCCGAAACAATATGACCTTTTTAATTACAATTAGTCACTGCGGTATATCCTAAGCTTTAAAATGACACATCAATCTTAAAAATCGGTTCAGCAGGTCGAGAGAAAAAGGGACGTAACAGACAAAACCCTTATAGAAATAAGAAGATAGATTTAAAAAATTAACAAGATTTATAATGAAAGGTTGAGCTGTATCTTGAAATAAAGACAATATGTCAGAGTTCTAAGACAATATGTCAGAGTTCTAAGACAATATGTCAGAGTTCTAAGCATTAAGGTTCAGAATGAATGGTTTTACCGTTATGTGTAGAATAAGGATGAATTCAATTTAGTTTAAATTAATAAAACCATACTATATTATAATTTCTATAAATATTTCAAGATAACACCGATAATTTGTTGCTACTTTTGTTTAATTTTGAAAAAAAGGATTAAGTTTTGAGCTTTTATTATTTTACATTAAAATTAAAATGACTGATTTGTTTCAGATTTTGTGTTTTTATACTTATTTGTGCTGTAAAAAAGTCAGTCAAATAAATATTGAATAAATTAAATATATTTAATGATTAAATAATAAAATATAATTATAAATGTATGTAGCTATTTTATTAACTTAGTGGTAGCTCTAATTTAGTGCTACCTAAATATAGATCTTAAAACCAGTATATAAAACATTTTTATGGTTCAAAATCGGCGTGTTAAAAAGTTAGTTTGAAGGAAAACATGTAAATTGTATTATTTAGGCAAATGTATAATTTTTTTTCAAATATAAGGCTTTTCACATTATTTAAAGGTACCACTGATTCAGTGCTAACCACATTTGTATCTTAAAGATAAGTGTTTATTGCGATTGTTATTCATTATTTGTATAAGGGAATCAGGTTCGACATTTTTTTATATATTAACCTATAATTATGAAGAAAAACTTATTGTTCTATAAACAAATTTTATGGTAACACTAATTTAATGCTATCTTTATTTTTTCTAGCTCCATTAATTAAAAAAAAAAACTCATATTTTATACATACATTATATCGTTTTCATCTATTATTAGTAAAGCATGAGGTGTTTTTTTTTTTTGCGACAACAATTATAAATTGTATGCATTAAAATTTGTTTAATTTAAATAAATAAATGTTATTATTGTATATACCTATGAATGTATATTTAAAAAAATATACAAATAGATTAATTCATGTGGTTTACAAGACATTGGTTGTACACCTCTTAGCGTTACCCAGAAAACACCGCGAGGAGGTGGGTGTACGTCGTTTTCCACACATTCACACACACACACGCACACACACACACACACACACACACACACACACACACACACACACACACACACACACACACACACACACACATGGTTTACGGGTCTTTTAGTCAACCGCGCCAGTGACCTTCATTCACACCAGACTTTTCAAATGAGTAGCTAAAGTTAATACCTTAACTTCTCAATCTAATAAGTCCCACATTCATACATACATTCATACAGTTTATTCATTAAGAATAATTTTTACAATATTTACAAAATTATGGGGGGTCAGTATGTTATTCAAAGAACATTCGTAATGCATACCATAAGTATTCATAACCTCCTTAGCTTTATTAAAGATATTTATACTGTTTGGTACAGGATATCTTGTAAAACTTGGTACAAAACCATCTTCCTTTGCTCTTTTCAGTGCTCTTTTATATCGTCTCCTCTCTGTACGAATGCACTTGTACTCCATTACTCCATACTTTTCATAGTATGTGTCCTTTTCCAATACACAAAAGATATGTTTTAAATCCATATCATCAGGTATAACAGCAACTTAAGGTATTTGATCAATTAACGTTTCAATTAGTTTTTGATTATTTGACAACGCTTTACGTAAGTAGTGAGTCAACTTAAGGTTTTCTCTTTTTAGTTTATACTCTCCATACTTGCGAATTGATGGTAGTATTTCTTCAAACACCCAATCTTGAAAGCGCTTAGCTAATTTCATCTTAGACGATAAAATTAAGGAATATAAACCTGGTTCATTGATGAATACGGTATTTTTTTGAAAGTTAGAGGGTAGCACTAAACTGTTTCCATCAATATCTTTACATAACTTTTTATATTTTTCCTTAACTAGATCATTTATTGCTTTTCGCGGTCTTTTATATTCTAGAATTTCTGATACATCATTAGCCTTAAACCATGGATTGTTTTCACGATCAAATAATACAGCTACAGGTTTACTATCAAACATGTAACACTGCAGTTCAGACATATTGAAGTCAAATGTAACAAAAATAGCATACACCTTTTAAATATCCTGAATAACCGAAGTTGTCAATAAGATGTTCACTTGGCAAAAGTCCGCCAAACAATGAAATGCATGGTTAACCGACCTGCTTATATACCCGACGAAGAGTGGTGGAAACCTTCTGCGCATGCGCAGTAGACAAGTACTACTGCGCATACACAATTGTATGTTAAATTTAAACAATTTTTTTTTGCGGATGTCAATAATAAGGGCACACTCAACAAACCACTTTCATAAATGATGAAGCGCAACTGGGCATGCAAAATGAAGGGAAATACTGCACATTTAACAGATATATGATACATTTTAAATTTATTGACAATTTCCTGTAGATTTTTGAAAACTGATTTTTAATATATTTTACATTAATGCCACATTCATTTTAATTTAATAAATTGAACTTAAAAAAATAGCTTTACATACATGTGCTAAAGATTATTATTTCTTATACCAAAATAAGACTTGCTTGACTACAACACATAACAAGTGTTAAAACACTAATAAAATCAAATACAAAACTAATTATGTTAAACTTTACACATAAAAACACTATTAAATAGTACATTAAAGGTAGCACCTAAACGGTAGTACAATATCTAGCAAAACAAAGAAATAGAAATTCCTATATCATCATTAAAGTTAAAACTAAAAGTTTGTTAATAATTCATGTAGATAACAAACATGTTTGGTAGTTTGACCTTAACTTAATACTTAAATTTTTGTTTAAAAACCTAAAGCAAAATTTTACATGTAAAAAAAAAATAGTACACCAAAGATAGCACCAAAACGGTGCTACCGGTTGCTACATTAAAAATTAGCAACATTTAAATGGGTTAAGCTCAATTGAAGGTTTCCAAATTACCTTTAATGTTAAAACTAAGGTTTTGTTAAGTTATCATGTATATATAAACATATTTCGTAGTTTTTTACATTAAACCAGAAGTTAAAAGTGTTTTTTAAAAACCTACAGCCTCAGTACACTTAATGATGGACAGGAACGGGGGGGGGTGGGGGGGGGTCAAGTACTTGTCTCCAAGTCAGCAGAGGCTCATATATAAACATATTTCGTACTTTAACATTAAACACTTAGTTAAAAGTGTTGTTTAAAAACTTTAAGCAAAATTGACAAGGAATAAATAGTACACCAAAGGTAGCACCAAAACGGTGCTACCTTTAATTAGCAACATTTAAATGCTTTAAGTTAAATTGAAAGTTCCCAAATTACCTTCAATGTTAAAACTAAGGTTTTGTTGAGTTATCATGTATATAAACATATTTTATAGTTTTACATTAAACCAGTAGTTAAAAATTTTGTTTAAAAACCTAAAGCAAAATTGCACATGTAGAAAATAGTACACCAAAGGTAGCACCAAAACGGTGCTACCTTTAAGTAGCAACATTTAAATAGGTTAAGCAACATTTAAATGTTTTAAGCTCAATTAAAAGTTCCCAAATTACCTTCAATGTCAAAACCAAGGTTTTGTTAAGTTGTCATGTATATAAACATATTTTGTAGTTTTACATTAAACTAGTAGTTAAAAGTCTTGTTTAAAAACGTAAAGCCTCAGTACACTTAATGATGGATAGGAACGGGGGGCCAAGTACTTGTCTCCAAGTCAGCAGAGGCTCATATATAAACATATTTCGTACTTTAACATTAAACACTTAGTTAAAAGTGTTGTTTAAAAACTTAAAGCAAAATTGACAAGGAATAAATAGTACACCAAAGGTAGCACCAAAACGGTGCTACCTTTAATTAGCAACATTTAAATGCTTTAAGTTAAATTAAAAGTTCCCAAATTACCTTCAATGTTAAAACTAAGGTTTTGTTGAGTTATCATGTATATAAACATATTTTATCGTTTTACATTAAACCAGTAGTTAAAAATTCTGTTTAAAAACCTAAAGCAAAATTGCACATGTAGAAAATAGTACACCAAAGGTAGCACCAAAACGGTGCTACCTTTAAGTAGCAACATTTAAATAGGTTAAGCAACATTTAAATAGGTTAAGCCCAATTGGAAGTTTCCAAATTACCTTTAATGTTAAAAACTAAGGTTTTGTTAAGTTATCATGTATATAAACATATTTTGTAGTTTTACATTAAACCAGTAGTTAAAAGTCTTGTTTAAAAACGTAAAGCCTCAGTACACTTAATGATGGATAGGAACGGGGGGCCAAGTACTTGTCTCCAAGTCAGCAGAGGCTCATATATAAACATATTTCGTACTTTAACATTAAACACTTAGTTAAAAGTGTTGTTTAAAAACTTAAAGTAAAATTGACAAGGAATAAATAGTACACCAAAGGTAGCACCAAAACGGTGCTACCTTTAATTAGCAACATTTAAATGCTTTAAGTTAAATTAATAGTTCCCAAATTACCTTCAATGTTAAAACTAAGGTTTTGTTGAGTTATCATGTATATAAACATATTTTATCGTTTTACATTAAACCAGTAGTTAAAAATTCTGTTTAAAAACCTAAAGCAAAATTGCACATGTAGAAAATAGTACACCAAAGGTAGCACCAAAACGGTGCTACCTTTAAGTAGCAACATTTAAATAGGTTAAGCAACATTTAAATAGGTTAAGCCCAATTGGAAGTTTCCAAATTACCTTTAATGTTAAAAACTAAGGTTTTGTTAAGTTATCATGTATATAAACATATTTTGTAGTTTTACATTAAACCAGTAGTTTAAAGTCTTATTTAAAAACGTAAAGCCTAAGTACACTTAATGATGGACAGTAACGGGGGCCAAGTACTTGTCTCTGAGTCAGCAATTAGAAGTTTCCAAATACGGTTTAATGTTAAAACTAAGGTTTGGTTAAGAATTCATATATATATATATATATATATATATATATATATATATATATATATAAACATATTTCGTAGTTTTACATTAAACCGGTAGTTAAAAGTGATGTTTAAAAACCTAAAGCAAAATTGGACATGTAAAAAATAGTACACCAAAGGTAGCACCAAAACGGTGCTACCTTTAATTCACAACGTTTAAATGGTTTAAGCTCAATTAGAAGTTTTCTAATGACCATTAATGTTAAAACAATAGTGAACTTTCTGTTCGCACCATGTGCTTTTTTTAACTTTAAAAGTAATTTTAACCTTTCATTCCTAAACACCTTAGCAACTAGAGAGAAAAAAAGATGAACCAAACTCGCTTTATAGGTACCTCAGTGGAAGACTGGTAGCAGTAGTTAAAAGCGTTGTTTAAAAGCCTAAAGCAAAAATTGGACATGTAAAAATAGTACACCATAGGTAGCACCAAAACGGTGCTACCTAAAAGTAGCAACATTTAAATGGCTTATCTCAATTAGAAGTTTCCTAATGACATTTAATGTTAAAACTAAGGTTTTGTTAATAATTCATATATATAAACATATTTTATAGTTTTACATTAAACCGGTAATTAAAAGTGTTGTTTAAAAAACATAAAGCAAAATTGGACATGTAAAAAATAGTACATGAAAGGTAGCACCAAAACGGTGCAACCTTTAAGTAGCAACATTTAAATGGGTTAAGTTAAATTAGAAGTTTGAAGACACAAATTTGTGGTAACAATTTACCACTACTATTTTAACTTATACTGGGAGTAACAATTTCACACTACTGGCTTGGCACCTACATTTAAATGGGTTAAGTTAAATTAGAAGTTTGAAGACACAAATTTGTGTTTGTGGTAACAATTTACCACTACTATTTTAACTTGTACTGGGAGTAACAATTTCACACTACTGGCTTGGCACCTACATTTAAATGGGTTAAGTTACATTAGAAGTTTAAAGTCACAAATTTGTGTTTGTGGTAACAATTTACCACTACTATTTTAACTTGTACTGGAAGTAACAATTTCACACTACTGGCTTGGCACCTACATTTAAATGGGTTAAGTTACATTAGAAGTTTAAAGTCACAAATTTGTGTTTGTGGTAACAATTTACCACTACTATTTTAACTTGTACTGGAAGTAACAATTTCACACTACTGGCTTGGCACCTCCCCCTCCCCCTCCCCCTCCCCCCCCCCGGGCGCAGTTTTCGTCCGGAGCAAAAAAATTTTGGTCAAGGTCAAAATCCAAAAAAAAAATTCGGGGGGGGGGGAGGCGCAAATTTCGTCCGGAGCAAAAAAATTTTGGTCAAGGTCAAAATCCAAAAAAAAAAAATTTCGGGGGGGGGGCGCAGTTTTTGTCCGGAGCAAAAAATTTTTGGTCAAGGTCAAAATCCAAAAAAAAAATTTCGGGGGGGGGGCGCAGTTTTCGTCCGGAGCAAAAAATTTTTGGTCAAGGTCAAAATCCAAAAAAAAAATTTCTGGGGGGGGCGCAGTTTTCGTCCGGAGCAAAAAATTTTTGGTCAAGGTCTAAATCTAAAAAAAAAAATTTCGGGGGGGGGGGGGCTCACTTCCCGTCTGGAGTCGGATTGAGGGGGGGGGGTCACCTACCCCTAGGACTTTAACTCTTGGATGGCTGCTACCCTTACTTATGTGTGAATATCAAATAAAGTATTTTACCACTGCCCAGACAACCAACACTTTAACGCATATCGCTCTAAGTCCTGCGAGCTCTCAGGACTTTGGCAAAAATCCGCCAAGTGTTGGCTGACTGTGACTACATGTGGAACAAAAAATATTTTATTTTTTATTCACACACAAATATAGGTCAAGGTCATCCAAGAATTATAAAGAAATTCCCCAAGGCCTAAGACCGCCGGCGGTCAAAGGCCTCGGGGGAATCTCACAACTTAGGGGGAAGTGAAAAATAAAAAATAATTTTACTTAATTTTGAGTTTCCATAAGGGAAACATGCTACAATAATTTTGGTTCCCCTAACGGGAATCATAAGGTCATGCTAATCATGACCTGGGCCCCATCTTAACCGATAAACTGACATAAAGCCTAACGTACCGGACAGTGTCAGGACCCGGTGCTTCGTGCTGAAGGATGCCAACCACCCGTATGTTTCCAGTGACGAGTGATGAGGTCCAGCAGCGCCCTTGGTCCGAAAACCTAAGGGTGGATCCCCAGGGGCCTACCCCCAGGCTCGTTAAGCACCATACTACTGTTGTTAAAAAATAATTATTGAGGCATGCTAAGCCTCCAAAAGGAATTATTTTACGGAGGCTTCTAAGCCTCAAACCTAACACTTTAACTGCCAATTTACAGAGGCTAATCCTCCAATATACGAATTTAGAAAATATTTTTTCTTAGGGACAACCTGTGGAAGATTAGTACAAAGAAATATTTTACAACACAAAACTTAAACATAGGGGGATTCATGTTACAAAAAATAAAAAATTTTTACTTAATTTTGAGTTTCCACAAGGGAAACATGCTAAATAATTTTGGTTCCCCTAACGGGAATCATAAGGTCATGCTAATCATGACCTGGGCCCCATCTTAACCAGTACACTGACATAAAGCCTAATGCAATGCACTGACATAAAGCCTAATGTACCGGTCAGTGTCAGGGCCGACACTTCGTGCTGAAGGATGCCAACCACCCGTATGTTGCCAGTGACGAGTGATGAGGTCCAGCAGCGCCGCTGGCACAAGGCCTAACGGTGGATCCCCAGGGGCCAACCCCCAGGCTCGTTAAGTGTCATACTATTGTTGGTAAAAAATAATTCTTGAGGCATGCTAAGCCTCAAAAAGAATTTAATTTTACGGAGGCTTCTAAGCCTCAAACCTAACAGTATAACTATTTACATAGGCTAAGGAAGCCAAAAATTTATAAAAACTAATTTTAGGGACAACCTGTGGAAGATTAATACAAAGCAATATTTTTCTAAACACAAAACTTAGACTAACACCAACCTGTGGAAATATTAGCACACACAAATATTTTTCACTGCACAACACTTTTACTAAATCACAACCAACACCGAGCACCAAGCAGCAAGCACAAAATAAAATTATTTCCTAACACTACACATGCCATGCCTTAGACTAGAAAAGAATTCCCAATATAATGCGGCACCAACATTACATTGCGAATCCTGTAGGGCAGAGCTTCAACCACTCAGCTGAAGTGTTTGAAGTGTGTGAAGAGAAACGAAGCTGAGCCGGTCAGGAGTGGGGGAACCGGACCTGGTTACGTAAACAGGCAGACCTCGACACGTACTTGTTTGCAGCATTGGACAATCTCCAAGAGCCACACCTGAATACATTACTAACCGGATCTCATTATACAACACATGTCACCGGTTAAGTGCCAATAGCGCCTCAAGGTATGGCAACGCCTCGGGCTATGACACCTCCTCCTCCTCCTCCCCCGGGGGGGGGGGCTCACTTCTCGTCCGGAGCCGAGGGGGGGGGGAGGGGTCTTGGGACTTAGAATATTTTCAGTCCAAGTCAGGTGTACTATATAATAATATTTTAGCTTGCCGGATTCAGCACAGCCGGCAGAGACGGTTATATAATGCTTATATAACAGACTCGTTTCTTGGCCAACTGGCCAAATGTAGCTCCACAGAAGGTAAGTCAGTTTATTGCAAGCCAACAAACACACCACACCTCGCCGCCGCGGGACTTTTCTGTGAGTAATTTTTTTATTTTTCCTTCTTAATAAACTTTGCAAAACAGAACCTAGCCTGTTTTGCACGAAATTAATTTTTGTTACTATGCTACACTTACGTTTACTTTAACAAATTATTTTCCACTCCTTATTTAATATTTTATTCCTTACTTGTTAAGACTTAGAAACTGAAATGCTGGAAGACTGTTTGATACAATATTAATTTTTATTTAGCTATACAGGTGTCTTAATATTTTCCTACACTTGTATTTTGCAGGTGTGGCTAAATATTTTTCGCTCACAATTTAATTTTATTCCACACAAGTGGATTTTGAACTTTACTACAAAACTCATCCATGCCCATCTCCTACAAAATTATTTTTCATTTGGCTCTACCTCTTTTAGTCTTACATTAAATATTTCTTGGAGTTAAAATTTTACACAAGTCTCTCGGTTAATTTTTCTGCACAGTACGTGTTACTCCTTGGACAGTTCCCGGCAAACTGTTTCTACACTTGACAACAACAGTCCACATTACCCCCTCCACTACTCATTCCCCCACTATAGCCCTGTTCCCCCACTACTTCCAGCTAAGGTACAACACTGGACTAAGTGTTTCAGTTTTATCCAAACCTTACTGTGAGACACATCTATGGCTGAAACTTTGCGAGAAAAATTATTAAGAGTAAAATTTTTGCTGGCCAAGCCAAATAATTCTGTTAAGGTGTCCAAGACTTCCACTTTGACAAAAATGAAACGCTGCCTTAGGAATAATCCAAAATTTTACTCAAGGGACACCAAGATCACTATGGATGATAAAATGTTTCAAAAACTTTTAGACGAGCTAACTTTTGCCAGTAAAATAACGCTGGTGACTCCAATTCCAGACTAAGTGTCAAGGTCACTTAGAAATTAATAAAAAAATTTATTTTCTTGACAAATATTTCCACTCCAAGTAACGGAGGTCCAGCAAAAGAACAAACTCGGATGAGTTGTTGGAAAAAAATAATTTTTTTATTTTTTCGCATCTGACCACTTAACCCCCACCACGCGGTCTGGTACCTGGACGGCGCGGTGCTGTCCGGTCAGTCGGCGTCCGGCTCCCGCGCGGTGATGACACCACCACCGTCGGCTGTTCGCAATTTTGTTTCCAGTTGGGCTTCGGGTTTCTCCAGTGGGTAAGTGGAAATAAAAATTATTTATTTTTTTTAGTTTTAAGAGTGGGGTTGCTAGGGTTCAGGTCAATGGCCTCTGAGGAATGCCTTACGTCACATTTGGTAGGTTTTTCGGTCTGGTCGCTGGAAAAGTAAATTTTTCTTTGCACTTTTGTGGTTTCTCGTGGATTTTCACTCCACAGCCGAATACTAGGAACCACAAAAGTGCAAAGAAAAATTTTTTTGTCTTTCCACGTGACCTTGACCTTAATTACGTCAGTGACGTCATTATGGTGACGTCAGCGGTAATGACGTCGTCATGACGTCATTTCTATTACGTCATACCTATGACGTCATAGATATGACGTCATCGATGGCGTCACCGATGACGTCATTCGTGACGTCAGTGACCTTGGTGACGTCAGCATTCCTCAGGGGTCATTGACCTGAGCCAGCAGCCCCACTTTGCCACTACTACTCACCAAGTGGACAAAGTCAATCAATTCAGCCTCGTTTTCTTCAGCCTGTTGTTGCTGTTCATTGATATTATACAAGGGTTGAATGTTTTGGTCTTTGTTTTGTCTTCCTGCCAGAAAACGTTTCCTAAAACACACGTTGCTGAAATGGTTTGGCTTCTTACAAAAAGTACAAACTTTTCCTAATGCAGGACAGGTCTGGTTATAGTTGTGATTCTTTCCACATTTCTTACATTGGATTTTGGATGCTGCAATGTTTGATGACGTTGGCTTTATCTGGTCAGTGCTACAACAGGGAATCTGGTCGCTTCGTTTGTTTATAATCTTCAAATTGTTTTCGGCAAGCTCAATACTCTTGCAGTATTCAATAATTTTTTCTAATGAAGCATCGTCTCTTAATAAACGTTCCTTGGTTTCTTTGGAATAAATTCCAAGTGCTATCTGGGCTTTCATTAGTTTAGACTCTTGATCCTTGAAATCACAAATTTTTACATGATGCCTCAAATTAGCTAGAAACTTGTCAAATGATTCACCTTCAGATTGTCTGCATGAGATGAATTTGAAAACATCCATAATTTCATTCTTTTTTGGCAAACAATAATTTCCAAGTACGTCCATGATGGATTCTACAGTTTCATCAGTGGCATCGGCAACTAAAGAATTGTACAACTGCAAAGCTTCTTTGCCCATTAAATTCTTCAATCGTGCCACTTGTACACAATTGGGTTTCTTCAATGTCTCTGTCGCTATAAAGTAATTTTCAATTTCTTCCTTGAACTGTTTGAACTTTTCAGGCACATTGCCTGTTAAAAATAACTTATCTGGCTTATTAAAATCCATTTTTCAAATTACCGGTTACAAACGAATATAAAATCACTTAAATGTCGACTGCGCCATGTTTAATTATTAATTACCGTTTTTAAATAAAAAGAGACATTTTTAAATTCAAGTATAAGTTTCTATTTCAAAACCATAACATCAACATTGTTTGTAAACAGTAAAGTTGTAAGATAAATTAAATCATATGTTAATTTAAATATCTAAACACTTGTAACAACTAAAGTAGGATTCACGAAAATAGTCCGATGAGAGGTGATACATTGTTGCCAAATTTATTCTGAAACACATTATTATACTGTGTAACACATGATAAACATAATCACAAATGACAACATTGCAGGGCGGGAGGGGGTGAGGGGGGACACAGCTGTTTAAATTTCCATCGGACTATTTTCGTGCATCTTACTATAGTAATGCCAGTTGTAGCAAAGTTTATCAGAAATAAAATAAAAGCAACTCCGGGTCGATTAATGTTCTAGTTCCAATAGTGCGGTTGATCTTATTAAATAGTGAAAATTTAAATAAAGGAGAGCGTAGGTGTAAAGCTCAAGGCAAATTTATCGGGACTTTCAGAAAAATGTACACTTTACCATAGTCTGTCCACGGTGAAAAACTAAGCTCCTAAGGAAATTACATCCTAAAGAAAAATCCTAAGGAATTTCATCTGTCATAAACCTATTTTGAATGGGATACTTGTTGAGCAGGTCAAGGTCGGGAAAGTACAGATCTTCGCACGCCAAATTGCTTATTCAGGATGACTTCCGGGAACCGGTCGAATTTGGAACACTTTTTTATTGTTATTGCACTAGTAAGGGAGATTTGGGTTATGTCGTTGTCTTGAGTATGTCTTTCCATTTGGGTTCAAATCTATAATTAGGCAATATAGCATCTTGTCTTTTTTATGCAGCACTTATTTAATCGTAAATTCATTAATAATAACGACACAGCAAATCATATATATATTCAATATTTAAATACCATAGTAAGCGACACTCTTGTAAGCCGAAACACATTGTTGAAATATATTGCCAAGATTTAAAAACAAAATAAACAATAAAAAGATGGTCCTGTGAGCGTGAATAGTGAAAACACTCAAGAAATTGTCATATTGAAACCTGCCGCAATTAGAAGCAGGTCAGTATGCACGAAAATAAAAGAGCTTATTCTTGCACTACCTTTTGGATTTTTATTTGTAACTTTTTTCTGTTGTTTTGAATGCACTAAAAATATTTTTTTAAATGTGTTTCTGCTTATAAGAGTGTTATTTACACTTATCTTTAAATCTTAAATAGGGATCTATTTTTTGTGTCGTTTTTATGGTAAGTTTACAATTTTTAACAAAAGTGTTGTATGAAAAAAAAACAAAAAAAAACAAAACAAGTCACTATATTGACATATATACTTATATATTTATACTGAAATGGCAATACATACTCAAAACAACGATACACCCCAAATCTCACTAACTCGTGCAATAAATATACAACAACTGTTTCAAGTTCGTCCTGTTCCCGGAAGTCACCAAGTATTGTTGAGAAAATTGTCACACAGGTATCTCCATCGTTAAGGTATTTCGTCATTTTTTTCTAACAAATATAACTTAAAACAGATATAGCTTATGCTTACCTAAACATAGACACCTAACTACCTATCCATGTACCTATAAACCCCCTCCACTTCTAGGACTATTTAAGAGACTAAGATGAACTTTTGCAATTTTGATACTTGTATTCTATAAGTTTTATTTTACGTATCAAATATAATTCATGTTTTGTTTTGAATTAATAGCCGTATTGAAATAGATAACCTCCCGTTAAACAAATGCCGTTTTTATTTTTATTTATAAATATCTTTATTTCTACAAAACTTAACCAACTTCGGGAAAGTGGAAGAATAAAATCATTTTACAATATGAACCGGTAGTTGTCTTTTGCGAGGTGACACCGGCTCACCTCGTCAATCAGTGTTGTTAAGCCCATCAACATGAAACCCCCTCTAATGGATAGCATAGCCTATATCTGTCCATACCGTATGAAAGATATATTCTTTGATAACGTTTCCTAAACTACAGCATGGCCTCAAAGTAAGTTTTAAAATGATTTTTCTTTAACCACTAAAATGGCTATTTCTTTTTTCTTTAAAATATATATTTTTTGTAAGTAAAAGGTTTTTTATCGCACATTGATTTTATGCATCACTGTCCTCTCACCCATAGTCCTATTGCATTTTATTGTTTCGTAAAATATATTTCTAGTACAACGTATGCATTAAGAATCGTCTACTGTTTATAAAATAAAATAAATATCTTATTTAAATTATCAGGTTTATTATTAATAGCAGGATTTTTCCTCCATTTATTTAGCTGTTTCCAAAAAGCCATAAACCAATTTTTGCCTGTCGCCGTTTATCAAGCACAGGTGCTCCTAAAGAGTTTTCTCACAGCTTAGTGCACTCAACTCAACAGCAGCGATATGCTTGGGTTTTAAATAACTAAAACCAATATGTTTTATTTGTTAGCGGGTTTATTTTTGTTAAAAAAAGATTGTTTTGGATGAATTTATTCCTGGGATAGATAATGTTGATTAAAAATAACTATTCACATGATTACAATAAGGTATATTTTTCATTGAAAGAAATTCTTTTGTATTGACATAAAAAGTAACATAAAAATAAAATTTCACTAACCGTATAACTGGAGACACGTTTTTTGTTGACTTGTAGTAAAAAAATAAATTTTAATATATTAAAAGTAGGAACTTTTTTGAAATACCACGTTTTAAGTGCTTTATAAATACAACTTTTCTAAAGTTCATGGTAGTAAATGTAAACTTTTCAGCTAATCCAAAAGAGCATTTATAAAATTTTTTATAGAAATATAAATCAAACGTTTTATTTCAGTCTAGTTATTATTGTGAACATCGCTGTTTGTCATAAAAGCTATTATACTCGTATTTAATTATTTGCGAACCAAATTGCGCTGCAACAGCTCCCGAACCTTCCAGCAGTGGCAACACAGCTGGGAGCACGACACCCGAGGACGATGGACTGCGCGACTTATCAACCAGGTCCAACCATGGTTGGAACGGCGGCATGGGGAGGTGGACTACTACCTGACCCAATTTTTGACAGGTCACGGCTATTTTCGGTCGTACCTGAACCGGATGGGAAAGACCGGTTCACCGGACTGCATTTATTGCCCGGGTGTTCCCGACGATGCGGAACACACATTCTTCCGCTGTCCCCGTTGGGAAGGGCCCGCCTGGAGGCCACACAAATCTTTGGTGCATTTTCGGTGGACTCGGTCTGCCAAAAGATTTTGGAGGATGAGGGCAACTGGGATTGTTTGTCACAGTTCGTCCGGGGCATCCTCCTGGAAAAGAAAACCGATCTGGACCGCGAAGTGGCCCAGATCCCTTGATCGAGCGGCTGGATAAGGAGCGAGCCCCACGGGCGTAAGCCAAATTTAGGCCTAGCCTGACGTAATGTGACAAAAAATTCCAGGTTAGATTCCTAAAGAGTAGAGGAGGTTTTTTAGTGGGTAAACCCGTTTTTAGGGGAGCTTAGGGGAGGCGTAGAAGAGATGAGGAAGTCGATTGTAAAATTCGATACTGGGGGAAACTCCAAGAACCGTTGAAGAAAGCGATCGCAGGGAAAGGCGCGGTTAGGGCGATCGATAACAGGTTGAGGAAGGAGATCTTGGATCTCGACTCCTTAACTTCTGGGTAGGATGCTCCAACACCGTAAGGAGGGATCATCCAAGGATCAAAAGCCAGAATAAAGTCACCCTTTTTCTCCCGAGTATCCCGGAAACCGAGAAAGACCGATTTTTAATATATGAGAAGGACCTATTTTCCTTCCTCGGACAGGGAAAATCAAGAACGGCTGCGTCAACTTCAGGTTTCGACAGCGATATAAGTGAAACAATGGTTCCAATGCCTCATTAATAAAATACTGGAGCAAACCTAAAAATTTGGCATTGGTGAGCCTCCTGCGTTTTTAGCTCAGGTACTCACTCCCAGGTTGTCTATGAACTATAAAACCGGGCCCTCAGGTAAGCCCTAAATGAACATTTTGTATTGAAAGTTGACAGGACGGAAATGAACTTGATACGACGCACAACAGGAAATGCAACTAGGGGTTTCTTTAAAAGACCAAAAGTTAAGAAATCCTTGTTTAAATCTTCATTTCTTTTTCCCGTTATATAAGTTTTTAATTTTGTCACCTTTATAAATAACAGGAGAAAGAAAATAAAAAACACCATTGTATATTTAAGCTTAAGGAGTGGTTATTAAATAAAGAAAGTATTGTTTGTATTTATAGGTTTCAAGATTATTTTAATTATTTTTTGGTCTTTTAAACACAATTTTTAGTTAAATTAAAGTAAATAAGGGAGAAAATATGAAATTTTATGACATATTATGTATTTGTTAGTTTATATTGTTACCTAGTCAGTGAAGGAAGAAGCTTTATGAGTAATTAATATAAAAATAGTAGTCTATGTTTTCTGCTTTTTTCCTATGACTATTTTAGTTTAGTTTACATTGATTTCTGTCCATTTAACTAAGGGTTTTGTTTGGAAGAAATCAAACTTTTTGTTAAGATACTAGGTTGAGTTCGCTCAAATCCTGCACTAAGCCATGCTTATCAGCAACTATCAGTGTGACCGTTTACTTAGGAGATAAGTGGAAAATCACCACTAATAGTACACTTAGTGGTGGACAATTTACAAATTAATTTGTAAAATGGTCTGCGGAAATAAATTCGTTTATTTATTATTGATTATTCGTGGTGCACTCAGAGTCGCCTATGCGTATCGCACTGCATCTGGGATTGGCAGTAATTGTTGTGTCTGGATTGATTCCCCTTAATCTGTTCGATTTTGTGAGGCAGAACATCTCTCGACGCACTTGATAACTTAGCAGTGAAGAAGCAATATCAGTCGCTAAAAGAGAAACACCCAGGCAGGCTTAGAAGCGAAGATGGGAGGAATGCGAAGAAAGTCACTGGATGTTTCGGTCTATCCAAAAACCTCAGCGAGTTGGCCAACCACACCTTTGGAGAATATGATATCTTTCTGTGTCAGTTTCTGACGGGACACGGCTACTTCAGGAAGTACCTTCACCGGATGGAGAAGATGGGATCACGTTAGTTTGTGTACTGCCGGGGGGAGGAGATGAATAATGTTCATCAATCCTTCATCGTGTGCAGTCGTTTTGCCGAAGTGTGAACAGTGCTCATCTCTACCGTGGGGGCCATCACACCCACCACCATTGTCTAGGTGATACTGCAAAGCGAAGAGGCTTGGAGGGCAGTTGTCATTCTAAAAGTGCATCGTACGACACGTGGGGAGTGAACTCTAAGCATCCTGTTTGAGATGGAGTGACCCGTCAGGGCTCAGACCCACGGCCCAGGCATGAAGTTCCGGCATGTGTCTCCGTGGCCCGCAGGGGGTTTAGTAGGCATTATTTGTTCAATATTTTAAAAGGTGAGCCCCATACTGTTACATTTTTATCGTCGATAAATGCATTCCTACTACGATGAAAAAAGTACCCGGGTATATTGTGAAAATACAAACAACGCAAACAACGACGGTATAAGAAGTAAGGTACGGGGGATAATAGACTTATGTTCAAACGCTATTAGAGATCTAGTTGTAAAATAAAGTATTAAGCCGTGTTATAAAAACGATGTTTAAAAAGCGAAAAATCCTATTCTGAAGAAAATATTCAATTAATGTTATTGTTTTAGATGGTGACAAAAATAAATAAACAAAAGAAACTATATCAGAGTATATCTGGCCATCATTGCTGGTTATAGAAGCAATGATTATAAAGAGACAACGTGCATCGTTCAAAGGGCATTAAAAGCAATAAAAGCAAGAGTATCCTATAAAATATAAATGAAAAAGAAGAATGAAATAAGGGAGAATAACTTTTACCATTCTGACCAAGCCTTTAAGGGATGTAAAAGGTTCAGAATTTTATGATGACTGTAGAAATTGGTCTTGGTGTGTTGCCTTTTGTTTGCAATATTAAAACTCACTAACTACTAAAATATCTATTTTTATGCTTCTATCTATTTTACGGAAATATTTTATCGTTTCAAAATATTAAAACGGAACAAAATAGATGTTTTTTTTTAACTTAATGGAATTATGCTTTTGTATTAAATCTGTGAGTTAATCACTCTTTTGGTGTTATATGTGCAGCGCTATTCAATGATATTATCAGTTATCCTTGAGCTCGGATACAAATATTAACAAAGAAAAACTATATAAAATAGTATATTTCATAACAAGAGTGGAAAGTGTCTTTTCCGGGCCGAGATCGAGTTTACGCGCGAGGCTTTAGCCGAGCGCGGAATTTCGATCAAGGCACGGAATAACACTTTCTACTCGAGTTATGAACGATATTTTTCATCACACTGTAGATAATTAATAATAGTAATTAATTAAATAATGCAAGTTTAAGAAACCACCTATGGATGCTCAATTGATTTCCGCAGTACAAAACAAGTATAAAACAGTGATTCTGTTTTACACAGCTGATTACATTATTGAGAACAGCTGATTTAGGGAATAATATACTCTTAGCACTGCTAGCGCTACTTGTGTCAGTAATCTCTCAGCTGGTGATGAATGTAGCTGTTTCCCGTACAGTGTGATGAAAAGTACTTATTTTATTTTAAAATGTCAGTTAAATAAAGGCTATCTACAAAATTGAACATATATTGCAGTTGGTTAATAAAGAAGTTTTTGAAAATGATTATTAAAAAGTTTGTGTAAGAAAAGACTATATAATATAATACGTAGTGACACAATAAAATATAATTAGGCAATTTACATTTCTTTCCTTGTTTTCCCCATTGACTTTTCGAAGAGGATGAAAAGGTTCAGGGAAAAAAGGATAGTATTAGCAATTGATCCTCAAGTTGGTTTTCAGCCACAAAAAATTTCTTGCTTAAATGTGGGCCATAGAATAATGTTTCCTGAAGAACATTACTTTAAATATTTTTCAAGTTTTAATAGTTGAGTGTGTTTTAGCACAACAAGTATTCACAATGCACGTTCAACTGTTTTAAATAAAGTTTGAATAAATTTTTTTATTCCTTTATACATTCGCATTAAAACCTCTTGTAAGTTGACGAAATAACGATTAAACGTTATTTCATATTGTTCAAGGACAAATAATATTAATTATTTTATTCTATTTTTGTCTTTGATAAGCTAAGCAATGAACTTGGACATGATAATTTTACTTCTTCTTGTAGTGGAGTAGTATTATAATCATCACTAAATAATTTCTTGACTAACATTATACGTAATGGTACTGTTACTCAGTTTGAAATAATAACACCTCTTCCAACATTATTCGATATATTTACACTTGCACTGTAATTGTAAGTGTATGGAGGAGTGTTGAAAGACGTTTTATTATTTCATCTCTAACCTTTAGTTAGATCTGATGCATTTCGTTAAAAATCCACCAAAAAATTGTTCGTGGTGTCAGTTATTAAAAAATCACCTGAACCTGAACATCTTATTCTTACTTTTACTCTTTCATATTATAATTAAATTTAATGACTAAGCTATTTAATAAAATTTAAAATTTTTATAGGACTAATTAAAAGCATAGTAATAATTGTTTTACGACAGTACCAGTATTTGTACTAATTTCATAATGAACCATCGATATAAGCACCAACATAACAACTCAAAAAGAATATTTTTAAGCAAGATGTACATTATTAATCCGACTGTGAATCAAACGTCTCAGGTCGTACAATGTTAAGGAATATTTAATTACTGTAAAACATTTAAAAAAAGAGTAATATACATTTTTTTAAATAAATAAAATGACTTTTATATGGAAACATCGATAAGAAAAGTACATTTCTATGCCATAAGGTTATATTTGTGAACAAGAATGTTCTCAAACAACAATAACTACGGTTCTGAAAAGAATGGCTAAGAAAAGGAAGAATGGTTTTCGTCGTTAGGTTTTATGGTGTATAATGCTCCCACGATGTTTTATACCGATAAGGTCCCGCCTACAGCAGTCAGGCCTTGTAAACTACGCCTTGTATTGTTTACAGTTCAGAGGGCTGTTACTGGTGCGCATCCCTTATCCTGTTAAGTTCTTATAATTTTGAGCACTTTTCATAAAACACATTAGTTTTACGTATATTTTTGTTTAGCCTACTACAAACTCATACTGTCTTTGTTTGTTAACAATATGTAAACTTAGACGTCAGAGTCTGCTTTCAAGAATGCGGGGTTGCATTATTTGTAACGGTAAGACTTATTTTATTGGACAGTATTTACTTTAAGATTAGAATACCTTTATCTATGACCATTGCAATAATAACTAATAATTATACTATAAATAACATCATAAATAAAGTTACTAACTAAAATAAATACAACTAAACCCTATAATGAGATATTTAGAACACTTGCTTCTCTCGTGTGGTAACTTATTGGCATTTATACATGACAACAGTGAGTCAACTAGATTTGCATCACACTAGTTTGTTTCCTATAGTTTCATTTTACAGTTTCGTGTAAATTTGAAATTGTTGATTAACTTGCAAAATTGAGTTAACTTGCAAGGAAACGTGCTTAAGATAGCTAACAAGATGGTGCGATGTGAATATGATGTAATATTGCTATGCTTAATGTGGAACTATTAGAGTTTATGGCAATGAAGTATCCACTAAACATCCACAAAAAATATCAACAACAAAATATATCAACAATAATTATATGCAAGGGAGATAATACCTTTGCTGCTAAAACGGTAATTAGTGATTATTTACTCTCTGCAATTGGTAGGAATACATTTGATACTGGCCATCGGTGGCGGTATCACAGTATCGTACTGTGTGCAGGGAGCCGCAGACACGAAGGCAAACACACCGGTCCACAAGAGCGGTCTACAACCACAGAACCGTGCAGTACCGTTGTTCTGGGGGAACACATAACTACTCAATGTATTTGAAATGTTTTCATATTTTCTTGATTCAAAACTAATGATGGGAAATAATGTTTGTTTGAAAAAATTAACTATATTACATTACTTTATTTTGAATCCTTGAATTTTAAATTATAATATTTTAAGTAAATATATTTAATTAGTAAGATTTATTTTAAACTCTTCTTTTACAATAACGAGTCAGTATATTTTAATAACAACCCTGTTATTAAATATTTCTAGGAAAAATAAATTTTTCTCAATAATTGGAGACAAGACTTACTTCTATGGGTATTTTTACTATTTTTTTTTTTATATATAAAGAAAATATACGATTGCCATAATTAAAACTATGATTTACCTATGGATTTTCATATGCGTATAGCATTCCGTGGAATAAAGATCCAGCACTACGACTTATTGCTTTAGATACTCATCGGTTAACGAGAAATTACGTATTAAACAAACTAAAATTAATGTACTGTTTATTTTTGTGATAGTAACAGGCAATTGAAGTTTTTTTTTATTTTTTAATTTTACTAAAATATTTTAATGAAAGTTTAATTGCATGGAATTTTTGGCTGGGTTGTATTAATTGTGGTCGGGTATATGGCATTGTGCTCTAATAAGTGAGATCATTAATATAAGGTAAATATTACCTTATACGTATGTTTAAGATTTTCTTGTACCTCCTATTAGGGCGTTCCCCATCGGAGGTAAAAAACCTAAAAAAATCTCAAAATTATGTACCGAAGTCCTTATGCGGATGTTTGGATTTCCATCCCTTTAAGTCATTTCGTGTAGAAAAAAATAGTAGGTGAAGAATAGGAAGAAATTAAAAAGTCAATATATATTTGAATGTTGAATATACGTGTAGAAAAAAATAGAAGGTGGAGAATAGGAAGAAATAAAAAAGTCAATATATATTTGAATGTGGCTGTTTTCACTGACGTTATTAAATATAAAACAATTTTACTTGTTATTCTCAAGGATACATAGTAAAACTGTCAAATACATCATCGTAAAGCTTTGAAGAATTATCTACAAACTTCAAACTTACGGTTTTACTTATAAAAGACAAACAACGGAACTTTGTATAAAAATGGATTAGTAAAGCAAACAGTCAATGTTTTTGAAAACATGGAAAAACCGAATTGATATTTATTATTATTTGTCTCGGTTTTGTCACAAAAAAAGTTTCTTGTAACAACTAGTAATGCCAGTTTTTGTAGCAAAGTTTATCAGAAATAAAATAAAAGCAACTCCGGGTCGATTAATGTTCTAGTTCCAATAGTGCGGTTGATCTTATTAAATAGTGAAATTTAAATAAAGGAGAGTGTAGGTGTAAAGCTCAAGGCGAATTTATCGGGACTTTCAGAAAAATGCACACTTTACCATAGTCTGTCCACGGTGAAAAACTAAGCTCCTAAGGAAATTACATCCTAAAGAAAAATCCTAAGGAATTTCATCTGTCATAAACCTATTTTGAATGGGATACTTGTTGAGCAGGTCAAGGTCGGGAAAGTACAGATCTTCGCACGCCAAATTGCTTATCCAGGATGAGTTCCGGGAACCGGACGAATTTGGAACAGTTTTTTATTGTTATTGCACTAGTTAGGGGGATTTGGGTCATGTCGTTGTTTTGAGTATGTCTTTCCATTTGGGTTCAAATGTATAATTAGGCAATATAGCATCTTTTCTTTTTATGCAACACTTTTCTTTTAATCGTAAATTCATTATTAATAACGACACAGCAAATCATATCTATATTCAATATTTAAATACCATAGTAAGCTACACTCTTGTAAGCCGAAACATATTGTTTAAATAAATTGCCAAGTTTAAAAACAAAATAAACAATAAAAAGGTGGTCCTGTGAGCGTGAATAGTGAAAACACTCAAGAAATTGTCATATTGAAACCTGCCGCAATTAGAAGCAGGTCAGTATGCACGAAAATAAGAGAGCTTATTCTTGCACTACCTTTTGGATTTTTATTTGTAACTTTTTTCTGTTGTTTTGAATGCACTAAAAATATTTTTTTAAATGTGTTTCTGCTTATAAGAGTGTTATTTACACTTATCTTTAAATCTTAAATAGGGATCTACTTTTTGTGTCGTTTTTATGGTAAGTTTACAATTTTTAACAAAAGTGTTGTATGAAAAAAAAAACAAAAAAAAAAAACAAAACAAGTCACTACATTGACATATATACTTATATATTTATACTGAAATGGCAATACATACTCAAAACAACGATACACCCCAGATCTCACTAACTCGTGCAATAAGAATACAACTGTTTCAAGTTCGTCCTGTTCCCGGAAGTCACCATGTATTGTTGAGAAAATTGTCACACAGGTATCTCCATCGTTAAGATATTTCGTCATTTTTTTCTAACAAATATAACTTAAAACATATGTAACTTATTCTTACCTAAACATAGACACCTAACTACCTATCCATGTACCTATAAACCCCCTCCACTTCTAGGACTATTTAAGAGACTAAGATGAATATTTGCAATTTCGATACTTGTATTCTATGAGTTTTATTTTACGTATCAAATATAATTAATGTTTTGTTTTGGTTTAATAGCCGTATTGAAATAGGTAACCTCCCGTTAAACAAATGCCGTTTTTATTTTTATTTATAAATATCTTTATTTCTACAAAACTTAACCAACTTCGGGAAAGTGGAAGAATATAATCATTTTATAATATGAACCGGTAGTTGTCTTTAGCGAGGTGAATTCCGGCTCACCTCGTCAATCAGTGTTGTTAAGCCCATCAACATGAAACCCCCTCTAATGGATAGCATAGCCTATATCTGTCCATACCGTATGAAAGATGTATTCTTTGATAACGTTTCCTAAACTACAGCATGACCTCAAAGTAAGTTTTAAAATGTTTTTGCTTTAACCACTAAAATGGCTATTTCCTTTTTCTTAAAAATATATATTTTTTGTAAGTAAAAGGTTTTTTATCGCACATTGATTTTATGCATCACTGTCCTCTCACCCATAGTCCTATTGCATTTTATTGTTTCGTAAAATATATTTCTAGTACAACGTATGCATTAAGAATCGTGTACTGTTTATAAAATAAAATAAATATCTTATTTAAATTATCAGGTTTATTATTAATAGCAGGATTTTTCCTCCATTTATTTAGCTGTTTCCAAAAAGCCATAAACCAATTTTTGCCTGTCGCCGTTTATCAAGCACAGGTGCTCCTAAAGAGTTTTCTCACAGCTTAGTGCACTCAACTCAACAGCAGCGATATGCTTGGGTTTTAAATAACTAAAACCAATATGTTTTATTTGTTAGCGGGTTTATTTTTGTTAAAAAAAGATTGTTTTGGATGAATTTATTCCTGGGATAGATAATGTTGATTAAAAATAACTATTCACATGATTACAATAAGGTATATTTTTCATTGAAAGAAATTCTTTTGTATTCACATAAAAAGTAACATAAAAATAAAATTTCACTAACCGTATAACTGGAGACACGTTTTTTGTTGACTTGTAGTAAAAAAATAAATTTTAATATATTAAAAGTAGGAACTTTTTTGAAATACCACGTTTTAAGTGCTTTATAAATACAACTTTTCTAAAGTTTATGGTAGTAAATGTAAACTTTCAGCTAATCCAAAAGAGCATTTATACCATTTTTTATAGAAATATAAATCAAACGTTTTATTTCAGTCTAGTTATTATTGTGAACATCGCTGTTTGTCATAAAAGCTATTATACTCGTATTTAATTATTTGCGAACCAAATTGAATCAAGGGTATTTTGTGCATATCGAATGTTTGCATAAACTAACGTACATTATTTAATATGAAATGAACTTTGTTGTTTGGGACACGAAAAATATTTTTAAATTCATAGGCTACAGTAAGATTTCAAAGAGTAAATGCAACTGTGAAGAATATAATTTTAAATAAAGCTGTATTAATTGAATAAAGCTGTATATGTTTCTCCTATGGCATGATACATTAATACAATTCGTGAAGACGTTTCTTATTATTTAGGTGAAACAATCAAAATGCCTTCATCCACGAATGCGATAAAATTTTAACAATAAATTATTTATTAAAACTTAAAACTAATAAACATTTTAAATATTTAATTAATCTGGAGTGGTTTTATATTTTAAAATAATTTTTTTATAAAAATTTATTAAGTTTTTTATAATTAAAAATTAATTAATTAATAATTATTACTAATTATAATTAATTATCACCAATTAATTATTACTTAATTAATAATTACTTATTACTTATTAATTAATTATTACCAATTAATTAATAGTTTTTTACAAAAATAATCACTTGCATATTTTTGTAATGAAAGTATTTCAAATTAAAATATGGTAGTCCTACGAATATTTAAATAACAGATATTAAATCATGTTATTAAATTTTATAAAGTAGTCCGTATCAATATTTTATTCTGTTTTCATGGAGTTGTGACTCGATATATGTTAAATCGTAACTCTGAGAATCTTTTATGAAACAAATCTAAAATAATAATTTACTTTTGATAACATGATTTTTAAAGGTTCCGCTAAATAGCACATTTAAATATAATGTCATTGCCCTCCATTTTTTTCTTTCAAGCTTTAATAAACGTAAAAGAAAATATTAATCTTTATAAAAAACATTAAAAAAGATTTATATTTATGAATATTAAATTATATAACCAAATTCCAGAAAAAAAAGAAATTATAACATTAGATGCTTTAAGAAAACAATGAAGAAAATTTTGATTGAAAATTGTTTATATAATGTCGAAAGAGTTCTATAATATTAACTTTAAATAATTTGTAACTACAAAATTTTAGTATTACACTTAACATTGTATATGTCTTATGGCATCTCAACAATAAAGTTATTATTATTATTAACTTTTAAGAAACGAAAATGAGTGTAAATTGTCTGAGAAAAACGCATATTACAATTCGTTTAGTACAGTTTAAATACAATTTTTATCGAACGTTTAAAAATATAAAAAAAAACTTTATGATGATTGTTGTTAACGAAGTTAAGACTGATCTATCAACAAAGAATAAACTCAGAGCCAGCAGCACATTGTGTGGTACAGAACATCATTCTACGTTCACGTCCACGGAGGAGGTGACGACGAGTACATTTTGTATGAGGATTTCATTTATCACCCGAGCTCTAGAGGTTACCTAGTTCTCCTTTACTTTTAGCAACACAAGGAAGTTTGGTCGGTTATTATATCTTTCTTTACTTAACAAGAATTTGTTGGATCAGTTTTTAAAGTCTTAATGTTTTCGAAAAAAAAGTATAAAAGTTATATAGCAATATGAGGACAATTAACATGGTGGATGGATTTCAATGTAAGCTTTTAAGCAAGTGTACTTTAATTAATTGTACAACTAAGAATTTATGAAACCATTTTGTATAGCAGTAAATAAATTGCTAAGATACTAATTTTAAAATGTGTTTATTTATTTATTATTAACACAAAATAAAGGGTTTATTTAAGTACTGATGTAAAATATAACGCATACAACCTTTTGTCATAAATACAAAATGCGCTAAGTATTCTTTTTTTCCGACAACTATATATGTTTAATAGAGAAAATTTATCATTTCAAGTCATGGAATGCGGATAAAAGTTGAAACATATCATGATAATTAAGAAATTAATAAATATTTTTTTATGACGTACAACAAGCATTTTCACCCAGAAGCAAATGTTGCGACTTCGTGTCAAGCCAACATTCAACACTCGAGCTGTGTAAGGAAAACATTGCTCACTGTTCATGTGCAGGTTCAATGGTTATTCGCTCGTGAAATAACATCAAGTCAGTCAACCTCCTGGAATACCATGTTCAATGTTCAATTAATTAGTAATATAATTTTATCTTGTATTTGAACATTTATAAATACCGATAGTAATAACTAATAAATGTATTATTAATAAACAATGATATATTCGTTAGGGGTTTCCTTATCGATCACTTCAGAATAACATAGTAAAGTAATTACAATAATAATGTATTTAAGTTCTTTTTACCATAAATATGTATTTTTTTCTCCTGTAAAATGGCCCAATGGATTATTCCATGAAACAACCTTAAATTTGGTTTGTTTCACGGTGTCAAAGGGCATTACAAACCTAGATTTCAACTTCAAAATATATTTTTTATAAATCTATTTATTTAATTATTTATTAAGTATTCTGTTTGTGTTTACTATGTATATAATATACAGGGTCTCTTAAAGTGATCCAATAGCTAACTTTTTTATTCTATATCTGACAGTATACTTCTTAAGAGGAACCCTCTTTACTTCTTTATTTTGCTTTCAGGTATGTATTTCACTTTTCAAAATTTCCTGCCATTCATCCAATATGGTGGCCAACTTTAAACTTTCTTATGGAACACCCTACATTTTATGGTGGTTTTGAAATTTCCATGTGATTTTAAGACTTTTCTTATTCTTTGCAATTTTTCTCTAAACCTAACGGTTAGGGAGCTAGAGGAAATATTAAAGTTCATTTTTAGTTCCATAAGAATAACAGGGGGCAAACTTTATCTGCCCATATCTCCAATACCATTGATTAAAATAAAAAATACTCAAATATAAAAATGTCTTAAATTGATGTTTTAAGAACATTTCACTCATAAAAATTTTCATTTTCGCATAAATAAACTTCTTTCCGATATGGCAGAGAAAAAATAAAATTTTATAATTTTTTGTTTGTTATGAAAAAATTGTACCAAATTTTACCAATTGTACCAAAATTTTACCAATTGTACAAATTTTACCAAATTGTACCAAAAACCATATTGAAGTTGTCTCGAGATTCATAACGCGTAATAAAAAGTTTCAATTTTGCTATAAATATTATTGCTTTTTATCGCTTTACATGCAAGACTATGAATAGTAATGCTAAAAACATATTAATAAAAAACACTGCACATATTAAAACCATTAATAAACTGGTTAAGAACATGAAAATTTCCACAACATAACGTTTTTGTGTTTGTATACTCTCTCTTGATTGATGAAGATAAATAACAGATTTTAAACCAATTCAATTCAATTGTGGTTGCCTAGTTACAGAAAAACAAGGAATATATTGAATGAGCAACCAGTAACTAATTTTATATTTATTAAAATGAAGGTAAAAGATAAATTTTGTTCTGTTTTTATGGACCCCTCCCTGAGGAGCAGCATTGTTGATGTGATAAAATGTAAACATCTGACTCTCACCATCGTATTGAAACAGTTGTCCTATTGAATTGTTCAAATACAATTCCAGCGGTTTATTAGTTATAGTGCATTTGATTTAAACATTTTAGCGTGCAATATTTGATTGTATCTTTTAACCATCCTGCTAATTTTTCTTTTTTAGTTCTACTATTTGACATGAAATGTCTTCTTTAACCTTTTATATTTCTTAAAAAAGATTTTTCATCCCAAATGACTACAAAAAAGATATTGAATTGAATATCTTGATGTTTACGAATAAAATTGTTTTAAATCAATATGTACACAAGTAACATAAGAAATATTTTTTATTTAATTTTCATTTGATTAACTTCAATGCAAGTATAATATAAGTAAACTATAATTACCAATTTTTAGGACTTATAACATATCCATTACCAACTCAATTAAAAATGTATAAACAATATTTATTTTTTTAATCTGGCCCAAATCTATGACATACGCAATATAATTTAGTATTTCATGTCAGGATAGCTTCGAATAAATAAATAAGAAAAGAAAACATTTTACTACAGTCCAACATTTACAGCACAACATCACAATGCATGTCCAAACACTCAACTCGACCCTCGCCAATGCAACACGTCTCGCGGCTGCTGTGAATGTATCGCAGGTCTCCACAACAACGCGTTTGTAACACGTTGTGTTCTCAGTAGAAAATTAATGCTTGAAAACGTTGATAAAAAATACAACTTTTTGAATTAAAGGTTGGACAAAGACGAAGAATCTACAAATATATTTGAAAGATTACATTAGCTTTGTATAGTTTAGTCGAGCAGAAAAATCTACAACTGCAAACATGCCTTAGTCACCGGACACTGCTCCTAAAAATTATTTAAATAGTCAATGAAAAAAAAAACAATAAGAGAAGACTACAATTAATTTACAACGTACCCAAAAAAGAAAGAACCATTGATATGCATAAAATTAACCTAACTTTATTTATAATATATATTGTATACAATTTGAATATTATATTTTATGTCAATTAGTAATGTTTTGACAATGTATTCATGGAATACGAAAGGCAAAACTACAAAAACCTAACATAACATTTTTTACTCCTACTACTAACATTTTTTATGTAAAAAATTGTCTTAAGAGTTTTAGTTAGTAAATATATTGTTAGAAAAAAATATATATAAAAATTAGAAGCAAATAATTAACAAGTATTGTAAATTTTAAGATGTTTATATTTTAATTTAATGTAATATTATTTGTATCATAATACAAAATACAAATGATATTGGATTTGTATTAATTTATTATGATTGATCATACTTTGTGTTTTATTTGCAATAACGAAATGTCAAATTTCGAAACGTATCACATCTTAAATGGAAATTTTACTATAGCAGTTTTTTACGTAATATACAGTAATAATGATTTATAAATCGCATATTGTAACAATTTGTAACACTGTTTGTTTATAATATGAATTCAGTTTGTTCATTGTAGCTGGCGAACTGAAGTTTATCATTACTGTACACAGGGAGTAGATGCAAATATGACAGGAGAGCCGGTGTAAAAATCAAGACAGAATGAGATCAGCAAACATGATATGCAACATCGGGCTGTGTGTAATGGCCGGCGATCTGTGATGCAGATGAGGGCGCAAAATATCCACCGACAACATGTTTACTAAAACCTAGGGTAATTAGAAATTTTCATGTTTCTTAAATATTTTTTTATAATATTTATTGTATTTTATATTGAGGATGTTATGAATAACGAAGTGATTTATATTTTAAGTCTAAAATATATGTTAGTGCCGGGGAGAGGGAAGACAACTTTTCTAGTACTGGGTTTCAATACTGACCCGCAAGTTGATGAATTTAAAACTCAGTATGATCCAGCGATATCACTACTAAATTGGCCTCAAATAAAAAATGGGTAGTTTTTCGTTCTTCCTACTTGTCGAAGTTCTTTCACCATACCATTACGAGCAGTAAACATGATATTTTTCTTTACAATGCACAATGCGGTAATGGAAGTCGTTTGTATCACTCGTATTTATGGGCTAATGCCGGTTGGCAATAAACACTAGGCTAATTCAGTTTAGTCTATGGTTTTAAAACTGGTTTAGGTATTTTTATCATAAAAAAGTATGTCAAAACGTATCTAAATCCTCATTAAAGAGTCTTTTAAGTTAATTTTTTCAGTTGCCTTTCATCTTTACTAGCGTGATTTTCATTACTCGCTTAATATTCTTATATATTAAGTGTTGTTGAGTGAGACGGTTTAAATTGACAATATTCTAAAATTCAGAAGATATATATATAAATGAAACATGAAATCAGAGCAGTAATTGTATATTTTGTTTATATGGTTTATTATTAGGATAAGCCTGTACCAAGGCAGGTTGTTGTAACTGAATACACCTATCCTTTCATCAGTAGGAGGTGATGGTTCAGCTATATGAACATACTATTTTGCTTGGGAGGTGTTGGCAATAATCTTTTTAACAGGAATTCCATCACTGATTAATACTTAAACATTAAAAATTGAACAAATATATTTCCAGATATCTTTTCGTTTGTAATAGAGATAGTTAAAATTAATAACTGCAAATTCTCAACACTCGTAATCATGCGACAGGATTCTCCGACTAAAATTTTACCCCAGGCCCCCGTCCTTTAGTATCGGCCCTGTTCTAAGGCGAAAATACTGATTGAAAATAACGTGAGATAAATCCTAAAACTTTATAAAACTCGAGTTTTAAACCTTTCTAACAATATTCATTTATTTATATATTTACATATAGTAGTATTTAGTTTTATTAAACGTCTAGACGTTGTTATGCATGTCTTAATGTAAATACAAGTTACTAAGGGATCCTCTATATCCCTCAATGAAATGTTTGAATTTTTCAACAACATTTAATTGTAGCCTCTATTTTATTTTTCATATATTATTCAATATAAGTAAATAAGGCAAGCAAGCTGATTATTAATGTCTTTTTTATTAGTTAGTTGCTTTTGACACTATTAAAACAAATTTTAATGATTTTATCAGTGTGAATTTATCAGTATTATGAATGTACAGTATATGTTTTCATAAAACGTATACATTCACTACTGTAGATAAAACTCTAGCAATTTGAACATTGAGATAAAATGAAATAAATTTAGTAAAAAAATAAACTTTAATCAGAATATATAAAAAATATAATAATTATTTTTATTTGAATGAGTAAAATGTTGTAACGTATACAGTTTTGTTGGTATAATGTTGATTTGCTATATGCGAATTCAAGAACATTTTAATGTAAATTCCGGTATTGTATATATAAACGGGCGAGAGATGTGCCTACCAACGTGACCTTGACTCCTCAGCTGTTGCATTTTTTATCCGCTATAATTGCTCCTCTCCCTCTTCCCCTACCTCGCTAGGAAACTCCTGCTGAATAGCCTGGCTTTTCGATTCAACTAAACACGCCAGATGAAGATTTCATCGTCAGTAAAAGTGTAACAAAAAGATCAAAACAAAAACCTTTTAAAATTTTTATTCGCTTAATACAACATTCTAAAATTTTTGGCGTTCGCCTTCTTTTGTAGCCAATAACAAACAACTCAAAACAAAAACAATGTATTGACACCATACATTTATCATGAAAATTCTGATTTTCCCCTAGCAATTGTATTTTTGGGGTAAGTCGTGTATAGCTAAACTGATATAAATATAAACAGTATAAAAATTGAAATTTTGAAAGAATTATAGCATAAAATGTATTAAATGTTAATCCAAATAGAGTATTTTTTTAGTCGTGATTATTCGATAGACCGCTTTGTATATTTCTCTTCCTGAAAAAATTTTAATGAAAATGTTTATATCGTTTTCTAGCATGAACGGCTACAGATTTCTTTATATAAGAATAATTTATTTTCGTAATGTTTCAATGAACGTTTAAGTTTTAAATTAGGAAAGAAATAATTGAAAATCGTATTGATAAAGGTATTTTCGTGCATTTGTGTTTTGGATGTCATTTATTAATTTTTTTACAAGGCCGTTTTTATACCTAAGACTCGGTGGTCAGAATAACTCCTTGTACTTGTCGATTCCTTAAAAGAAAGAAAGAAATATTGGAGGTATGAAAATAAACTACAGATGATTTCTAAGCACGATATTTTAGAGAATATTTGAGTCTTTAAAAAACAGTAACTTATAACACAACCCTAAATTGTCACTAAATATTTCATCATGACAATTCCCTTAAACTATCAAGTTGTTAATAAATATTTATAATTTCGATAAAAACCTTTACAGAAAATCTCAAAACTTTTTAGTGCTTCAAAAACCTTTTTACAAGAGATCGATTCAAGTTAACCAGACTACCCAGATTTTTTATATATGCACTATTGATTAGGTAATTCATAGCATTTAATCAAAAGTATTTTAGAGAACGTAACATATGTTTACCTAATTAACAGTTTGTAATCCGGCCATCGGATGCGTCTGTCCAGAGGATCAACTCATCCACAGGGTCCACCACCTACTAATCCACACCTCTCCCTGTCCGATCAGCTGGATTAAACTATCGGCCATGTTACCTTTGTCATTTGATTCTCTCTTTAATTTGTTGATCCTACCCTCTTTTTTACCAATTAATTACTGTTCTTTAATAAAACATATTAATACTACTTAGTCTCTGTAAACGTAATTTGTCTACATAGTGAAGGGTACATCATGGAGTCTAACAAAACCAAAAGAGTGGGGAGTTGGTATTTTGGTGGTGGGGCTGGGGGGGGGGGCAAATTGTCTAGTGAAGGGGTGGTAGGTATGCTGAGGGAGTGAACCATTGTTAGGGTGGTATTCACTATCATCAATTCACACTAGGCTTTCTGTATACAATACAGCTTGGATTATGTGCTTACGTGGTAACTGTTTAGTTATGAAACTTACTGTAGTACAACAAAATTTTAAATCTTTATTGTTCGATTTTTTTACATTTTTTCTTGATTTAAAATGTTTAGTATTGTATAAAAAGATTATTATCCAATACAAAAAAAAATTGCAATACAACAAACAAGTAGAAAAATGTTTCGCCTATTTTACACGCCATTGAAATTAAACATATCTTTAAAAGTATCATAACTTATCAAAAATGTTCGGAAACAAAAATTATGTCAGTATATTCGTAAATCTTTTAACATATTATCCAGTTAATACAAAATTCTCAAGTTTTCGTCATAAGCCTTTTTAGGCTTACAAGCTATATTAAACAAAATATTATAATAACTAATTTAGAAAATTAAGAAACTATTTTATAATATATTTCTGCCGTCTATGATAAAACATAATTAATTATTAATAAACATTTTAACATGAAACACGTCTATAAACTTAGTATCTTTGATGATTAAAATCCCACGCATCGTTCGTCGTTTATAATGCGAAGACAACGGATGACATTATTCAAATGTAAATAGGAAAAGTTTACTGGAATGTCTAAACCATACTGCACACTAAAGTACAAGTAAGATGAAGCAATCCTTCAGAAGGACAATTTCATAAGGGGGGAATGTAGCCTTTAGATGTAAATGAAAGGACAGGACCGAAATAAATGGGACTATTTTTTATCCTCCAGAGAGAATAAGACTTTTAGGATAAGGCTATAGTCGTTCAACTGTTCTTGCTTCTTTCTTATTTTTAAAATTGGGATATAAAGAAAGTCAATACTTTTACTATAAGTGGGACTCCGATATATTCAAAGTGAGTTAAAACCATTTTAGACCATGCATTGTAAAATGTAGGTTTATATTAGTTACTTACATAACTGGCCATAAGTAAAATTCTATGATACATACAATTTTTATTTACTTCAAACATTAAAACATATAAAAAATATAGTAAGACTTCGTCAAATAAACTAGAATTCCGTTAACAACAGTAAGTTTATATTAACATACTCATGCACAGTAGTCCAAAAATAAGTATTATTTGATATTATTATTATATAACACTCTGAAGAGAAGCTTATTAAATTC
The DNA here is from genome assembly GCA_030545055.2 of Neoaliturus tenellus. Classification (NCBI taxonomy): domain Eukaryota; kingdom Metazoa; phylum Arthropoda; class Insecta; order Hemiptera; family Cicadellidae; genus Neoaliturus; species Neoaliturus tenellus. The sequence goes on from CM061533.1 coordinate 77,414,274, forward strand.
CACTTCAAATGTGTGATGTGTTTGAATATGAGTCTGGAAGGATGGAATCACGATCTTGAGGTAGGAGAACGTGCAAGTTGTGGCAATGGTTCGTCTCTGACAGTTCCTCCCTTGGTAGAAAACATTTCATATGCGGTTTTGGGAATGGGAGGATATAATAACGTATGTTTTTTTACGAAAATGGTTTTTCTGAGTTCTATCAATCCAAAACACAAACACTTAACTTATCCTGTAGAGAATAAGTTGTATAATATGAGGTAACTGATTTGACTGCAAAATTGACTTAAATTATCATTTAAATTTTTTGAAATGAAAATTTCTTAACAAAAAATCAATAACACAAATTAATTTTACAAATTGTTTAAAAAAGTATTAAATTGTTTCAATAAACACAGTTCTTATATTCCATATTTGATGTAATAAAAAAAAAAATAGGTTTAGATAAACAACGTGTTATTCTTATATTATGTGTGCATATTAAAATATACTCATAAACTGTAACATTAAAATATAATTTTTATAACATAACTATTCAAAACCATACAATATTGTATCACTGGTATCCGCCATGAAAAATTGGAAAAGCGGGCAAACGCAGCTTTGGAGAGTGGTAGGCTTTTTACCATATTTTTTTAAAGTAATATTACTTGAGAACAGATAAAATTACATTAGTTTGCAATTACTTCCGTGTTGAAGAATAATTTGACTAAACTTAGCAACAATAATATTAATAATAATAACCTTTATTCTGCCGACAAAGTTTTACATTGCATGAGAATTTACAACAGAGGTTTTAAAGTTGTCCTTATTTACAATTTTACAAATTTTCATTTGATTACAATTCCATTTACTCATTTTCTATAGACTTTTTCTTTATTTTAAACTTATTTAAGTTTTTTCTTCTTTCTTCTCACTCCTTTCTTCTTTCTCCTTTCTCCTTACTCCGTTCTTCTTGACTATGTTTTTATGTTTAATTTATTAACGGTCTACCGTTTCTTTTCCGTTTTTCATTTGGACTCTTCCATCCTCAATTCCTTCCATGTCTCCTTCCATGTCATTGGTTTTCTCTTCAAAAATGTCTTATTACGCTGGACCTCTCGAGTGTATACCGGAAACAAAAAAGACACGGACGCAAAGTTTGTAGTTTTTATGGTTTTTACCATAAAAGTTTAGTTCATTGTATGAAGAAATTTATTATTTATTGAGAAGTTTATTGTCATTTCTTATATAAATTTTTTATATATTATATTTAATATTGCATTGTTTAAATTGCCTACTGCTTGTGATTAGACCTTCAGCATCATCCACCCCGGTTTCTTAGATGCTTCAGATCATCACTACAGAATGTTAATCTATATCTCAATTTAATAGTTAATTAATTTAAACTTTAAAATGTATATTGATTTATATATTTCAATTTGGTATTTATGGTTTTATAACATAACATGCTTAACATTATCTATTTAACATATTAGGTGTTGGTGGAATTTTGAGACAGTAGTTCAATATTTAGCAAAATAATATTCCATTTTAAATATTCCATACGGTGTTAAACTAATACAAGAAAAACAAGTTAAGAAAATAATAATTTTTAAATTTAATGTTCTATATTTATTTTTATGGTATGACTATGTTACGGTTGATTGTAATAGTGTTCATTAAATTCATTTATTGAGTAAATTCATTAATGTTTAACATTGTAAATTGAACATGAGACATTCGGCATCATAGTCAGAATAGTAGTCGTAAGATACAGATTGGTCTACGAAACAGCTCGCCAGTAAGCAGCTTCCCAATCAGCATTCAGAGCAGAGATGGTCTAACCTAAATGCTTGACTCTCTCTTTCTGTGAGAAAACAACAACAACAATGACTCCTGATAACTGCTGTATAAAACAAAGGATTCGTGGCTTACATTGTATGCAATTTTATTATGAATGTTACTTTGACGCTTTCAAATTGTTTTACATTATTTTATTTTACTTTATTTCAAAGCTAAAATTTAACAAAGTCCTTTTATAGGTTTACTTGTAATTATTTAATTTTTATCTTCCTGTATATTTTGTTCTAATCTTTCTGTACCACTTTTATATGGTTACACTTGGGGATCTGAAAGTTTTCAGACAACGCAGTTTTTTGTCTAACAGAAGAAGGCAGTAAGGGTTATTTGTGAGATCGGTCAAAGAGAGGCTTGTAAAATACATTTTAAGGAACTAAATCATATAGATTTTCCCATCCTTTAATATCCTTCAAACTTTAACTATCTTTAAGAAGAAATATAGTACCTTATTTTAAATTATTCCATATTCCAAATTAACGTGAGAAACGGCAACAGATTAAACATTTCCAGTAGAAACTGCTTCAAAATACGCACCTTATAAAATACAATATCATTATTCATTATATTTCTACGTCATTAAGTTGAATTCAGTAAAGTTGGTCATAATACGGTTCCATTTTATAAAAAAAAATTTATGTCTGGCTCTTTTATGTTTTTGTAATAATCTGGACACAAGCCGATGCATGTAAATGTACTCTGACGATAAAGGTTAATTGGTTTGATTAATAATTAGATAACATTTTGCACAAAAATTTGTTGTATGGAAAAACAAATTTTTTATCCATTGAGTTTGATTTACTTCTATGATTTTTTTTAAAATTACAATTTATACTAACAATTTTGTATTAAAATATATTTACAATTGGTGTACACTGTTGGTCAGCCCGAATAAAAATCACTGTTTTATCATATTAGTAAAATATTTTAATTGTGTTGATCTATTGATTTAAACTCTCATAACTATACTTTAAAAAACATTAGCTGTTATCTTTTTCCATACAGTTAATAATCATCATATGTAATAATAATCATATGTGAATAATCATATTTGCAAATTTTATGTATACACTTTCTTTATTTCTAAAACTAAATAAAGCCATATTCCTGTCTAGTTGTTTGTAATAAGGATCTCAATCGACATTCTGTCAGAACGGGATCCGAAGATGAAATCCAGACTGAGTTGTATATGCAGCTGTTCCAACGGACATCTTCATCCTGGAGTATCACAAGGTGAAATGTAACTTTTTAAAATAATTTTTAAATATTATAGTTAAAGAAGCCTCCAATTAGCTGTCATAAAAAATAAAGTATAAAGTAAAAGTTATCCAGTAGCTTGATGGTGAAGCACGGGCTTCACCGTAGAATATTAACGGCTGAATTTAATTTCATGTTTTTTACTTGAAACACCGTTGCACTCCGACTCCATGGTGCGTGTTTTAAGGTGAGTAGGCCTATGACTGAAGGGAGAGTGTAACATCTTAGTTAGCTCATTTGCCTCAACCACTCGCCTCCGTATGCTGAATCGATGTAAAACATTTGTGAAAAAATCATGTTAAAAAAGGAAAAAAACATCGTATTATTGTAATATTTTTATTTATTGAAAGTAACTGATTAATATTATCAACATAGTGAAAATGAAATGGAGAGCGTGACCAGGAACCAGCATTAATGTCATAACTTAACCACTTTTAATTTTGTCAGTATACAATTGATTAAAAACCCTATAAATTGTCTTTAATAGCCAATTATAGCTGATGGCAGTAAGACCAGTTGTTAATTTTAAAACAATTTGTAAGTTAAGCAAATAGTGGCACTCCTAGCAAGTTTTCTTGGCAATAGAGTCACTAAATTTAGATATCGCTACTTAAGGTTATAACTCATGAATTAAATAAAACACATGTTCTAATGAAAAGAAAGAAGACGTTTTGGGAATTCCTATGCTTACAGAGAACATTTTGCGTTATTTCCAATTTCTTGGTAACTTCTTGAACACGTACCTCCTTTTCCTGAGTCTCCGAGTCTGAGACTTATACTTTGAGATCACTTCTATCATTCAAATGTTCACTTTTTCATTCTTAGTTCTTTTCATTAACCTGTGTATGCTTTTTCGTTCAACATAACCTCTATGGTATAAACAATTAGATGCTTTTGCTGGTGTTCCGTGTTACTTTTTTCATCTGTATAACTAGAAAATCATATAATTTCCTTGCCTATGGTAATCAAATGGGAAACTTACAAATTTGAAAGACTTACATAGGCCATACCTTAAGATAGATATTTATCAATATCCTTTGGAAACAAATTCACGACAAACTCAATCCGATGACAAAAAAAATTAAATCAGTTGAAAACTGTAGGAGGAGTTCCTTTTACAAAAATCAATGCTGCGTATTAATATCTATTGATATTGTTTTTAAAATAAGATATACTTGAACAATTAATTGCATCACCAATATCTTGTCAGGCTTTTCTTGTTTTTACTCTGACTTTCTGCTGGCGGCAAGAAGAAGTTCCAGGAACAAATGAGAGTATTATCTATTGATCCCAAAGGTGGTTTTCTGGCCACAAAATCCCTCTTACTCTTACGTGAGTCCTAAGAGCCGGTTTTACAGAGGAAATACTTCCTATTAATCTTTTTTTCTTGTTTTCCTGCTTCAGTGATAATTTCATACGTTCAAAAAGTATAATATTTTGTTAGAATTATTAATAGTATTGAATATTTAATTTTTGGCATATATCGTTGCGAAAAATAAAATTTATTGAATTAAATATATTATTTATGTAAAGATATTTATCTAAAAGATACTTCTTTCTTAAAGTTATCATGAAAAAAAAACAGTTTTCTTAGATATACATTATTGTTACAAGGTTTCTTGCAAAAAATCACATCAAACAACATTAATTTCAATTTTAGTTTATGCTTCAATAGCTCGTACAATTAATTATTATTTATTAGAATAAATTGACAGGAAATGTTGCCCACATAGGCACGGATGCCTGTGCGTAGGTACGAGGCGATGTAATTAGGTCGTCCGTCTGAGTTAAGAAATAATAATAATAATTTATTTATTTACTTAGAAAAGTATAAGAAAATATGGTACAAAAAAATCAAGTAAAAAAAATTAATTGCGATAGGATATAAAATAATGTTAATTTAAATTAAGGTTGAGTTTTACTAGATTCTATCCGTACTTTTGTAGTTTATAACTATAAAATGATCTTAATAATGTAAGAGTTCTTATAAATATTCTTAATAGTATTTTCTTGTTAGATATAATATGACTCTTTGTAAAAACTAAATTTTCGCACGAAATGCAATCATTATTTACTCCTGTATGTCATAGAATAATATTTAATCTCAAACGAAAATGTATAGCTGATAGTACAAAAGTAAATATAAATAAAAAGTCATTAGTGATGTTTGTGTGTTACGTAATTTAGTGAAATCTTTTGCACCACATCGTACTTTAAAATTATTGAACTTTATCGTATTTGATCCGCTGAACTCCAAAGTAGCTTAACCACCAAAAAGCATACAAACTGATAAAATGGTAGCGTTTAAAGTAAAACATGGAGAACAACATTTTCACATTAGCCACATTTCTTGTTTATATCATGATGATTTATCTCACATCAACAGAGGGACAAATATTGATTACGTTTCTTCAGTGGTTTTAGCATTAACATGCATATTTTGTAAATAAAATGGCGCATAGCTCCCTTTGGTACTACTCATGTTTTGAGTTTGATGTCGTATGCATCATAAATTAAAGGTGCATAGGTCACTTTGGCATAGTTTGATTTATTTAATTTATTTACTTTGGCACTCTCCTTAAGGGCTCCCAACACTGTGTGGTGCACACAACTCAGTTTGGCACTAAGCAAATAAGTAGTTTAACATTGCTGCCAAACTAATTTTTTTTTTTTTTTTTTTAATATCGACGTAATTTTTCTGTTGTTTTTGTTCAATACCTTATGCCTCAAAGATTTAAAAACAAACATAACCTAAAATTGGCCAATTTTGTCGCTTAATTCACTTTGGTATTAAGCGCCTCATTTGTTTGGTTAAATATTTAAGAATATTTTTGGGTTTTCGGTTAGGCATATCGTAGAATAATTTGTAATGCTTTTGTTTTGATTTTCATGATATGATATTGTTAAGGAGAAAGAAAAACAAAATATATCAACCGAAGATATCATGTGGTGGATTTGGGGACGCAGGTAACAGGCCAGGATCAGTCTGTCTCTGCAGACAGGTTCACCGGGGTAGGAGAGGATTCACGGTGGATCTCCCCGTCAAAACCACCAGGTTTATAGATGGAAAGAATTTGTCTTTTGCGTTTACAATTTTATGATTGACTGTTTATTCCATCACTGATAACAACTATAAGTTGTAATGTATTCAAATATTTACTAATAAAATAACAAATTACACATATAGAAAATCTCAATCTTGCTGCTTACGTCATTTACTTTTTGGGTTTAGTTTGTAGTAATGATTACAAACAAATCATAACTATTTATGTGCATTATAACCAAATGATGGAGAAAGAATTATAAATTGTAGTTTCATTCATGCGTAACGTATATAATAACCATAGAAGTCTAACTATACGGTACCTCATGAATGAAGACATTCATTTCCAGCTTGGCCACTGGGCTTACCTGAAACATTTCAGGGCATAAAAATATAATTTAGTAGTAGAGAAAAAAATACTTTATTTAAACACAAATAAATACTATGTTACGAGGCTATGGTCTATAAGTTGTTTTTTTTTTAACATTTAATCCTCCTGGAGAATATTGCGGTAGGGGAGAGATTTAAACTGAAAACAAACACAAAAATAAACTTGTAACAATCGTGTTCGAGTACCAGATGTCCTTATAAAGCGTTTTAAATAACTTATAATGTCTATAAGTGACTGCTAGTCAGCTTATACATTTTTAAGCCAAACCTAAGCCTTGCTAAAAAGTAACAGTTCTAATAAAAACTGATTAAAAAGCAACTGTTACAAATAAAACTGATACTCAATATGTTGTCTTGTGAAATTATTACCTGGTACCCAACAGTAAAATAGAACAGAAATAACATAAAAAAGAAAGAAAAATCTAAAATGCTTCAGCCAATGGAATTTACCAACGATAAACAAACCCTTCCTACCACTATTACAGGCCACTCCCACGAAGGATGAAGTTTAAAAACGGGCTATAATTAAAATTATATCAAGCTATACAGTTATCTGGACGAGTTTAAATATTCACTGTAAGTCAGGAAAAATAGTGCTGGGACCTAAATATTTTTAATATTGTCAGTCTAGTTATTTTTTTAAGTCTGAACAAAAATATTCATGATAATTTTATATGTTCAAAAGGTGTAAATTTCATGGAGTAAATTAGTTTCACACGTTTAAAAGAAGAGGAAAATTTATTTAATATCTCTTATTTTAAAGTTTTCACACAAACAAACAATGATTGGTAGTGATGACATTTCCTTTCCTGGCATTCCCTGCCCTGCCTTTCGAAACAGTGAAAATTAACCTTTACACCGATTATTATTGATTTATACCTGATTGGAGTCTCTTTATTGTACTTTGTTATTTTATATTTGTTATTTTTAGTGAGCATCATTAATTAATAGCACCAAGACAAATGGATTTGGGCTACCACTGTGAGGTGGAAGCTAAGCCATTCTGCTACATGACCTTTCCTAACTTATTATTTATTTTGCTACCTTAGGCATTTATAAAAAATATATAAAAAATAGACGCTAAGGCAGTTGGTAGTGCAGTTTGATTATTTCACAACTGAACAAATATATTTTTAATAGGTATTAAGAAATAAATTCTAATGTACTAAGTTTTTCCAAATATGCGAAAAGTAAGACGAAAATAAATAACCTATCAAAACTAATTATTGGCTTAACGATCTATAATAGCTATTTAATTAATAACTTTTAATGAACTACACTGCTCAGTTATCACAAAAAAGAATTTTTAATAAAATTATTTATCCTTAATAATAGATAAAATAAGGGAGTGTGCCGTTACAGTACAAAGAAGAATAATACTGATAAAAAATCCTTTCAGAAATCGAAGTCGAAACCACAACATCTCTGTCATCATGGTAACATAATCTGGCGCTATAAGGGCTGAGTCATTGACTCAATTAAATTATTATCACCATCAAAATTTTTCGACAAAACTGAATTACATATAATTGAAAACATATGTTACTTATATATATATATATATAAATATATATATATATATATATATATATATATATATATATATATATATATACACTATTTACTTTAATACATTTATAAAACAAGTAAGTAACTTGTAATGAAGCTAAGATCACAGATCAAGCAAAGACATTTGTAAGGTATGTCCTGTCATTTGTAGGTCACGAAGATTTAGTGTAGGAGATTAGGAATCGGACCGTTCATTTGTCATTGTTGTCCACTACTTTTCACCAAAGCTATAAAAATATGTTATACAGTACCTGTCTTCAAAATCTACATCATGTGTTACACGACTATTCAAAACAACAAGTCAAAAGAAAATTTGTAAACAAGTACATCACTGAATTTTCAAGTTTGTAAGTACAGTATCGCAAATTGTAATTTTGTTATTTCAAACCATAATGTTTTTATTTATAATTTTATATTGTACAACATCATATTTTATACAAACACAAACAACGCAAGTGTTATTTTCGTTCCGGAATCCGGACCAAGGCTATGAATATTACAAAGGTGGTGATTACCTCCAGGCTTGTGTTCTGCTTTAACAGTATTTGGTGAACACGTTTCCACTTACTATATTTACCAGGGGATTTTAAAATGTTATTCTGGTATTTATGTGTCCGTAAATAAAAGTGCCAATAATCATCCTTTTGTTATTTTTACATTGATGCTTATACAGGGTGCACCATAACTCTCCGGAACAATTTTGTATATTTTTTCCTTTCATCGAGACAAGAAATAAAACATCATACAAATAGGGGTCTAAAATCCATTGTTAAACGGCTTTTTCTTTTCACATAATAATTTTTATTTCCGTTTAGGATAGTTGTATTCAGTTAATATTTGGCATGAATTTTTATCATACCAATATACATTTTCAATGAAAAATAAATTTACCACTGTACATTTTAAAAATGGAGGCCATTTCAAATTCTCAAACTGAAAATATCTCAAAATCGGTAAATTTCATAGAAACTTTAAAAAGTTGCCACATTAAATTATCTAACCAACGGTACCAAGTTTTTAAGGATTTTACAACAAATAACAGACTTATTTTGATTTTTCTCCAAAAAACAGTAATTTGCATGTCCGACATTATAATTAATGAAAATTAAGGCCATTGCCACAGAAAAATCACAATAACTAAGTTATGTGTTGTCAGATTCTTACAAACTTGGAACCGTTGGTTAGATAACTTAATTTAGCAACTTTGTTACAGTGTAAAGTTTTTTATGAAATTTACCGATTTTGAGATATTTGAGTTTGAAAATTTTAAATAGCCGCAATTGTTAAAATACACTGTGGCAAAATAATTTTTCCCTGAAAATGTACATTGGTATCCTAAAGATTCATCCAAAATATTAACTGAATAAAACGATCCATTACGGAAATAAAAATTGTTATGTGAAAAAAATGCAGCTTAACGATGGATTTTAGACTCCTATTTGTATGATGGTTTTTTCTTGTCTCGATATAAAGAACAAATATACAAAAGGGTTCCAGAGGGTTTCGGGACACTCTGTATAATGAACAATATTTCTTAAATGCTTACATGTTAATGAATAGAGGTCATCAGAGAACTACAGCTAATGCACCGTAATAATTATAAAATTATTAAAACTGTCGTGGTAAATTAAAACAAATATGAGGCAATTTATGCAGATAAACATTTCTTATCAGCTTACATTTGCATTTTTATGACTATAGACGACTTGAGTTTTTGTCGTCTCTATTTGCTACGGTAATCATCACTTGCTATTCATGAGAATCATTTCATTGACATAATGTACAGTATTTTTGAAACATTTATATTTATTTTACTTAAAATTTTAAAACAATTACCTTATATAAATTTATTAGAAGTAGCTTCAATTTTCTTTGTATTTCCATCTAAAAACCTGTGAAGTTCGCTTTGCTTGAGATGACAGTAATGAGAACCATGTTTGTGAAAAAGTGATTCATCACCCCTGGAATGACCTGTCTAGTCGTCTTCAAGGCTCACACACCAGGAGCGTCCACGAGGAATGATTTTACAGGTAAAGTTATAAAAAAATATTACTTTCCTTACAATATATTAATACTAATTATACATATTAGTAGATTATTTAATACAAAACTATAGTCGAATTTTCTTTTAATTACTTGTCATGCCACAAAATATACACGGTCCAAAGATGTTTTTGCAAATACAATTCTAATACAAATTACAAAAAAAAAAAAAAAAAAAAAAAAAAAAAAAAAAAAAAAAAAAAAACAAAGATATACATAACCTTGAAATATACATAAACCAAAGTCAGATTTGTCTTTATCTATTTAAGATTAAATTAGGTTAAATATAAAATAACTTTAAAATAAAATAATATTTAAATATTCATATAAATATTTAAATAAGGAGACCAGCAGAAGAATAATGAACATTATTGTAGAGATTTGTTCAAATAGCTGGTTTATGAAATAGGTGATACAGTTTAAAACGGTGGACTATTGAACTACTCGAAACTATTCTGCGATAAAAGCATTGTTTACACTGAGAATATCTCCAGGTGCAACCGCATGGGACGTGGCAAAATTAGAGCGTTGGATAGTGAATACTCGCTCCAATTGCGATCACACATTCTACAACTAGGTGGAATGTGAAAAAGTCTTGAAATCTTATACTCTAAAACAAGAAATGTTTGCACGGGCAAAAATTTTTTTTTCTTCAAGGATTTTTTATTTTTTTGATAATTGTTAGGGTTTTGGCCGACATTAATCGATTGAAGCTGGTCCCGTGTCTGGGAAAAATCCCGTTATCGTCCTAGAGCCCTTCAAAATTTCCATGTTATCCTTATAGAGATTTTTAAATTGAACAAAAATCATATACAAATGCAGCACCCTTCGGCCTGGCGAGTGAGCGTAGCAAACAAGCTCGTCTTAAAAAGGAAGAGCGCAAGTGAGCGGAGCTAATTACCGAACTTAAGCTCGGTTCCCCTGGTACTTGGTTATTACTGTTGCGTAGACATTTACTTGTGATTATAATTATCTCATTCCAAGACAATACTTAAATATTTTGAGGCAGAATACAGTAATACCAATCTTATAAAGTAGGGTTTTTTCTAATGTTAAATGATTCCAAACCATTCCTCTCCACCATTGCGGTTTGTTACACAAAACCTAAGCTTTAAACTTATGTTTAATCAGTAGGATTTTTATAAAATAACAAAGACCCACGGTAAAATAAATACTAACCATTTCGGAGCTACTTTACTCTTAAAAGAATTTGGTAACAAAAACAACCCGTTGATTAAATGTTTATTTTAAATAAGTATCAAAAGACAAAGTTTAATGACATGATTAACAATCACAAATGGAGATAATCTACGTTATTCCCAAATATTGTACCGATATAATTCACTTAAACTCAAACAAAGTTTTTCTTTCCGGAAAGTTTACTCTAACTTTATCGACTCCATAAACCAAATAAATCCTTTATCTGGAGATGGAAAGCTGAACAAAGTTTTGTCAAACAGCTAATTAGGTCTTATTCAATAAGAAGACCTCAGCTTAGCTTTGATCCCAACATTTTACATCGTAATATTCTGTTCTTTTACATCCGACGATTTGTAATGGCTAAAAATGCGCATGATATGAATTGAAAATACAGTCTGTAAACGACATAAATGTATCCAAACAACTGATGTTCAGGTTAGTGTACATATTCTATAGAACTATAAAGTCTAAAATGCTTATTTTGTTGTTTTATACATGTCATTTTCACTACGAAAACGTAATTTTTAAATATAAGTATAATTTTTTCGATTTATTCATATTATATTCATCATGTATATTTTTAAATAGTACCAGGGGGATCAATATTAAGCTCAGTAAAATTATTAAGTCCCACTTTCTTTTCTCGGAATAAAAATTCTCGTTTGCTCAACTCACTCGCTCTCTTCCTTATAAATACGAGTTTGTTCGCTTTGCTCACTCTCTAAAAGAATCACATGCGGACTTGAAAGGGTTATATTTTTCCTAGCAACGAAACCAACTCCAATCGATTCCTCATTGCCAAAACCCCTATAATCAACAAAAAAATCAAATAAACCTTGGACAGAAAAAAATTCTTATACCAACAATACCAGTTTTATAGTATTGGATATTTTACTAGAGCCTATTTTTAGAGCTTTTATGTTTAATCAGAACAAATGTTGTATTTTTTGTTGAAAGAAAGTTATGCATAATTAAAACAAAAACTGCAAAACATCTAGTAAAATCCTTTAGGAAGAAGTAAAAAAATACAATCAAAATAAAATGCATTTTGTCATACGGTAAATATAACTAAAATTTATAACTGTTTGTCATTCATAAGTAGATTACACCTGATAGGGTCACAATTATTTTTAAGTTTTATATTTTAGGTTAGTACTATACAAAAATTTGAAATTAAACTGAAACAATAATTAAACAGATAATATTAAAAAATAGCACGCTAAGCATTACTTACGAGTTGCATCGTCGCCGGCACGATCTTCCGTATCCCATGACGTAACGTGACGCTGCCGTGACGCGGGGTGACGTGACGCCACCTGTGTTGGCGCGTCGCGATGGTGGACTGCCGCCTCCACCACCCCCGCCGCCGCCGCGCCACCCCCCTCCGCAGCATACCTTCAGAGGCACGGGTCACATGTAACTACTGCTACCGATAGCCCCGGCACCGTTTTTAAGTTTGCTACAGCTCGCGCCAGCAAAGCTACATTGACCATGCAACCCATGTTTGATGTGGTTGGATTTACGAGATGTTTAATTGACCTATTCCGCTTTGTGTCCAAAGACACCTACGTTTTTGACTGTCCGTGGGGAACGACGGCACAAGAGACGGACCCCGTTGGAGCACGTGCACTCCCTTCATAGCTACATGAGCTATGAGCTGTTTATCGGTAAAAACTGTAAAAGATCTGTGAATCTTCCCATAGACCGGGATCCAATACTCAATCACACAACTTCACACTATAAACCATGAATGGTAAAGGATGCTATGCCAGCTGGTGCCTAGGCATACGGCACCATCCCGACAACCACCACCACCACCACGAATCCTACACCAAAGTACGGGACCACGCTCATCACTGTGCGTGGAGCTGTCCTAACTTTTGGTACCAGCAATGATAAACCACAGTGTAGTTTGTGTTCCGCCCCCCGCAGGCCAGTTCTCATTGTAGGCCGTTCCGCCACCTACTTACATCACTTAAGCAGAGATGCTGTTGGTACTCGGCTTTTGAAATCCGGAGTTCTCCGATGGACTCGTACATCCGTTCACCGAGGACCGAAGCCCCTGCATATTCTCCCCCCCCCCCCCCCTACAGATCCATCATCTAGCAATTTTCACAATCCACGTATGGCAGTGGTCACCATCATGGCCTTCACCCCCCCCCCCCCCCCCCGAAATTGGCTTAGAAGATACCCTATTAAAATTTGTCTACCACAGGCAGGCACGGAGTCGGAGGTTACTTTTCAGGACGAGTAACGGTTCGACGGCCCGAAGGCCTCCTAATACCTAGATCCAGGTAGAGTTAAAGTGCCTTGGGTGTGGTTTCTGTCCTCACTAGGCAGGTCGGGCTCTGGGCACCAATGGGGAAAAGCTAAGAGAGCACGGGTCACATCGTGGTACCGTCAGCGCCGGCAAAACTACAGAGGACATGGGTCACATATTGCTACAGTTACCGCTACTGCTACTGCTACCATTACTACATGTTACTTGCTAGCTCCTGACATATTGACTATTTTAAATTAGTGAAAAGTTAAGTTATAACTTATAACCTTTAAACTATTGTTAGTGAGTAAATTATATATAAATATTGAGATCTGTTTGCATAGTAGTTTGAAAATGGCGAAGTGTGGTGTATGTACCAAATATATAACCTCAAAAACAGCTTAAGTTGAAGATAAGTGTGGGAGCTTTGCAGAGCTGACTTTCACAGTGAGTGTAATGATATGAGCAAAGATGACCTAGACTACTTTCCATATGCTGATTTAGTATATATATGCAAGCCTTGTGCTGTGGTAAGACGAAAAATTATGACTAGGAACAAGTGCTTTGGAATTAAAGCCACGAAAGACTACATAAAATATGATACTCTAGTCCTATAAGACTAAATGAAAAAATGATAATAGCAATAAATTAATTATGTAGCAATCTCAAGACCTTAGAAAGTACATCACCGCAATTGAGGAGCTATCTCAATAAAATGTAGTATTAAAGAAGAGGATAGAAGTTCTAGAAGAGAGGATTGAAGAAGGGGGACAGTATTCTACTCGCAATTGCCTAGAACTACAAGAAGTACCCCTATGCCAAAATGAAAATGTAAAAAGAAAACACCTTTTCTAAGAACCACAGAATATAAATATGGTGTAGGCCTATCAAAGTATAATAAGTTAAAAATGAAAACCTTGGATTAATTGAGAAACTGTGTAAGCTTATAAAGCATAAAATCACATAATGAGGTTGTGTAAAAAACATCCAGATAATGAGCAGTTGAAAAATGTTTTTAAATTATTAAGGAATGTAATTCAAACTGGAGTTAAAGTACACAATGAACAATATAACAAAAATAAATTTAATAACTGTGGGAGAGATTTTAAACAGACTTGGGAAACTTTGAAATAAATCTCTTACCAAAAAGCACGGGTGTCTTCTAGTTGTAGTTGTCTGGAATTCGGTGATACAATAATAGATGATGAAATGCAAATTGCAAATGAATTTAACAAATATTTCTGTTTGTGACTAAAACATTGTCGAATCGATACAAAAAGCAATTAATAATATCACAAACTTAGAATTAAAAAATACATTCAAGACAAGTTAGGTCAAATCCATGTTCAATGAATATGTAAGAAAAGGCTAAGTTGAAAAGGTAGTTCAGTCTTAAAGAGGGATGAAGCTTCAGGTATTAACAAAATTAATTCATCACTCGTCAAAACTATATTTCCCGAAATTGCAGATGTTCTACTATTTATTCTTCATCTTAGTTTTAGTTCAGGGGTTTTACCAGAAAGAATGAAAGTTGCAATAGTGATGCTAATTCATAAGGGTAATTCGAAATAAAACTGCATTAACCACAGACCAATATCCTTGCTTCCTTTTTTATTAAAAATACTGGAGGAAATAACGAAACAGAAACTTGTTAAATTCTTGACAAATAAAAATTTCCTTAGTGACAATGAGTATGACTTCAGAACTGGCTTTAATACTGGATCAGTGCTGAATAATTTTTATACAAATGGTGTCTAATGGTATAAATTAAAATAAAAAAAGTACTTGAGATATTTTTAGACATAAGAAACGCGTATGCCATTGTTGATATATTCATTAAAAAAATATTTTATTGTGGAATTCGGTGCAATATCATACTTTTGAAAGTTATTTGTCATATTAAACTCAAATTCTTAGAATAAATAGTTCAACGAGTGAGAAAAACTACATTAAATAGGGCATGTCTCAAGGTTATGTATTTCTTAAAACCTTAGAGTTTCTTTTAGTTTATTTTAATTTATTTTTATGGTAATGACTTATGTAATGGAAATTTAAAGGAAATCCTAAATATTTTGCAGATGATACAGATTTATGTTATGTTAGTTATACTTGGGGGAAAAATCAATTAGATATGAATATTGCCTATTGGCCTTAAGGAGATGGTTTGCAACAAACAACATGTATTTAAGTCACAAGAAAACATCATATATTAATGTTTCTTTAAGGCAATTGTAGTAAAGATTTTATATATAATTGCAATAATTGCATGTGAAATGAAAGTAATTGTAGCACAAACTGTGTGGCTATTAATAAAGTTGATAGTATGAAATATCTAGTTTTGTATCTGAATAGAGATTTGATAGTAAAAAATATATAAATGCTCAAAGTAAGAAAACAAAGTCAGTACTTAGGATTTTTTGACTGTTCAGGAAAAAAAGTCCTCTTCATGTTCTTAGATTAATTTACTTTTCATTGGTGCAGAATAGACTATAGTATGGAATTTTATGTTTGGGGGGGGACCTAAATCAGTAACCATATATGATATAATTGTTAAGTAAAAAAGGATCAATATAATAAAAAAATAAAAAACAAATTTCAGACAGATCCATCATGGCTTCTTTCTAAGGAACTAAAATTTTTACCACTCAGGTATTTATAAACATGTACACAGTATTGAAGAACTTTTTTTGGGAGAAGTGTAAACAGCAATAATTACAATGAAGACAGGTACAGGGACTTGCAAGACTAAATGTTTTTGTTCCAACACCCTCTTTGACTTATATGTCTCAAATAAAAAATAAATTAAAAAACTATAAATTTCTTGGTCCATACTTGTTCATTTTTCCTGTTTATGTTTTCACTAGTTGATTCCCGATGGGTTAGATAAGCGTGTTTGTAAACAATAGTTTTCGGGACTAGGCCGGAAAAAAAACTCCCAAGATTTTACACCAAGAGGGCTGTTTTTCGTCTTACAGTTCAACTTATTCCTTTGTACAATTTTCAAACATCTGATTGTTTTGCTTGTTGAAACAAATAAAATAACAAACCTCTAATGATATTTGTCGACAATCTTTATTAATACTAAACAGCTGGAATCAGTTCAAATACAAGATAAACAATAACAACGTAAGATTCGGTATATCGATCAAAATTTACTAACTTTTATTCAAACTGTATATTTATTAATGGTGGTATGATGAAAAGTACTGTTCGTAAGGCGTCCGAAAGTGACATACCGGTGTTTGATCTACCGGTGCTTGAAACTCGATCTTGCATCGATAACGACCACTTTCCGGACTAGTGACGAAATATACTATTTTAACTGGCTGTTTATTTTAGATAATGTTGAAAATATGTTGACTGTATACACTGGTATTTTATTTTATTTTATTAGATAGACTACTGATCTTTTCTTTAATCCATTTAGAATTACATAATTACCTAATATTTTTACTATATTCCCTGTATATTAAAATAAAGCTTTTTTGGTTTTATTTGTAGCATTAAATTTAAATTGTAGGATTAATGCTATTTTTACAACATTTTAAGACTGCTATTGGTTAGTTAATTTTATCTTATTTTAAACTGGATGTTTATTAATAATGAAAGATGTAATATAATGCAAAGATGGTAATTAATTAATGTATAAGTATATATAAGTAAAAAAAAATATAATATATATATACATTTTGAAAGCTATACTTATAAAAATGAGTTTTACTTCACAAATAGTACACACTTTTTATTTTAAGGGAGCAAAAAAGGATGTTATATGCGTTCTTTTAATCTGCCAAAAAAGTTTTCTTATAATGAAGTGTATATATTGGTGCCTCATATCAGGTTTAACCTATGAGAACTCCATAATTTCCAAACTAATTACATAGATGTTTGACAATTTATCTATAGTAATTTTTAGGGATACTATATGAAAAAAATGTATTTTTATGGATTATGTGTATTTGTATGTTTGTATTACAGTATGTACTTTTATAAAGTATTGTAATGGAATTATTGAAAATAAACTTTATTATCATTATTAAATAATGTAACACATGCAGCTAATGTAACTACTATAATTACTATTTCCTGTACTAATTTTCCTTATATATATATATAGATATATTTATTTAAATATATACATATATACTGTCATTTATATTAATATATTAATATACATAATTATACAACTATATTATATAATTAATTGATATATTAATTATATATTAAATTATATATATAATATAATTTAATAGTAGACCTAAAAAGTGAACAAACCTTTATTACAAACCTGATTAATAAATATAATATAAATATACGTATAATATATATTTATATAAATAATATCAATCATATATATCTAATATATTGATTTACTATCAAAATTATATGAAAATAACTATTATTTGAAAGTTAAGTTGTGTACACCAGATTAGGTAAATAAACTGTATCTTTACACATATTTTGCAGCCAAAAGGCAGTTCAAAGTTCATCAAAAAGAACAGCGTAGAGTTGGATGGACATGCGGCAATCACGGTGCATGCAATATGCATGTGCAAAGACCCGGAGAGAAAATAACAGTTTGTGCTAGACGCTCGTAATTCCTGAGCTCGTGATTATTTCACCGCCTTGACTTCAGTGATACGTTTCTGTAACAAAACAGGAAAGTTTTTGCAAACTTAACTTATGTATTATTAAATATCCTAAACAATAAAAAATAGTAATTGATATTCATTGTGACATCAAACATTACATTGCATTGGTTAACTTTAATTTAACAATGTTATACTTAATGTAACAATGTTTTACATTATGATCAGTTCACAATCTTCCGCATGATTGGATGAAAAACGAATATTTATTGTCAGTAAATTATTACAATATCATTAAGGACTTTTTACCTATTTCCTGTCAGCGATGTGCAATTATACATGACTCTAATAAGAAAAATATTTCTTTAAGTTCAAATTATGGTAAGTTTTTATTGTTTTATTTTTTTATTATTATGTGTGTATCTTCGCCAATAGCATTTTTTGTTTTGGGAACGGTCTAAGCCCAGTCTTGTTACTATTTAACATCGAACATCATTAATTAATTGATAACCCATCATTTATTAATCATCATTTATTAATCATTAATTAAGCATAATTAATTAATAGCCAAATGGTAATTGGGTTGAACGGTAACTGGGAATCAAGCCTTTAAAAAAGTACTGACTCTTAGGGTCTCCTAGGTAGTAATAAATGTAATGCTATATTTCACTTTAGATGCCTACAGACAAAAAAAAAGAGTTTTAAGCTTAAATCGTGGCTTTATAATCCTTGTTAAAGCAGGATCCAAATCTCAAAGTAATCTATACTTATTTAATACGCTAAGGGGTTTTTTGTGTTGAGAACTCATCCAAAAAATTTTAACGGATTTTCAAGTTTTTGGAGTTGTTGGATAGGGCTTGGTATGTAACTGTTTTCACCAAAAACTGATGAGAATTGGATGGAAAATAAAAGTGATATCCACCATTGAAATCTCAAAATTTCCCATAAAATAATTGAGTAAAGCATTTGGAACATTTGTTAATACGTATACGAGTTGTAAATACGTGTAGTTTTTTGTGATTGCAGATATTCACCAAATTGGATTGGTTGGATGTCACTGATTTTGAACAAAAAGTAATATTTGTATTGTATTAAAATAAATGGCTCGAATTCAAACAACACGTATACTAGTTTTTGTAAAATATTTAAAATTTGTTAGCTCAGGTTGTTAAACCATGGATTAATAAAAATACCCTAGTGAACTATTGATTGTTATTGGCTTATTTGGCCGAAAACAAATTGTTTGGCAATGTAAGGGATACAAATGGTTTATCGATAGTAATAGACCAATGAGTTGGTTTTCTAACCAATGACAAACTGTGTGCTCTGCCAGATTTCGCATCTTACGTAGAAAGAGCAATAAATAAAAAAAGTAATTAAATACAAACGTAATAAAAGCAAATTACAATATATAATAAGCAAATAAATTAGTTTCAGTACACATGTTTTTTACACACGGATTTGGCTGACTTTAAGGGTCGTGTCCAAAGGTGACACAATTTAAAAGTTTTCATATTAATATGTCACTTTTTAGCACTGTTTTGATTGTCAATAAACTCATTAAATAAAAAATTTGTAAATGAAACATAAACTTCGGCTACACTCAAAGATATATATACACTTACATGTATGTAATACAGACGGTAAATGTATATTATCTATTTTTGCCTGATATTGCCTGAACCGTCCGTTTTAAATCATTTAAAATTTTAAATCTTTATGTGCGTTTAACATCCATATTATATGCAGTTACAATATATGCAGTTTAAATCCATATTATATGACCTAAGTTATAATATATCTTTGAGTGTTTTAGAAGTTTGTATTTCATTTCTGATTGCAACAACATGTATCAGTCTAATAACACAAAAGTGTATATTTAATATTTTAATCATTTTGTCAAATAAATTAGCTGAAAATTAGTGTATTTATTTGTAAAGACACACGTTTGATCATAACATAAACATTAACAGCTTGCTTACTAGAACATCTCTCTTAGTCACTGAGGTACCGTTTGAAAGGATTTATTTTCTATATTACTTGATTTAATATGTTGTTTCTGAGGTAGAGAACGATCGGAAAGGTTTTTATGAACTTGAAAATAAACGATATTTTGTAGAAGGGTGGCTGCAGTATTTAATTAGGTGAATGAGGATTGATTTGACTTATTTAATCATTTCTGAGAGCTCTTGTTTCACTATTTTCATTATTGTGGATAGCTTAAGTCTTCTTTTATTGTTGCTTTAAGTGTTCCTGACATTAATTTCAGGTAGTTTTTGTCAGTAGTTTTAGTCCCATGATGTGGAGGCTGCGTTATTATAAGTTTGTTGAGAGTATATTAGTATAGGATTAGGCGGTATCGTTTCCGATATGATTATGTCCTTTTTTCCAGCTTCACTCATTACGATGGTGGTTCTTTGATTGCACATCAACTGCGCGAAAAATTCCTTCGATTTCCATCAACTGCTCGAAGCCCTAAAAAAGTCCCCAAAAATGTGCATCAACTGCGCGAAACCCGAGCCGGCGAGCCAGATATACGGTAGTTGGTGGCGGAAGAAATCTCCTACTTTACAGGTAATCGCAACCTCTCATATCACAAAGTGAGGTCAAACTCTTGTCTTTGGCACTAGTATTTGTAAATATTTAAGGGATTTTCTTAACTCCACTCCCACCTTGTTATTTTTATTGGTTCGGCCCGTTACGGAGTAGTTTTCAAAGTAACAACCACACACGTGGCCTTGGATTTTTTTGTAGACATACGTTTTTTGTAAGTGTTCTAACTGTAAATATTGTAAGTATTATGTTGTTCGCTGTGTAAAAGTGCGAATAAATTTTTTTATAAAAATATTGTAATGATTTTGGACATATATTTTATGGTGAAATTTAACAGTGAAAAAATATACAGTTTAATAATTAATACCGAATATTTTACAGGTTTCAGAGTTCACCACCAAAGTAGGATAATATATCGTCCGTATTGGAACTATATTAAAAGTAAACTACAATAATTTATCCTCCCCTTATGGAAATGAACATAACCATGAAGCTACCAGGGTAACAAATTCTTCATCGGCTGAACAGATTTCCTGTCAATAAGTTTATCCATAGCATCAAGAGGAAGGCAGTTTATAGTATTGACGAGCTGCCTTCTAAGATTTTCACCAGAAGTAAGTCGACAAAAAGAAATTTTAATGAATATATTTTAACTAAAATATTTAAATTACCTGTTACTGCCAAGTGATCCTAATTAGGTGAAGACGACCTAAGGTTTCGAACAGCAGGTGTTCATTTTCAAGTCTGACATCAAGTTAAAAACATTCCTCTTCCACGTTGAGGTGTGAAGAGTTCGTCAAATAATAAAATTTACACATAATTACAAATAATAACATAACATAATAACAAACACACACGAAAACATTAATTTACGACACTGGCCAGTACGAAAAGAAAAACGACACGTAAAATGGAACGCCGGCGGAGGGTGGGGAGTCATGACTGGGCAAGTTGATTTGGTGCCGTGTGCCGTGTCGACTGTTGACGTCACGTACCCCTCCTCGCCCTTATCTCTGTGTCCGCTGCAATAGAGATAATAGGTGATTGTGACAGGGATAGAGAAGGACCGGACATAGAGATAAGGGCGAGGAGGGGTACGTGACGTCAACAGTCGACACGGCACACGGCACACGGCACCAAATCAACTTGCCCAGTCATGACTCACGACCCGCCGCCGGCGTTCCATTTCACGTGTCGTTTTTCTTTTCGTACTGGCCAGTGTTGTAAATTAATGTTTTCGTGTGTGTTTGTGTCTATGTGTAAATTTTGTTATTTTTGACGAGCTCTTCACACCTCAACGTGTAAGAGGAATGTTTTTAACTTGATGTCAGAATTGAAAATAAACACCTGCTGTTCGAAACCTTAGGTCGTCTTCATCTAATTAGGATCACTTAGCAGTAACAGGTAATTTAAACCTTTTATTTTATTAAGTGATCCAGAAGCTATACCATCATGAAACATAATTTAGTTTTTTTTTCATTTCAGTGTAAAATTATCTAATTTGTAAATATTAAAACCTTTGTTGACTCATGATATGGTAGTAAAATAGACCCCCACTTCACGCAGTTAAAGCGCCTCAGGTAGTCACTTAGAGCGTTTTGAACAGTTGATGCTTCCCTAGCTACATGGACCAGGTCTATTTGGCTTTATTTGTTATTATTCCTCATCTCAACATATTAGTCCGTCTATGGTAAATCCATGGTCCACACTTTTTTACCAAATTTTTACTTAGATAGTTCTCACGATGCTTCACAAATTGCTTCTTACACGTGTCACTGTAGTTTTGCTTTCCTTTCAAATAAGTCAGCAGTCATCAAGCTTATTTGGTAAAATAGGCAAATCATCTCTTAAAGTGCTATTAAACTTGAGTCGAATGAGCCGGACTCGATCCACTAAATGTCAAAGGAGTGTTGCAGTATAACAAAGTAAGGATTATCTTTCTTGGTTTTTTGTTGGTTTTTTTCAGAATTGGCCATTTATACTGCAGCTTGTTGCTGATTTATTGCTTTAATGAAACCTTTAACGGCTGATTAAAAGTTAAAGAGTTGTAAAAAACATTTTTATATTCACTGGTCTTAAAACAGGTATATTGAAAAGGAAACTAAGTTAAACAATCTGAACGAAGTTCAGGAGAAATTCGATGGCAACAAAAATATTTAATTACAGTGATTTCAATGACGCAACTTCAAAATATCGAGAACAGCAAATAACACGAATCAAGTTCTGTCTACCATCAATGAATTTATGCTTGATTTCCCCAATGGAAGTGAATTTATTTCTTCAGTAATTTAAGGTTCATGGTAATGTTACTGTATTTGAATTCAGTGTATTGCTCATTGCACTTGTTGCAACTTGCTCGTTGGTTGAACTGCTCGTAGTTTAAACTTATTATACCTCAATGTACGGACGGAATTGTGGTCAGCATTTCAGATCCTAATCGTTATGTGATTATTAGGCTACCCCCTTTTAAACAATATGCCTTTACAAGACGATATTTCGTGATGTAGTGGACAGTATGGCTTAGTTTGCAGGATATTTTTTACTTTTCTGGACATTCTTATAAAGAGAATTCTGGAACCTTTTGCAAAACAGAACATGTATTTTGTGCTGTGTCAATTTTTTTTTCTTTTTTTTATAATGGCATCGGTTGTACCCAAATATGTAATGGCTGCAATAACTGAATATACTACTTCTTCTTCCAAATCAAATGGCGTTTTGGACTTCTTGATGCAATCCGCAGTGGTGAGATGTTGTCCAGGAGCGTATGTTAGGCTACTCCATAAAAGCATCTCATTAATCTAAGCAGCAATATTTAAAGTTTTAGTATTAAGTAACTTTGATCCTTAGTTTTAAAAATACTTACAAGTGACTCGTAGTCCATTTCGACAAAAATTCTAAACAAATCCATATTTCATTTTTAACAATAAAAGTAGATGAAATACTTAACTGAAAAATTGGGCTAACGTTCATAACTAAGCAAGAAAACAATATGTCACAATCCTTTATTGAAATATATTTATAACAAATTATATAAACATTTCCCGCCCTAAGTTTGTTTGGAAAACATAAATTTTACTGTGAAGCAACCCCATTGAGCATTCAATCTATTCGGGATGAAGAAATACTCAAGAAAAAGTAACTGGTATTTTGAGTATGCAGTCAGCTGATTCGAGGATGGATCAATAAAGTTCTACAAATTCCATGGACCTTATAAGGTCCATGGAGTTAATTTATAGTCATTTCTTACTTAATTTAGAAGATATTAAAAAGGCAAAGTCCACTGAAAAAATTATATTTTAAACCTCACATAAAAATACTGTAAAATTCATCCTTTCTGAAAATTGAATAAGCTGTGGTGGCGTAGTGATAATATGTCATGGTGTAATTTTAAAACAAACCGAAACTTTTAATCAAGTCCCCAAGTTTGTTCATTAAGGAGGCCTCACGATGTTTGCATAGTGATCAGTTTCGTTGGATGTGTCTGGTGTCCAACGCTCTACCTACAGACATTATATAATTTAATGTTTACATTGAGGAAACTGAGTTAAATACCTGTGACACATCATCGTTTCTGTTGGCTCCTCTAATTGTTTATTTCTTAACATTTTTTTGTGTGAAAAGTACCTTGAACAATCAACATTTTAGTCTTTAACTGGAAGTTAAGCATTTGCTCGGCGAACTTATACAGTGCTTCGTTTTAATAATATTAGTCATTGACCGTGTTAGAAAATTACAAGACCTAAAAGTTTTGTTTTTATTCAAGACTGGCTTTTCGCTTCAGTCATTGTCCATATGTTTTAATGTAGGCATACGGGTGCTGCAGTCTGGTATAAATTTTTTAACCTAATATTTAATCTTTAACTCGTGGATTATACTTCTAAAGTAAACATTTTATGTCATCATTGTTACTTATACTTTTGTTTATAAATTCAATTCCAATTCCACAAACTGTTTAGTTCTTTTATGCTTTTGTTTTCCATTTATTTATCTAAACATCACTAATCAACAATATCACAATTTTTGTGTTCTGTGTGTATGTGTTATTATTTTAACTACTTGACGAAGACAGAATGTTCATCAGTGGATTCAAAGTCGACATTCTAGAAGATTTGACAATGGGAAATTGTTCCCAAAACTAGTAATCAATAAACTAGTTCTATTGAGGGTGTTTCAGGTATTGCAACATATACTAGACTACTTGTTGCTCGAAATCGAGCAATTTACTTTGATACAATTCAAAAGTAACTTTTAGTTCTAAATCAACGACATCCGACCAATCCAATATTGTGAATGTCAGTAATCACAAAAAACTACACGTATTTACAGCTGTACATTAACAGATGTTTAAAATGTTCAACCCAAACCCAATGTTATTCTTTTGAGAAAATTTCAAATTTAATTTGTGTATAGCACCCTTATTTTATGTCCGATTTTCAACATTTTTTTAACAACTACAGACCAAGCCCTCCAACTACACCAAAAACTTGAATATCGGTTGAAAACTGTAGGAGGAGTTCTCAAAACAAAAAAACCCTTAGCGTATTAAATAAGTATAGATTATTATGCACCAGTATGAACTGGAAAAGGGGGTTTACTATAGTATCGTCATTCGAAACTCAGTAACTGGCTTCATGTTTATACTGGAAGCAAGTGGTTTACTCATGGACAGTTCAATCAGCTGTTTTCAGATTTTCTTGGTTTTGATTTTTAAGTCCAAAAGACCATAAGGTTATTAGTTTATACTTTAAATAAAAAATTTAAACAAAATGAGATTTTTCATATCATAGAGAATTACACCGTATTGGTATTATTTTATCCCAAAACTAAGCTATTTGCAAAGTTTAAATAAATTCCTAGGAGCTGATTGGGAGTTAAGTTTTGCATCCTACTAATATTATAAATGTGAATGTTCTGTTGTTAGTTAGACTTTCACGCAAAAACTACTCAACCGATCGTCGTGAAACTCTGTACACACACTCTTGGAGGTATCAAAAGTAACATAGGATACATTTTATTTTAAAAGAATTATTTGTTACGAAAGGTTGACAAAATTTTGTATAAAAAATCCAAAAATTGATTTTATATTTTATATTGGTTGCTAAAAAACAAATTCAATAAAAATTTACAATATCAGTGGATTTTTAGTATAAATCAATAATTAGCTGTTTGGTATTGGGTACTTTTTTAATGGCTGCAATGCGAGCAAAAGAGCGGGTAAAAACTAATAAAATATAAAAATACTGTATACGATGCCCAATATTGCTCAACTATAGTATATGATGTTAGAAACATGCAACAATTAATTGAGGTTAGAGTTTAAACTTAAAAATAAAATGTAGAAATGATAAAAAAACTGAGTCACCGTAAAGTAATATTTTCCTGGCACAAAAATATGTTATGAAGCCATTAACTCTGACTGAAATAGACCTTCCTTACTAAAAGTCATTTTTATAAATAATAATACATTGCGATTTAATTTTACTTTATAATAAAAATATATCTTATTATATTATTATATGAAATGAACCAAAAAATCGCCGTAACGAATAAACATTAATAACAACTTTAATGTTTCCATAAATTCAAATGAAGACTCCAGCGTCAGCATAAAGAACGTTCTGTCTAAATTACGTCTCCCTTAATTTACATTAGTGTAACTGGTTATACGGTTTAAATTATACTTGCTGTGGTAAAAATAGTAGTTTATATGCTACGATTATTCTATGAAGACCCTTAAACCACGAGTGAGATGCATTAGTATTATCATTATTGGTGTTCATTGAAACTGTAGGTAATCATCACTTATTACATTCATGAAGAGAATCATAGTAGAATTGCTTTATTGGTTGTTTTAGTCTTTAATCACTGAATCCGTAACTGAACAATTGTGCAGTGGTTAAACTTATTAAGATAAATTTTAATTCAGTGGTAGACCATAACTTTTATTAAATCCACCTTTCATAGTAATAACCTCGTTGTTTTTTTCGTTGTTAGGTTTTTAATAACCTAAAATACCGTTTCTAAAATTCTTCAACTTCAATAAAATTTACACGAACCTTGTAAAAACTATTTCAACGTGTAAAATTTATTTTATTTATTTGAATTATCGTTCAGTTTTTTTTCTTATCGCATTTTGTTTTGAACAAATCAACTTCGCACCTTGTAAATATGCTTTTGAAAGGTTAACAAATTAAGAACAAAACTCAAGCTTCTTATTTGTTTTAAAAGTCCTTTAAATTTTCTTACATTTTACCCCACAGTGTGTCCCGTAACTCCCTTGACAGCTTTATATGGCGTTATTGCTTAGGCTACAACACATATCTCACCACATAAAGATAAGTCTCTGGTGCATAGTTTTCCGTCTACCTGTCTGTACGTATGTGCTTAAAAAAGCCATAACACCTAAACGGTTTGAGATACAGCGTTATAATTTTGCTTAAATTTTTTTTAAAGTTCTGTCTTTGGGCAAAAAATATCTAAATATAAACTTAACTAACCGTTTCAAAATGGCAGTAATTTAAAATATTTATTTCGAATTCCATCAAAACCGTTAACATCGCCAAATAATTGATAGAGACATTAAAGTTAGCGCATTTTATGTACACCTCAATGATACATTACTTGTTTTAATCAAGAATAACAGAAAAATTTATCATTTGGTCATATATCTCAGGGGGTTATTTTGTTCGCATCCGCAACATTCCATTGAGGCTGCACGTACTAACGGGATGGTGCCGAACGAACACCAACTCTGGCAGCTGAACTATTGCTAGTGATATCTTAGCTATGCCATCTGCCAGACCAAAACTCATTCCAGGGGGGGGGGGGGGGGGTTGTACGTTGGAAGTTTATTCTCAACTTGGTGGCTGGCTTAATCATCCAAACGATATATGGCTGATTTATATGTGTTGTGGAATATATATTATAGACAAAAATTGGCCATGGATTACGAAAATAACTAATTCCACTGTTATTGATTATTCAGTCTTAACAAATGAGGCATCCATCATTGAAATATGCACAAATTGGCTAACGTTTACGCCTTTTCAATTTTTTTGGTAATAGTAGCAGTTTCAATGGAATTTAACAGCAAATATTTTTAATAGATGCCATTTAGAAACGGGTGATATTTAGATACAGCTTTGCACAAAGACAGAACTTAATCAGACAAACATTCGTCTAAAACTTCAACGCTATAACTCAAACAGATTATTAGTTATGCGTTTTTTATAAATAAAAAATATATGGAAAACTAAATTAATTAACCAATATTTTCAATGAGTATATTTAAACGTAATATATTTCCTTATGAATTTCCCTAAAGTTCCTTAAATTTTTATTACAAAGTTCCTTATTATATTTTTATTCATTATAAATTTCTTATGAGTTACAAGAAAACAGTGGTCATAATGTACACGTAATGAAACGTTTGTTAAGTTTAAAATGCAGGTTTCGTGTAACAATTGGTGTTTTAAATTAATCGACTATAAATTGGTGGTTTATAAAGCTTTATGAATGCAATAAGAACAGGAAAATTAACTGCTATCTCCTTAAAGTTGTATTATTGACATCCAAGCCATCTAACTCGGCGGGTGCTGCTCCATAGCGGCTGTCACTTGCACTACTTCCCCCAACCCTATACACCGAACAACTTAGATATAAGGATGGAAACTATATTCTGCGCTATGATTGTCAAGTAATTTTTATATTAAAAATTCGCTTATAGTTTGACTGATAGGTTTAATGATTGCAATGATCATTATGAAATTTTATTTTCAATTTACATAGAGTAACAATAAAGCTATGTTTAATGTTTCACATAATCTTTTAAATGTTTTAATAGTAGTTTCTATAATAATTGTATTTTTAAGGCTGACTACAAATCTTCAATGTCAAACACTTCTTTACTACAAATTAAAATTATGAAATCACTTTATAAGCATGTATAAAATGTATGGGTTATAGGCTGTGACTTATCCACACACGATGTCGCTTGACATAATCGTCGTTTTCACTCACATGTGATCACGCTATTTTGTTTTAGGTATATAAATCACGTAAGGTACATAAACGTGGATCGTAAAGAAACAATACGCCTATGTGTGAATAATGTAATCAAATCCATCTACTTTTTTTTCAAACACCGAGCTCTCATTGGTCTAAAGAACCTGTATTGTCAATGTGACTCCTGAATTTGTAAGAGGTCATTATAAAACAGATTTGAAGTTTATTTAACAATTTACCTCTTTACCTACAACCATTGCAGTAAACACTAATATAGATATTAAAAGACCCATGATGAAGAAGTGCATTATTCAACCAAATTCGAATTCGTTGCTTAATAATGTCTAAAACGTCAAGGTTTCACTTTAAATATAGATTGTACACTAATGAGAGCTCGGTATTTGACTAATATAGTGTTGTATTAGAAATTACGCAATTTGCACATAATCCGATTGTTCCATTAAGATTCAGGTTTTACTTGTTTTATGCGTTTAACCTCAAAAGAGGGTGATATCTAATATGTGAGTGAGAACGACGATTTTCCCACACCTGTGTCACTATACGTTTTTGAAAGGTGACCGTCCATAACCTTTACATATTTTAAAAGATTACTACAGTAGTGCACCAAATTTACGTTGGTCGTAGATAAGAAGTGTGAGTAACGATTTTAATTAGGTTTTAAGCCAAGAGTGAGATGTAAGTTAGAACGATAACGAAACGAGTGTTCTAAATATCTTACGAGCCCTCATACACTACTATTATGATGTTGCTTATAATATCACGGTGTTCATTAAAATATAAAAAAATCCCTTAACAAAAAATGTGCTGCCGAAATTTTAATAACTATTAAGCATTGAAAACACTTTTGCTCCGAGTGATGAATCACGATTCATGATGCAGAATTGTACTTTTTAACGTTGAAAATTTTAATTATTAAGTTTTATTTTTGAAGGTTATAATTACAACAAAGTAATAAACGGTATTCAGCTTTCTGTTATTTACATGTTGTAAAAAAAAAACTTAGAATTACACTATGCTGTATATCAAATGAATAGAACAATAATAATACTTGATGATCTTTTACTTCAGGACAAAAAAAATATCACAGTAGATTTTTTTAAGTCTAGGAGAAAGATAAGGTTCGTTTTGCGTACTATTTAGAGAACAAAAATGTAGATTTTGTGCAGTATAGTAAAAATATGTTTGTAACGGATTATTAAATTTAAAATCTGCTAATCTATATACTCGTTGAATAGTAAGAAATCAGAAAATTACCATCGACATGTTAGCCACTTTAAACTTATGGATGTTTGAGCTAAACTAACCACATTTTGTCTTAAGAGGAGGAATTTTATTAATTTAGTTTCAATTAGCTTTGCGTAATAATTTGAAATGTATTTAATAAACCATTTGAGATTTTTATTTAATATTTAATGAGACTATTTAAATCATTAATATCCACATTTTACATGACCGCATTAATATCCACTAGTTTACATTGATATCCACGATATACTTAATAAGAATTGTATAAGTATTTAATAATACTTGTAAAACAGGTGAACGAATAACTTGATGTTCTTCAAAGTGAAAATTATGTTTTGAAAATCCTCTAAGGAGTAATATAATATACCATTTGTGCAAAAAGAATGACGCTTTTAAAATATGGATGGACTTTTCCACTAAATTCTTTACTTTGATTTTAAAAATAGCACAATATTGCCAACATAAGTCTTGAAATACAATTATTTTATAAATGTTTTTTATTAATGATGTTTATTAACAATTAATTTTTTTCAGGCTCCTAGTTAGGTTTTTAAAATGGAACTCAAACCTTTCCATATACCATCCAGCATTTTTTCAACAACCAAGCTTAGTAAAAATATTAATTAATTTTTACAGTGTTTCCTTTCAACTTTTTAGTACTAATAACGATTAATACACTCGATTATTATGATGTAAGGAAACTTACACCATACTCCTAATATTAACCTAAATCAATACGTTAAAATTACATTTAACGTTAAAAAAATACTCGTAATGTTAAAATTAAATATATATGTCGTTATGATTATATATATTAGTATAAATAAAACCTACCAGTATTATGTAGCGTATGTAGTGAATAGTATTGTTAAACATAAATTTTAGTCTATAACATTAAATTAAATTTCATGTATATACTGTACTACATAATATTTTCATAATAATTGATCATCGAAAAAATCAGAAACTAACCATTAATATTAGTTTATTATCATGAAAATATAATAACATGTTTAAAGTTATATTCTCTAGAATATTTTATTAAAATTTATCTGTAAATAAAATTAACAATTTAAGTTTGTTGACGGTTTTCGTTTTATTGCTAACTGTAATGAGCTGGAAGAACATGTGTTACATTAAAGCCAGACGTAATTTGGCAGACCAACTAAGTATAGAAGTAATAACGGATCTAATCTACACAGGCTCAACCAACGACATTGGGTTCCATTACTCCTCTGATGATTTAGATAAACGGTTTCATTTTAGTGTCATGTATTTCTCAGAATGGTACAATTTTAAGTCTAAATCAATCTAACATCATCTTAATGTTGTCAAAACATATATATTTTTTTATATTAGACTAAGAATTATCTTTATTGTTTCGTTAAGATGGAACATCGTTATAACATCAAACTCTTAATTATGTAACACTCCGGCGTTCATACCCCAGGAATAAACTTTAATAATATTCTACACTGAGTTAAAGTACTCAGGACTCAACGATCGACCATTGATTAAGTGATTATTTTAATCACAGTTGTCTGCAGTTAATAATCTGGATAACAGATATACATCTCAACATTAATACCAATTTTAAAAGTATTCATTAACATCAGGAATTATGAGTGTCAACGCCAGAGGCAAAGGTGCAGGCCTTTTGTCACACGCTGTATATGCATTCGAATCCTTATCGCCGTCAGCAAAGCCGGTGTTTCTCACCACACGTGCATGTGTGTGGCGCAGAGGAATGCGCGCTATCAGCAATGTTCGCGCATGTGACAACCATGTACGCGCAGTTCCCAGCCATGAACCGAGTTAGTTTTGTTTTTAGTGACCAAAGTAATCGTTGGGCGGCAGCACCGGTCGGGCTCGACTCGATCAGGTGCTGCGCGCTGATTGGCCGAGAGCCTCAAGTTTGCGTGGCGGGGATGGCGATCTCTGCGCAGTCACTATCCGGTCGTCGCGTCGCCAAGTTAGGCGTACTCCTCTCCTCTTTCTAAAGAAATACTCATTCGGTTGTCCAAATTTAATTTAGTCTAAACTTGTGTTTTTTTAAAGTATTGTAAAGTGAATTCATTCTTTTGTTTTAACGGAAATAAATCGCTAACTTTTGTTGTTAAATACTCGATTTCTTTTTATTGAGAAAACACCACTCCTGACCCACTGTCTTCAAGAACTTCAAGAACTAGCTCCCACTGACCACGGCGGTGATATTTGGTGTCAGGTGTGGGGTTGTGACTGCGACCACGTCACAATGACATTAGGAGGTGAGTGGTAAAAATTCAGCTTTAAGTTTAAATATTTTTGGGCCTTACTTTTCTTACAAGTTTAAATATAGTCTTTTGAGGAGAGGTTTCACTAAAAATAACAGTAACTCAATAAAACAAAGCTTTTCGTGAAAACCCGGTAACAATACATCAATTTTTCGATTTATTAGAGAATTTTAAAGTAATTGAGAATAATACGAAGATAAGTTGAAGACGCCATGTTTGTGACCATGCTGTTAGCGCTTAGCGTGGGTTCCCCCACCACCGCCTTGTAGTGCTTGGTGTGTGAAGAAGACGCTTGGTTATCCGCCATCTTGAATTTAACTTGTAACTATCTGCCGATTGTGGCTAACAATTATTGATTGAGAAGTAAATTAAGAGGAGGAGGGGGGAGATAATTAAACATTAGTAATAACTGAAAGAAATAATATTAATTGAATAACTAAATTTATTGAGGCGACGCGACATTTAATTAAATAATTTATTTTTGTTTTGGACTATTTTATGGCGAGATGGCGGCCAGCGTCTGCGTTGTAAAGCAGTAGGGGAGGCGTCACTATATTGACGTCAGAGTTTGTGTTGTCGGTGACGTTGGCAACAGCTGATGATAGCAGACAACCTGAGTCCACACTTAGACATTGTGTCACTGAGTAAACGAAGAGATTAGTTTGTTTTTGTTTAGTGATCTGATAGCCTATCCGTATCACGAGTGTTTAGGATTTATTAACATACTAACATAATAGATGCTTTCTAAATTAACCTAATATTACTTGCATGTGAGTTTAACCTCAGATCATTGTTAAATATAAGAGTGAATTGTAAATGTGTTGGAATGATGTCTGGGCGTCAGTGAAAATTGGTCAATAATTGTACTTTATTGATTGGCAATTGATTGAAAATTTTAAAATAATTAACAACAAATAATTAACAAAATTTTAAAGTAATTAAATATTGCAACACTAAATAACAGTGTTGATTTTAACTGGCCAATTTATCCTGTCTGGTCAAAGGACACCAGCACATTTTATTCACTGTAGAAATTAAGTCATTGAAAATAATCAGCAGTTATATAAAATTAATGTCCGAGTAGTGGAGAAAAGCGGATTTTGCGACATTAGAATCAATTTGAACTTAAAAATATCTGACCAGGACCTTGTTAGTAGTTGGGGAATGGGTGTTTGACATAGATTTTTTTGAATTTTATGTAAATTTCTAGCTAAGGACTTAGCCGGATTTTCCAAACTTCCGTTGGCTACTCCAAGTGACTCGTGATCAATTGGGCGAATTAATAAATGATTTTTTTTTTATTAGATAAATCGGCACTTTTGGACTTAGTGACACTGCGTATGGAAATTTGAGAACACACTTTATTTAATTGGGGCCTTTGGATCTTTTGAAAAATTTTGCTGAAACTAAACCGTATGTGGACTTAGGCGCGAGCGCCTCTGACGAGCTTCGCTGTAACGGATACAGAATTTTGAATCGAAATTCAAAATAATTTTGCGGGGTTAAGATTACTTCGTACCCTGTGATTAATCTGGTGGATGCATTGTTCGTTTGCTCTTTGGAATCTAGTCTCCGCAGTAACCATGAACGTTTATTTTCTGAAAAAGGAGGAAAACATTTACGAGTTAAAAATCCGTGGACAGTCGACCGCGGGTAACGCAGATACCCTGCGGATTAGGCCGCAAGGGATATACGATTAGGCCGCAAGGCGGAAGCGGGACGCTTTCGGTCGATCGAACCACGCAGTTCCCTCAGGGACCCCGAGGTATTGGAGCCAGACCTAACCTATACCCCCATGCAGCGCAGGCCTACTCGTAACGCGACACACACCCACCCAGATCGGAAAGTTTTTCAGACGGCTCGGGAGGAATCTAGTATCACGTGTTATAATTGTCATGAGAAGGGACATATGTCTCGGGAGTGCAAAAATCGCAGGAATCCCTCCTCGGATCGATTGATATGCTGGCGCTGCAACAAGACAGGCCACATACAACGGGACTGTCGGGTCCGACTCAACCCTAGAGGCCCTCGTTCGGGAAACGAGGCCGGGGTAAGTGGATCCGCCGCCGCGACACCCCGCAAGTAGAGGAAGCTGCTTCTCAGCAACCTCAGCCGGCGACACGAACAATACGACTAAACACTAAGAAAGACATTGCTACCGAGAAAGAAGTACGGACGGTACCCGTAGTCCGCGAGTTGGTCGACGAGTTAGTAGCAATAGGACAGACTGAAAACGCGGAGGGTAAAGTATTAATCGACACAGGAGCGCAGGTGTCCCTATTGAAACGGGGAGCCTCCTCCTCGGCTCTATTGAAATCAGATATCATCCTAAAAGGCATATCTGGAAAAACACTTAAGACATACGGACGGCAACACATAACTTTGAACTTGAAACCGGGGATTCAAATACGAGGGGATTTCGTGGTGGGAAACTTACCTAAGGGATATTTAGCGGTGCTAGGTTGTGACATTCTCGGACAGGGAAACGGGGAGATTAGCGTGGAACGGGGAGTGCTCCGTTTGTTTGGCAAGGACATTTGGCTGAACCGCATACGAAAAGGCGAAACTGTGCCAGACCCAAACCGCCGTCCCACTAGTAGCGAACCGCATAAGCCGCAGCGATACGTGTATTGCTGTAGTGACGTCAAAATTCCGCCCCGATGCGAGAAGATTATACGTGTGAAGATCAGTCGCTTCGCGTCTGAATCGAACGAATTAGAAGGTGCGGAAGTGATTATTGAGCCCGGTGAATTTGTCATGCACGGCGTTTACATTGCTCGAACACTCACAAAGGTAGAGAAAAACCGTTGCTGGGTCAAGACCGTAAACGTAAGTGTCGAAGAAGTCACATTGACTAAAAATCTGAAATTGGGGGCGATTGACGGTGACGTAGCACCCATCGAAGAGGGACCAGTAGTCCCAAGTCGTCGAAAACTAGTGATTCTGGCCGATAGCCACGGGCGAGGCTTGCAAGCCATTCTATCTGAGAGACTACCGGGAGAAATTGAAGTTGAAGTCTTCTTCCTGCCTAACGGGAAGTTGAAGCATGTAACATCGAGATTGGCCGGTTTGTTGGGTGGACTAACCACCAGCGACTCTGTAGTTATCATAGGTGGGACAAACGACATTGACAAGTCCGCACCTTACCCTTTGACTTTGCAACAAGCTTTTGCAGCCTTGCCTGCAGAATGGAAGGCTAAGGTGATAGTGTGCTCCATCTTCGATCGGCATGACGTAGACCTTAAGTCCGAATTGAACGAAGCGAATGGCCTCCTCAAGGCCATCGTCCAAAATTTATCAAAACAGAATCGAGGAAGGGTTGAATACCTGGACCTGAAGGGGAAACTGAACCGAAATTGGTACACGAAACACGGCTTGCATTTAAATGAGGCGGGAAAGCTAAATTTGGCCCAAATTCTAAAGGAAAATGTTCTAGTTGAGTGTAGGGGGGTAGAGGCGAGGATCGGTAGGATCGAGCAATGGGATGAGGCGGAGTTCGAGGCTTGTATTGATGCAAAACTGGCTCATCTTCCCCAGGAAGAGAGAGCTCAGGTAAAATCTACTCTAATGGAGTTCCAGCATGTACTGGCTCACAGTGACAACCAACCCCTTGGTTGCACTTCTGCAGTCAAACATGTGATCCGAACTGGAGACGCTGCTCCCATCTACAAGAAATCCTACCGAGTACCACACCACCAAAAGGCTGTCCTCGACGAGCTAATCCAAGACCAACTGGACAAAGGGATCATTGTCCCAAGTCAGAGCGCCTGGGCCTCGCCTGTAGTGTTGGTGCCCAAGAAATCTCCTGATGGCACACCTAAATTAAGATTTTGTGTTGACTATAGAGGGCTAAACACCGTAACTACCCCTGACGTCTACCCTCTCCCCAACATCACGGAGACTCTTGACTCCCTTGGGGGTTGCACAGTTTTTACAACACTAGACCTTCGGTCAGGATATCATCAAATACAGGTCGACGAAGAGAGTAGGCCTAAAACCGCTTTTAACGTACCAGGGGGACACTACGAATATCAGCGTATGCCATTTGGGTTAAGTACCGCTCCTGCTACTTTTCAGAGACTAATGGATTCAGTTTTAATGGGACTAAAGGGAGAAAAGTGCCTCGTTTATCTCGACGATATAATATTATTTTCAAAAGATTTGCCTTCCCACCTGGAAGCTATTAGAGAAGTGTTCACTAAACTGCAAGGCGTAAATTTGACCGTACAGTTGAGCAAGTGCAGTTTTGTGGTCGACGAAGTGAATTACCTAGGCCACGTGATAACAAAAAGAGGAGTTGAGCCAGACCCGGGCAAAGTCAGAGCCGTGCGTGACTTCCCAGTGCCAAGGACCGTTACAGATGTAAGGTCATTTTTGGGTCTTAGTGGTTATTATCGTCGTTTCATCGATGGCTATGCCACGATCGGACAGCCGCTCTTTGACCTAACGAAACAGGGGCGCGAATTTGCGTGGACACCGGAATGTCAGGAAGCATTCGACAAGCTGAAACAAAAATTAATATCGGCACCCGTGTTAGTGTATCCAAATTTTAATAAACCTTTCATATTGGCCACAGATGCGAGTACCTTCTCTTTGGGCGCTGTTCTCTCGCAGGAGGTAAATGGGGAGGAGCACCCTGTAGCGTACTGTTCCAGAACTCTGTTCCCAGCCGAGAAAAATTACTCGACAACTGAGCGTGAACTGCTTAGTCTGGTTTGGAGCACCAAGTACTTTAGGTGTTACCTATTAGGCCGCCCTTTTAAGGTCATTACCGACCATGCAGCGCTCAAATGGATGCTTTCATTGAAAGATCCTAGCAGCCGTTTGATGAGGTGGTCCCTACGACTGGCGGAGTTCGATTTTACCGTAGAACATAAAGCTGGAAAGAAACACACCAACGCGGATGGGCTGAGTCGAGCGGTACACGCGGTCAAGAAGGAAGTGCTCCCCATCGTAGATCTTGACGTACTTCAGACACGGCAGCGCGAAGACCCCGTCGTGCAAGGCTTGCGACAAGCCAAAAGCTTCCGAATGAGTCCTGAGAAAATCCTGTACCGTTTGAGCGGGGGAGTGAAAAAGATTGTCGTGCCGGAGTCCCTAGTTCCGGAAATAATTAGGTTGAATCACGATTTGCCTACTGCCGGACATGCTGGGGTAGCAAAAACTTTAGAGCGGGTGAGACAGAAATTCTGGTGGAAAAATATGGACAAGGACATACTAGACTATGTCAGGACGTGCAGCAGCTGCAGTCAGCGTACGAACTACGGAAAAAACAAAGCGCCTCTAGGGGAAGTCTTCAATGAACCCCGTGAGCCCTTTGAAGTAATAGCAGCCGATATCGTTGGACCTCTGCCCCTCAGCGAGTCTCGTAACATTTACATCCTGAGCGTAATGGATCATTTTTCGCGATATTGCGAATTTATCCCCCTGCCCGATCAGACAGCGGAAAGTGTCGCACGAGCGCTCGTGCAGCGTGTAATCACAAAGTTCGGTGTTCCGAAGGCTCTCATAACCGATCAGGGTGCGAACTTCACCTCTGACCTAATTAGTCAGCTCTGTAAGTTCTTACATGTACGTAAGATACAGACTACTGGGTTCCACCCACAATCGAATGGCCGATTAGAACGGGTGCATTCGACTATAGCACGTGTGCTGAGCCATTTTGTGAACCGGCATCAGACCGATTGGGACGAGTATCTCCCTTACGTCACGATGGCGTATAACTCCCAGGGTCATGAATCCACGGGGTTTTCCCCCTTCGAAATGGTTTTCGGTCGGAAGATGGGAATGCCCATGGAGGCCGACCTGACAATCACCGAAAGCCATGATCTGTACAATGATCATGTGGAGACCCTACGGAGTAAACTGCGGGAGACTTTCGAAATTGCAGATAAGCGGAAAATCACAGCTCGTGGCCGGTACGAGAAACAATACAACAAGAGAGCGCGGGAAGTCGAGTATAAGGTGGGGCAGATGGTCCTGTTGCACGTGCCTAGCATAGGGCGTCACCGGGTAAAGAAATTATCTAAATTATGGAAGGGACCATACAAAATAATCAAAGTACTGTCTTCATTAAACGTGGTGCTAAAGATTCGGAAAAGAGAGGTTACCGTACATGTAAATAGAATCAAGCCCTGCTTAAGAAGAGCCCCGGTGCCTTCTCAACAGGCTGAGAGCCCGCGTACCCCCGATGCACAAGGTTTGAGTGATAGTGCGGAAAGCGGTGATGACAGTGAAAGGGGGGTCGATGGGTCCCCTGACCCACCCCCCGATTGTGACGCAACAGGTGCCCAAGCAGGTGCTCCGGGAGACCCCTCAGAGTTACCCGGACCCTCTGGTAACACGCGACGTTCGAAAAGAAATAGGCGAGCACCCGCGAGGTGGGGAGATTTCGTTAGGCTTCTAAACTTATTCTTGGTAGACAAGCGGTAGTTAGTTGCCATGTAGCCTGGGTTAGGCGGGATATCAACTTAATTTTTCTGAATAAAAACATGATTGCCTCTGTTATAGGCCTAATTGGCATTTTGTTGACTCTGGGAGGCGCCCTGGGCTTCCATCGAGGTGTCGTCTTCGAGAAAGAGGGAGACGTACTCCTCACGGACAGCCACTGGACTGTCGTGTTGCAGTACAACCTAACGGAAGTAGAGGAAGAGAACAAAAACCTAAGTATACTGTTGGTCAAGGTAAAAGGTCAGTATGATAACTTCTTTAAGGATCTCATTCTGGGAAATGTGAGTGTACATTCTCCAGTACACGGATTGGAAGCTGGATTCAGGTACGAATACTCAGGCTTGCAACGACTGGTGGCGGACTATGTAAGTCAGACTAACGATTTGGTCACTTTGCTGCCCCGTACCCGACAGAAGCGTGGTTTAATAGATGCAGGAGGTCAGGTCCTAAAGTTCCTTTTTGGAACCTTGGCAAATAGCGACTTGGAAATAATTGATAGTAGGATAGATGAAGTAGAGAATTTAACAGATGATATGTTTCACAACACTAAAGATCAATTAACTATTCTAGGTGACATGCAGTCCGAAATTTCAAACCATTCTAAGACAATAAATAAAATCATTTCCACCCTAAAAGAATACCATCAAGTGATGCATGACAACATGGCCCGTAACTATATCAGAGAGCTCATATATAGCAACCAACTTAAGACTCTTTTTCAATACTTGAAATTAAATTCAGCATTGTCTGAAATTAAAGACGCGATAAGCATAGCTGTTCAGAGAATGGCCAGGCTTCACCTAGCCATAGAGGACCTTGCCGCCGGGAAAATGACTAGTAACTTGTTGCCTCCCCACCAGTTGTTGCACATTCTGCGTGCAGTAGAGAGTGTAATGCCGCCTCCTGCCAAACTGTTTGTAGATGTAAAATTGGAAAACCTCCACAGTTTTTATAAATTTGCTATAGTCCAGTCCTATGTAACGGAATCTCAATTGAGAGTACTCATTAAGCTACCCCTAAAAACTGAAAACCAGCTGTTCGAAACTTTTAATGTAGTAGTTTATCCCGTGTATAACCCTTCACTCGCTAAGTGGGTGAAGTGGGAAGTGACAGACCAAAAATTGATCATTAGCAAGGATAGACAGACCTATTCAGTCTATTCACCAGACAACTTTGCCAGGGAATGTAAGTTAGGTCCACTCGCGGTGTGCCCGTTGTCTGACGCACTACTAAGCGTATACAAACGGCCCACCTGTGTTGTGGAATTGCTAATGGGAGAAGAAGTAACTTTGTGTAACCGAAAGTTGGTATCCGGTTTGAGATCCCCCGTTCTAACCCGAACACCCACCCGCTGGCTCTATGCCACCTCAGAAGAAAATAAGGTTGTACTAAACTGTTTTGGACGTGATGTTAACCCAACTGTTAGGACGGTCACCCTGAGCGGGGAGGGCGAAATCCCTAACCAGAATCGTTGTGATATTATCGCTGACGGGTACAGGTTGCCTGCCCGATTCGCCGGCAGCTCCTTGTATTCAAGCGATTTTGGAAAGATTATTTTCCCGGAAGTTGATGAAATATACAGTCGCGAGGAACATGAACTGTTGACCCGAGATTTGAATGAGACTTTGAAAGTCCTGCAGGGACTAGATGATGAGCTGGGCACCTTAAGTGTGAAGGAATACTCCCTAGAGGGCACAATCCACGTGCTTAGGTCCCACTATCACAGA
The DNA here is from genome assembly GCA_030545055.2 of Neoaliturus tenellus. NCBI lineage: Eukaryota > Metazoa > Arthropoda > Insecta > Hemiptera > Cicadellidae > Neoaliturus > Neoaliturus tenellus. Next base: position 77,454,734 of record CM061533.1, read on the forward strand.
CGGATGGTTGTTAGATATACAGTATTTGGTGGTACGTCTCTGATTGTAGTGGTAACAATTGTCGTTCTTGTGTTAAGGTGGAGGATGCGAGTAGCCGACCTGCTCTGTGCCTGCCTGAGGGGTGGCGTGCGGCGGCCACAGACTGCTCAGACAGCGTCGCCACTCCAGAACCTCGGAGAGTCTGTAGACCGCCCAGACCCTGAGACAGCCGAGACTGAACGAGAATCGAGTGGGAGCGTGCCAGCCCCACGAGCTGCAGCTGACGTCAAACTAACCGTACGGTAATTCAACAATTCAACGGAGATCTACTTTGGGCCCTGGACACTCAGTAAGTGCTAGACCAATCAATCCGTGCAAGAATAATGACTTTTGACCGCGTTCCGTAAGTGGTGTGCGTCGTTTGTAGACAATCTGAAGTCGACCCGAATGGTGCTTACAGGAGTATTTACGAACTTTTCATCGTGGGAACGTGATGGCGAAAGGACTGGGGATCCCCTGACTATTTAGTCAAGAGTTGTACTTCAATGTATTGTTTTGTCTTTTATGATTGTGCAGTGAAGTAGACTGGTAATGACAGAGTCTATTCTTTTTGTTGTCATTCAGTAATAAATAGTTGTAAATCCTGAAAAAAAAAAAATTTCAGGGAAGTAGTTTCTTGAGCCAACCTGGTGTCCACAGGAAGGTAAAGCCGGCAATCCCCCACCCCTAAACAACCCTTCCCATCGACTCCCTAACTGGACTGTGGATACTTGGGTGCCAGCTCGACAGATTTTTTTGTTTTTAAATTTAAAGATATATAGTAGTGAACAGTCAGATGTGTACTGTAGGAATGCCTTGCTGGGGGATTTTCCGGACCCCACCAGCAAGACAGTAGAAGTGTCATTACCAGGGCTACTAAATATGTTAATGTAGTTGGGCTGAGGTGCCAGAGTATGTTTTTTTTTGGTGGGCCTATCTCGCAACCAGGGATAGGCGAGGCGATTTTTAACGCACGCTCCTTAAAACCAAGCGGTGGTCGTGAGCCCTAGTTTTAAGTAATTGGTTGTGTTTAGTTTTAAGGTTCATATGTCCATGTGACACCCACCCTACTATCAGGGTGACAATACTTCATGTATTTGCGTACTTTATGCACTTTATGTCCCCCGTGCCTGTTGAGCAAGTCTCAGGACGGTCAGCGGACTGATCACGAAAAGGGCCACCGCATTTACCGTGTAACGGCTCCCAAGCATCACTAGGCGTAAGGGCAGTCTTTTGGCGTCTGAGCCCCTAGCGGTGGGCGGGCTATCCACCCCCAAAATTCAACTTTGTTGACTTCTTCCAATTCATAAACCTTTGGAGCATTTTTTTTGTGTATGTGTAAGCACCTCAGTCCCGACATAGGGTTACATACTTATATAGACTGATGTATGCCAACAAAGATATTGTTTTCTTTTTTTGTTTTGTTTGTTTTCACTTCAATGTAAGTAACGTGTGGGCCAGTGAACCCGATGTAGAGGAAGTTTTGTTTGTTTAGGTCAGTAGATAGTGTTGTAGATAATTCAAGGTGATTTTTTTTAATTTTCTTTGGTATTAATAGGAGGGGTAGTAGTGTTGCTTGTGACTTGTTATGACGTTTTGGTACCATTTTGTAATTTTAGAATGTAGGCTGTAGTTCCATAACATGTTATTGAAAGCTAATTGGTTGTTTGTTGTTAATTGTTATTGAAGCTAATTTGTTATTGTTTAAGGGCCGTGTTGGGCCAGTATTAGGGAGACAGATAGACTAGCCACACTGAGGGGTGACTGACCTACGGCGGCCCCAAGTGAAAGCCCGTGCGGCTTCACCAGAGCGAGCAAGTAGCGTTCAAAATCTAAATGCGCCGAAAAATATATTTTTTTTCTTATATATTGAAAATTGTACTAAATATTTGTAGAACCTTCGGTGCAAGTATACTAAATTTATTTGTCAAGATTAAATATCCCAAACTAACTGGCAAGTCTATCAGTCTAACTGACGGTTGTTGAATGATTTGGCCCTTGTTCGGGTTTGTCATGTACGTTAAGGGTTTGTCGCATTGTGGGCTACCAAAGGTAATCGTTGTCTTCTTTTATTCCATGTTGTTAACCGTAGATTTAGTATAGTCTTAATGAGTCATGTTGCTGGTCCGATTGATCTTGCATTCTTTTACTTGTAATGTACATTTCCTCTTTGCTGAGTAGGTAATGTTGCTGCCATAATGTTTCTATGTTCTTTTTTTTGTATGAGAATTCTGTTCAGTGTAAGTTTGTTGTAATGCTTGTTGTTTAAGTCATGTCATGTAAAAGGGGAGAGGACGGTTAATTCGGTTAAATGGAAGTTTGCAAATTTAAATTCAGGATCGGCTCGGATTTCCCAATTTCAGTAAAAACAAAAAAAAATTTTTGTTTTTGTTTCCAAATTAGACCCAGTGATTCGAATGCATCCACTCGTGTGTCGTAAAATTTAATTTGACGCAGGAACGCCCTGGCTCACTCATGCAGGAGGACAGTATCTCACGGTGCTCCTTGAGTACCGCATGCTGAGGGCAGCATGATCTACAGGTGGGGGGAGTGTAACACTCCGGCGTTCATACCCCAGGAATAAACTTTAATAATATTCTACACTAAGTTAAAGTACTCAGGACTCAACGATCGACCATTGATTAAGTGATTATTTTAATCACAGTTGTCTGCAGTTAATAATCTGGATAACAGATATACATCTCAACATTAATACCAATTTTAAAAGTATTCATTAACATCAGGAATTATGAGTGTCAACGCCAGAGGCAAAGGTGCAGGCCTTTTGTCACACGCTGTATATGCATTAGAATCCTTATCGCCGTCAGCAAAGCCGGTGTTTCTCACCACACGTGCATGTGTGTGGCGCTGAGGAATGCGCGCTATCAGCAATGTTCGCGCATGTGACAACCATGTACGCGCAGTTCCCAGCCATGAACCGAGTTAGTTTTGTTTTTAGTGACCAAAGTAATCGTTGGGCGGCAGCACCGGTCGGGCTCGACTCGATCAGGTGCTGCGCTCTGATTGGCCGAGAGCCTCAAGTTTGCGTGGCGGGGATGGCGATCTCTGCGCAGTCACTATCCGGTCGTCGCGTCGCCAAGTTAGGCGTACTCCTCTCCTCTTTCTAAAGAAATACTCATTCGGTTGTCCAAATTTAATTTAGTCTAAACTTGTGTTTTTTTAAAGTATTGTAAAGTGAATTCATTCTTTTGTTTTAACGGAAATAAATCGCTAACTTTTGTTGTTAAATACTCGATTTCTTTTTATTGAGAAAACACCACTCCTGACCCACTGTCTTCAAGAACTTCAAGAACTAGCTCCCACTGACCACGGCGGTGATAATTAAAACCATGATACGGGTACACATTTTTTTAACACTGCACCATATTTATACAAATCAAATAATTATTTTTGCTCTGATGTAAAAATTAAATTATGTTCTTATATGGTTAATATATCTGTTACATATCCATATTTTTTATCATACATATATGAATGTCCTGTGACCACACTGTTAAAGAACTTTTGCGCTTGCCCCTTGTTACTCTCATACCAACCTTGTTTACCATTTGTCTCCAAACATTATGGGTCGACTATGCAATTCTCTTACTGTTGATATTTTTGGTTTCATAAAAATGTATTTATTCATAACGTGATCAGAGGGATAAAGAATTGGTTGACCTGTAATTTATAATTAGTTTATTGGAATATCACATATTATTTATTTACTGATATAATTGGTATTCTTGTTGTTATTATTTTTGTTAACATAGTTCTACTTAATGTTATTGTTGCTATTGCTGACATCTTAAGAATATCATTGTTATATTTTTTCGTGAGTTTCATCAGTGCATGCAAGTGATGTCACACTAAAGTGTTTTTTTTTTTTTTTTTTTTTTTTTTTTTTCATGAGGACGGTTTATGAATGAACTAATTAAAACTAGTCTCCATATAAATTGTGAATGTATAGTTTATTGAATTTGTCATATTTCTTGCTAAAATTTAATGCTGTAATATTATTGGCTTAGGCTGTTTCATACCAATTTGTAAAATTTAAATAAATAAATAAAATAAATAATAAAAATTAATTGACATAATTATTGTACATTAAACTCAATACTAAAATTACATTAAAAATACTATACTATTGAAAATAAAATGTAAACATGCAAATAAAAGAGGTTTTCTATGGAAGGAAATGCTTGCACCATGCATTTTAGGTCGTTTTAAAAGAATATTCTTTTTGCACGAACGCACCTTATCTTATTCCACAAGGGATTTCCGAAACATTTTAATCCATCACGGTAAAAACTTGATCCCACTCCTCTTAGTCTCTTGATAACATGATATATTGTACCATGATAATTACCCAACAATTAAATTCATAGAGTTGTTATTTATATTTTTCATTTAAAACCATAAACAAATAAAAATGTATATTATCAAAACAATGTTTGAAAAAATTTCCATTTAATTTTACTTATTTCTTTTCAATGAAATAATTAATTATCAAATTGAAAATAACCGTTGGTAAATGAATATTATATTGTGAAAATATTTAGAATTATTAGGTTTAGCTTTATCAAAAAAAAACTTTAAGTATCTGTAGTTTTCAATAAAAAATAAACTTAATCATATTAATAAATTGTTTAGTACTTTTAATAACTTTACCCAATAATATAAATTTTAGTAGGAGTAAAATTCATAATTAAAGCCTTCCATTCAAAAATACTTGATTACGATTAATAAAATATAGAGAAAAAGGCCTGGATCGCCTTGATAATTTTTTAACCAATTTAGTCTAAATAATGAAACTCTTTACATGTATATCGTATATGCCATTTAAATCTAATTTTTAAGATGTGTAAAAGATTTTTACCCCATCAAGGGAACCTCTCATGGGGATTGTAAAGAAAATATCATGTTTTATGCATAGGTCTATACTCTAATTTATATGAATTCTCTATAAATAGGATTTCATATTAAGAGAAAACATTTAAAAAGGAATGAACAACTCGTTAAAAAGTATGATAATCATGAGTATGAATTCCGGAAGTAATGGAATTCTTACACAAACTCATTGAATTCAATGAAATATAATAATAGGCCTGTTTTAGTATATAAATGAGAAAATTTAAGTGTTTTATAAGTAAGAATATTATCAATCTTTATAACAGTTTGACAGTTTATAAATGAATCCATTGACAACTTAAGTCAGTCAAAACATGATGTAAACATTTATGGCGAATTTATGACAGTTGGATGTTACGTGGTAAAAAAAAAAAAAAAAAAAAAAAAAAAAAAACTATTGTAACAAAACAGCCTGTTATCAAAATAAAACAGTGTTCTTAAGGCAATCCCCTTAAACCTAATGACGCTTCATTTAGTTTAATAATAGACAGCTCATGTAACTGTTTAAACTCAATTGTGTTTATGTAAAAGAGGAACACAGAGAAGGAAGGGTTTGACTAATCATATTTGATTTTCTATTTTATGTAGCAATTTTATTCATCATTTTAAGTACTATTACAATAAGTGACCATTAAATATCATAAAATCTTTTTTTTAATACAAGGTATGAACTTTTGTTTAACGAGCGATATGAGTTGAGTTACAAAATTTATGCCTTATAAGTAAGCGGTCCATTGTTCGTTTCCGGAAGACGACATATTATATTCGGGTTTCCTTTTGGTATTGTGCTTTCCTTTTTATTATTTCTTAAGAAATAATTCGAAATCAATTATTTACTCAGGGAAATTATATGACAAAAGAGCACAATACTGTCAAAATATATGATAGAAAAATTGTAAATAGCGTAATAATACATTTTTAATACCAAGATGAACCAAACATTCTTGAGTGCTAGTAGCAATAATGACACAAAATAAGTATTTAAGTTTATTATTATTATTATTATTATTTAATGATTTATTTATTACTGGATCACCTTTATTTGGTTTACTAAATAAATATTGAATGTGCTTTATAACTAAATCAACAAATTGACAATAACTAATGTTTTTCACGTCTTTTATACATATATCTTTTACATTTTTACATTTTTATTTTTTATACATATATCATACAGATATCTTTTATACATAAAAAATCTACAGGGTCGTTTTTTAGTATTTCCGACAATAAATCTAATCCTCGACTCAATAAAAGCTTATATGATTTTAAAATAATTTAATCTAAGTCACAAAAAGTAGTAAACAAACGTTAAAAAATGGCAATAATGGGTGATTTATCCAATCCACATTAATATTTTGAACCCTTTATAATGGTTTATACACACCTTCTTCCGCTGTTCGCGTTGGGAAAGGCCCCGCCTGGAGGTTACAAGAAAACTCGGTGTTTTTTCGGTGGACACGGTCTGCCGAAAGATTATGGAGGATGAGGGCAACTGGGATTGTTTGTCACAGTTCGTCCGGGGCATCCTCCTGGAAAAGAAAACCGATCTGGACCGCGAATTGGCCCAGATCCCTTGATCGAGCGGCTGGATAAGGAGCGAGCCCCACGCGCGTAAGCCAAATTTAGGCCTAGCCTGACGTAATGTGACAAACAATTCCAGGTTAGATTCCTAAAGAGGAGGTTTTTTAGTGGGTAAACCCGTCTTTAGGGGAGCCCCACACTACAGGCTGGCCACCTGTGTGCGTAATGCATTTTTCCGCCTCTCCCTAAAAAAATAATGGTTTATAAATTTATTTTAAATAAATAAACAAATAATAGTGTAAATTAATAGTGTTGTACTTTCAAAAATTACATTATCAGGTAATTGTTTTTGTACGAGATTTATATGTTCATATAATATGGGCCATAATTATTCAAAATGTTACATGATTTTTAAAACGCACCAAGCTCCCACTGCCAAATTCAGCCTCGACAGTGGAAAACGTATTTTATATTTGCAGACAGCTCACGTTTGAGCCAAAATGAACTAAATAATTCATCCCGTGACTTTGTGGTATTTTTTTCTTATCCTAAGAAGTACATTTATCTTCTTTTACTTTTCATGCATCTTCACATTATGCCCAAGCCTAATCACACATAGCAGTTTAAAATAAACAGCCACCAAGTAGTATTTGCATGTTCCAAGATGATAAAATTTTACTTTTCATGAACCTGAACCTCTTAAAATATAATCACGTGGAAATCATATTTCTTTAGGAATTTGTTCATTAGTTAAAAGTGTCTTAAATTAAGAGAAAATCATTATGATAAATCTGAAAAAATTCAATTTTTTAAAGTGATTGCTAATTTAATAAGTAGTTAAATTACGCTGATACAACATCCATACATTTCGTTATGCAACTTTTTAAATTTCAAATCCTAAAGAGATATATATTAATTCTTTTGAAATCTGTGGTTGATTAAAGAACGATAACAAGTTATGGTCCAATCACCGCCGTACGTGCTCCAATCTCGCAACCTCTTCATCTTACGGCACCCAACTACTGCACTGTACTGCACTGTACTCTAGTCTACTTTGGTGCTGATCCACCAACCCCGCTTGTCGCAATGCAATATAGTCTCCTGGCCCAAGATGGGCGCTTGGTTTAGTCCCAGTGAAACAGCAAATTTGTTGTCGTGTCTCCCCTGGTGTTAGAAGGTATAAAATTAATTATGATGATTAAAAACAAATTAATGTTTTTGGAAATTCAGGGTAAAAGTAATGAATCAGGTAATCTAGGATTTCTATTTTATTTAAAAAATTGGAACGTTTATTGACTGTAGATTTTTATTGTCTTGATTTTATTAAAACATTTTTCTTTTTATCAAATTTATGGAAGCTGCTCAGTAAAGCATACTTTTAACTTTGGAGAACTCATAAAAATAAATGATATATCGGAACGGTATGAAATGTGTTTAAATTATTAGCCAATACAAAACTTAAACTAAATTTAAATCGACAGATTTGTACTTTACCTACGTTGTAATGTGCCTAATATATGGTTATTGTCCTGATATTCAGTTCTATTACACCTCAAATTAGTTTAGGTTCTCTGCCGGGACTATGTCTATTAATCGCTGTATGTTACTACATAACGTCAAATGATAATTCACACCAATCACGTATTTCGCTTCATTTTAATCATGTATAATATAGTAAATGTTAACAAAATACACTTAATCCTCGCCATAATACTTTTGTTTGTAAATAATCTTTATTCTTAATTAAAAATTGTAAAATAAAGTAAATTAACAGTTAATGTTCTGTAACAAAGTTTAAAGTAACAATCAAAATATACCGTAATCAGTATAAAATAATCTTATATAAAAATCTTTTCTTAAAATCATATCCGAGTCCATTACTATAAGACCAATTTGCATGGTTTATGTCTTAAATAAAAGACACTCACTTGTAGATGAAGCAATTAACATCAGCATACTTTTACCTTTCGCCTAACTCAACTCATATTTAAAAGAAATTCCTATCCACGTATTTTTTATGGGAATTACATTTTTTGATATATTTTTAAGATTGTTTTTCATACACTTATCATATGGCACATGATTTTTTTTTGTCTAAGAACACTCAGCAAAGTACCCTCTATCATTTGGGGTAAAAATCCTTTAAATTGGCTGAGTTTGAGACGAGTTACGTGAACACGACCAACATTAATTTTATTTGATTTCGAGAGGGCAGGAGGTTAAAGTAAACATTTATAAGCAACATGTGTCTAATGAATATGAGTTTAAATTGTTAAATATTTTGAACAAACTTTATTTTATACATATTTGACCAAACTGCTTCTATCATTGCTGTCTGTTATAGTTTATTTATTTTCAGATTTTTTTACAAACATGTCTGCTATGTGTCTAATCCATGATCGATGACGATTTTGTAGATGTTTCAATTATGATTTTTGTAACTTTATTAATTTTTATCAATTAGTTTAATTTAGGTTTATATTTAGATTAGTAGATTTAGCAATAATTCTTGGTATTGAGACAAAATCGGTGCTAAGTGGAAAATTGAAAACGAAAAAGAAAGTGCAGAACAGTATCAGACCAGTAACCTACTAATTTAATAAACGTTTTTAAACTAATAGCAAAAACTCGGTAATCTTTGAATAAGATGTTTTCAATCTTTAAATGTAAACAATGTTGAAGTAGTTGCAATAATAAGACGGTAACTGTTCTTTAGTAATTGGTCCTTAATACGGCATTACTCTCTTCAAGAAAGATAACATTAAAATGAAGTTTGATAAATTATTGTTGATAATGTAAAAGAATGAATTTTAGTTACACTACTCCTTATAAGTTCCTGAAGAAAACGTGACACATCCTCAAAAGCTATTGGTATAAATTAGTTGAAAGTAGTCTACAAAAGAAAAGAAAATCATCCATGACCGGATTATGAAATTCAAATTAAGATAGTTGTTCCTGAAAGGAGAGGTGAGATTGATAGAAGCACTTAAAAAAAGGCTTGATGTTAAAAGAAAAAGTTGAGACAAAACTGTCGAAGATGAGATTGATTGATTCCCAAAGAAAAGTAGGAATCGAAGTCTTAAGCAAGGTTCTAGAAATGGATCTGCATTCAATTTCAAAGCCCCATATAAGTGGCATCAGTGTATAATCAGGCAGCATTTGAATATTTAACATTTCAATTAATAAAGCTTGGATACCAGTCGACCAAGTAGTATATTTTTCTGAATCTGCCTTCATTAACGGTTAGTGAAAGTCTCCTTATCATGCGGAAAATAGTTGAAAGGTGTAAAATTGAACCAAGGATTGATGGAGAACCATTTTTGTTTGGAAGAAAGGATTTTAATTGTTTATTTTGGCTTGTTTTATTCAAGATATTGTTGTTATTGTTTAATTTTATTTGAAAGGGCTTTTTTGACATAGCCAATGAATCTTTGCTTCTGGTCAAATAAATGACTTATGACAATAAGGCGGTGTTTTGTTAGTATCATTCTGTTAATTTACTATATAGTAAGGAATGTATAAGGAACCAGCTTAGATTATTTCATTTGATAAGAATACTATAACCGATATCAAATTTGGGTTGTATGCTTAAATTGTATGCTTAGACACTGCGTAGTAGCACTCCATAGTACATATCTAATACGAAAGTGTTTTGATGTTTTACTATTTTTATAGTCGTTAAAATAAATAAAGACTATATTTACGATATGTTTTTATGTGTCGTATGGAAATTTGTACTTAAACTTGTACATGCCTCAATCAATTGAATTAAATTGAATACCTCTTTAATCAATTCCTATAAACTGTTAATGTTACTACATTTTTAATATAAAAGTTTATTTGTTGCAGCTGCTCTTAATCTGCTAAGCTAACCTAAAGATGATAATCACTGTTTGTTATTCAGCTAAATGAAGGGTTTTTATGGTGGCGGGAAAGAGCTCCTTTAGCTTCTTGCTTTAAACAACCCTTATCTTTCTTCGTTCACTCACCCGTCAGCTACAGGTGTTGTTCAAGACTATTTACTTTAAAACACCAATTTGGCGAAATATTGAAAATATATACATGAGTCATAAAAAATAAACGTATTGTAAGTATGCTTAAATAATGTTAATATTATCGTTATGGAAAAATTAAGCAACATAATTACATTGAAACAATCACACTTTTAACAAACAATGGATCCTTTTTCTCAACAAAGACTCCACTTGATGAGAATCCTAAGGGTGAACAAAACAAGATGTATTGTTCGCTTACCTGTAAAAAGAAGATTTACTTGTTGTATCACGCCAATCTTTAATTCTAATAATCTGTCATTCGTAAAGATATTACTTTTTTTCGATCGAAACTATAAACTTCACAACCTATCTCCATACATCATAAACATAATTTTTTTAAAATATATATTTCAACTCATTGTTAAATTGTAATTGTAGGTATTTACAAATAGTTTTATGTTTTCTACTAAAACACTTTAAGGTTAAAAAAATCATAACTACATACACCCTCAAAATCCAGAATTGTAATCCTAATATTTAACTTGGACTTAAGAAGCAAACAAAACATCTTGCTAGTCAAACATGATTGACAAAATAATTCATTAATAAATAAAAAAACTAGTGTTCTTTTGTTAAAAAATGTCAAAACTGGAAAATATCAAAATTTTTATCTTACGGACCTCAAAATACCAAAACGCTTATAGCTCAAGGGTTTTTTATTAATGCCTTTAGCATATTTTACACCGAGGATACAAATAATAAATATGATTTAAACATAAATTTAAGAATACTAATAATATTGACACCGGATATTTCAGATCATTTTAAATGACAGAAAACCTTTCATTCTAAAAAAAGATTTTATGTGAGCTATGTATACATAACATTTAACCGAGTTAATTCAATTTTGAGTGTTAAAAGATTGAAAATAATACTTTTTTTACAATAAAAAATATACAGGGTGGTTATAAAGTCCCTTCCCAAATAGTATTTTTCTACAATTTATATTAAAAGTGATTTTCAATGACGGGATTCATTGTATTGGTCTATACTCTAAATTTTGTAGTAATTTAAAATTTTGGGAGTTACCTGATGTCTAAGATATAGGAGTCAACTTCAAAATTCCTTATGAGAAGCTAGTCATGCGACATGTCCTATAACACTGCCTTTCTTCCCTGAAAACAGTGGTGCAATCTAAATTCAAAAGGGTTATACCGTTTTAAAGATATCTGTAAGTCTAAGATGTAGGAATCGACTTAAAAGTTTTAACTACAAGCTAGTCATGCGACATGTCAAATAACACTGCCTTTGCCCCCTGAGAACAGTGGTGAAATCTAAATTCAAAAGGGTTATACCGTTTTCAAGATATCTGTAGGTCTAAGATGTAGGAGTCGACTTAAAATTTTTAACTAGAAGCTAGTCATGCGACATGTCAAATAACACTGCTTTCCCCCCCGAAAACAGTGGCAGGGGGTGAGTAGAAATGCTATGGGCATGGAAAGCCCAAGCCATGGAACATATGTTTAAGACAGCAGGGGGAGAGGAGTACGACGGGCATAGAAACCCCTAGTTGGAACATGAGTTCACAGTCTGTCCCGTGCCTCACCCTTTCTCTTCCTTCAATATCCCATCCTTCCGGGGGCTTGCGCAAAATGCCCATTAGAGGCAGACGTGCTCAACGGTTCGGCCGGGGTCTCCTTATCCACCAATAACAACAACAACCCTTTTGAATTTAGATTGCACCACTGTTTTCAGGGAGAAAAGGTAGTGTTATTTGACATGTCGCATGACTAGCTTCTCATAAGGAATTTTGAAGTTTACTCCCTATACCTTAGACCTCAGGTAACTCCCAAACTTTTAAATTACTACAAAAGTTAGAGTAGGCCTATAGACCAAGACAAAGAATCCCGTCATTGAAAATCACTTTTAATATAAATTGTAGAAAAATACTAAAGGGGGAGGGACTTTATAACCACCCTGTATATTAAAGCTAATATACAAAAATTACCGAGCGGCTGGATAAGGAGCGAGCCCCACGGGCGTAAGCCAAATTTAGGCCTAGCCTGACGTAATGTGATAAACAATTCCAGGTTAGATTCCTAAAGAGTAGAGGAGGTTTTTTAGTGGGTAAACCCGTTTTTTAGGGGAGCCCCACACTACAGGCTGGCCACCTGTGTGCGTAGTGCATTTTTCCGCCTCTCCCTAAAAAAAATATATGTACAGGGTGTCCAGAAAAAACCTTTATAAACTTTTCCAGGTTATTGCGCACGTCAAAATAAGCAAAAAAGTTCCTGTAAACATATGTCCTAAAATGCTTCGTTAACCCGCTAGCCGCCATTTTGTTTTTTACACTAAATAATTTTTATTTCCGTAACGGATCATTGTATTAAGTTAAAATTTGGCATGAACCTTCACTATAACAATACCCATTTTCAGTAAAAAATTATTTTTTTCCAATGTGTATTTTCAAAATGGCGGCCATTTTAAAATTTTTAACTCAAATATCTCAAAAACGGTAAATTTTATAAAAATGTTACAAGAGACAAAAAAGTTGACGAATTAAATTATCTAAATATTGATACCAAGTTTGTAAGGATCCAACAACAATAAACGGAGTTATTGTGGTTTTCCTGCAGAAAAACACTGATTTTGCTCTATGATTAATGCGAATTTAGGTTACTTTAAGAGAAAAATCTCAATTACTCCGTTATTTGTTGTCAGATCCTTACAAACTTGGTATCAATATTTAGATAATTTAATTCGTCAACTTTTTTGTCTCTTAAAACATTTTTATAAAACTGACCGTTTTTGAGATATTTGAGTTTAAAATATTAAAATGGCCGCCATTTTGAAAATACACATTGGAAAAAAATAATTTTTTTACTGAAAATGGGTATTGTTATAATGAAGGTTCATGCCAAATATTAACTTAATACAATGATCCGTTACGGAAATAAAAATTATTTAGTGTAAAAAACAAAATGGCGGCTAGCGGGTTAACGAAGAATTTTAGGACATATGTTTATAGGAACTTTTTTGCTTATTTTGACGTGCGCAATAACCTGGAAAAGTTTGTAAAGGTTTTTTTTGGACACCCTGTATATACAAAAATTGCATAACGGTCTGAGATTACTTTTTTTATATGTTTATATCGTATATGAATCATTATGTTGGTTTTTATTTTATAGATCCGGTATTCGTATTTTTATAAATTCAAATCACATACATAATTATACATTACTAGCTGTTTCCCGTCACGGCTTCGCACGTGATTGAATTTATTTTTTAGGTAATAAAATCTTTAAAAGAGCAACAAAATCTTCTTACTTAAGAACTACATTGAAAAAACAAATTACTGTGTGTTGAGAGATCTGAAGGAATTTTGCAAAACATTTTCTTACTGAGAACCATTGAGCAAAAAAGGACAACCATGTCAAATTTAAACCCGGTAGGCCCTACAGTCATCTTAAAATCAAGTAGGGCGGAGCCCTAAAGAACATAAAAAAACTATATTTCTAAAACTGTTTCTTAGTAAAAACCTATTAGCAAAACGGAACATAAACGTTAAATTTCAACACCATAGGATTTATGGTAGACCCCTAATTTTGAAGATTTGTGGGGGGAAGCCCCTGGAATAATTTTTAAGTCCTATGGGGCGGAGCCCTAAAGAACTTTGAAAACTATATTTGCAAAACCGTTTCTAAGTGAGCACCTATTAACAAAACGGAGCATCCACGTTAGTAGTGGAAAAATGAGAGAGTCAGCGCAAAACGCATAAATCAAATTGACAGGTGATAAGATAAGAAAGCAATAAATCAGGAGATACACACATCCCAAAACAAGAAGAAGATAAGGCTTAAGATTTAATCAGAAGAATCACCAGTCAAAGCAGAGGGGGAACACCTATCATGCGATCGCAGACTCCTGCGGTCGCATGGTAGGCATTTTTTAAAACTTCATTTGTATGGCCTTGACCTTCGTGACGTATGTGACCCCTAACGAAACACTTAACATCGCATTGGGAGAGCTGGCACAAAACGCATACATCAAAAGTGACAGGTGATAAATACAAAAGTACCATGCATGCGAACGCGGAAATGCAAAGAACTTTAGAAAGAACTAATCGCATATTAAGGGTACAAACAAAGAATGAAAGGTTTAAGTGTACATCTACCTTGACACGTCTTAAGCGTAAGTTGAGAAATAATCCTCTCTATTTTACAAAGACAGTTACTGAAAGAAATAGTTGTAGTGACCAATTTTTGTTAAGTGTTTTAAATGAGATGATAGATTTAGCTACTTTTAAACTTTTAACACCTATCACTTGTGTTTACCAACTGTATTTCTTTCATCTTTCGCTTTCTACGCCTGGGGTATATAAACCATACAAGAGCTCGATGTTTCTCATTCTATTCCCGACACTCGTCCACTTAACATCTCCCAATGGAGCAGGCTATTGATTATAGTTTGGAATCAAACGAAGTGTCTAATGCTTTTTCACCTCCAACAACTTCAACTGCTTTACCAAATTATCAGCTCCATGACACACCTATCATGCGATAGCAGACTATAGTTTGGAATCAAACGAAGTGTCTAATGCTTTTTCACCTCCTACAACTTCAGCTGCTTTACCGAATTATCAGCTCCATGACACGCCTATCATGCGATAGCAGACTCCTGCTGTCGCATGATAGGCATTTTTAAAATTTCATTTGGTTAGCCTTGACCTTTCTGACCTTGGCGTATGCAGCTGCATCATCTTGCTGCTGCTGCAGTCAGTAGCACATGTTTTAATTAGAGCTTCGTTTGTAGTGAACAACACTTAACATCGCATTGGGAGAGCTGGCACAAAACGCATACATCAAAAGTGACAGGTGATAAATACAAAAGTACCATGCATGCGAACGCTGAATCCTGCGGTAGATGTTTGGTTTAGACCGTGACCTACGTTACGTTTGAGGCTGATGACGTATGCAGCTACGTCACTGAGGCTGATGACGTAAGCAGCTACGTCACGTCTTATCACCTCCTACGTCACGTCTTATCGCACGATTTATTGCCTTTTTCGTCTTATCGCAATATTTATTGCCTTTTTAGCTTTATCTCCTGATTTATTGCTTTCTTATCTTATCACCTGTCAATTTGATTTATGCGTTTTGCGCTGACTCTCTCATTTTTCCACTACTCACGTTAGATTTTAATCCCTTAGCATATATGGTAATTTTTATGTTCTGTGGGGTGGAGCCCTAAAGTAAATTTGCTAAATTGTTTCTTAGTGAGCACCTATGAGCAAAGAGGAACGTCCATGTCAACTTTCAACCCCGCGGGTCCAGAGTAATTTTCAAGACTTGTGGGACGGAGTCCTAAATAATTTAAAAATATATATTTGGAAAACCTTTTCTTAGTGAGTAACCTACCTATGAGCTAAGGGGGTTCATGTCAAATTTCAACTCCGGAGGCCTTAAAATGTTTTTGAAGACCTGTTGGGCAGAGCCCTGATGAACTTCGAAAACTATATTTGCAAAACCGTTTCTTAGTAAGCACCCATGAGCAAAGAGGAATGTCCATGTCAAATTTCAAACCCGTGAAGGCCCTAATGTAATTCTGAAATCCATTGGGGTAGAGCCCTAAAGTACGTTAAAAACTATATTTGAAAACCCTTTTCTTAGTGAGTACCCATGAGCAAAGAGGAACGTCCAAGTCAAAAATTTCAACCCCGCGAATGCCCTAAAGTAATTTTGAAATCCAGTGTGGCGGATTCCTTAAGTGCTTCAAAAACTATATTTGCAAAACCGTTTTTAGTACCTATGAACAGTAAAAAGGTATATAGTAATAAAATACGAAATAAAGTAAACTGCACTTAATACAACCAAAGTACACCAGACTAAAAGTAATAGTACATCACTATAATCTTGACAATGTCAAACATAAATAAACATTATATCTCACACCTGGTTACTTCTATGCTTATAAGCATTTTCTTGAATGAATCATCATGTGGCAGATGTAAACAAACCTAATTCAATTTCCATAATCATGTGTTATACAAAATGTGTCATGAGAATACAAAAATGTTACTTCCATAAGGATAACATGGTAACTTTGAGGACGTCTAGGGCGTAGCTTTGTGAAAATTAATATGAAAGTATTCAGACTTTCCTATTTTGAGCCTAAAGAATGAGTATAATAAATTTCAGTACTCTAGCTAGTCGGGAAGTTAGAGAATTAGTGATGAGTGAGTCAGTGAGTGAGTGAGTGAGGGCTTTGCCTTCTATAGATATAGATTAAATCAGACAAGATAAAAATTTAAAACATAATCTTGAAAGGGGGATTTTCATCATCATAGCAATCAGCAATAGGACTCTGTCTGAAATCCGTGAGTGACGACGGTTCAACCAATCACAGCTGGTCCCCGATTGTAATTATTTGGCGATTAAACTGTTACTAATTACTTAAAACATCAATGCTTTGTGTTGAGCGATCCAAAACTTATTTGTGACTTTCCAAATTAATATAACGATTTTTTCAAGACAATAAAAATAACCACCTCTATTTGAGTAAGAGCAAATTAATATTTGGAATTGACGATTTTAAAAGGTTATTTGACATCGTTGCATATTTATAAACTATTTTATTTGTCATAATAGTAATTTTAAAATTATAAATGCCTAAGATTTTTTTTACACATTCAATCATGATCTACCAAAAACATAACTAAACAGTTATGTAAGACTGACTTATAGACGTAATATTGTAGGGCACGAATTTTACATATTGATATAGTTTTACATGAATACAACAAAACGGGAGTATAATTAGTAATGTAAACTTAAATAGATTAACAATGTGAGAAGATAATCTTTAGAGAAGTAAGAGGAGAACACAGTTATAATGAATTCGAGTTATTGGAGCAAACGATGCAAACCTAACATTACATTGGACCGTTGTTTTATATTTTAAATTTTGAATAATAATTTTATACTGTATAGTATAAAGGAAGGTATTGGTAGACTGGTTCCGTGAGTGGAAGGGGGTTGCAAGACGGAACTAGTTTTTACTTTCTCCCCCTATACCATAGTATATGGAGAAAGTATTGTTTTCGTAAAAGTTTTCGCATTAGTTTGATAATGTATATATCCATTTTGGAGCTCCCTAACCCCCTATAAATGTATATATTGAGAAAGTATTGGTTTCGTCTACATTTTAAAATTTGATTCGTTGGTAAATTTATCCGTTTTAGTGCCCTCTGAGCCAAAAAAGGGGGTTTCAGAGTGATGTCTGTGTGTGTGTGTGTGTGTGTGTGTGTGTGTGTGTGTGTGTCAGGATGTAAACAGAGCTAGAGAACGCCCTAATGGTCCGATTTTAATGAAATTTGGTACATAGGTCCAAATCTACTATAATTCCAGGCGTTTTTTTTTTTTTTTTTTAATTTTTTTGAATTTTTTATTTTTAAGGGAAGTTTACCCCCAAAAAAACCTGAAAAATCCAAATTTCTCAAAAACGGCTCTAACGATTTTGATTAAAATTTTGTGGTTTATTAAGATTAAAATTCTGAATAAAATGACACCACCCGCATCTCCGGGAAAATGCGCGTTCAAAAGTTATAGAGCAAAATGTGTTAAAAAAAACTCAATTTTAGGATGCAAAAACTCGTGCTGCTCACCTGGTGGCTATCCGACTGAGCCAACAAGACATTAATGTTTTTAGTCTTTTAACACCTTTTCATATCCTTGGGAGAAAGTATGTGTCAGTTATCCGATACCGTTTAATTATAATTGGTCTTTTCCTTTGGTTTCTACGCAGCGGGCGGACGCATTTAGTGACCCTATTTCATCATATTATTAATCATCATATATTAATCATGAGGTAAGATTTTAAATTAATTATTCATTTAATATGTAACTAAGACTGGCCCATATGACTGTAATCACACAATACACCTTCTGTGTGACAATTTTCAAAATTAATTCCTTTTCTTAAAATTGAAAATTACAATCAGCTTGACTTTTTTGTGCAGTGTTTCACGTTACGGGACGAATCCGCT
The DNA here is from genome assembly GCA_030545055.2 of Neoaliturus tenellus. Classification (NCBI taxonomy): domain Eukaryota; kingdom Metazoa; phylum Arthropoda; class Insecta; order Hemiptera; family Cicadellidae; genus Neoaliturus; species Neoaliturus tenellus. Next base: position 77,473,226 of record CM061533.1, read on the forward strand.
CCGAACCTTACCTTAATTTTTCTTTTAAAACTGTTAAAAGAAATAAAAATTCATTTTTTTGTTACTGTGTTTTGTAAGAATTATTTAATAAATATGGTATAACATTCAAATATTTGTCTGCATTATTTTCCTTTGCAAAGCACGAGTAAACCAGTCAGTAATGCACGAACTGTTAAAATCTCGTTCACTTCTAACTTTCTATTTATATTCATAAATAAACTTATCAATTGCCTTTAAGTAATTTCATTCTAAAATAGGCCAACCATCAGAACTAATCTCGAGTTCAACTTAGTAGGATCGATTAAATGCCCGATGGTGTTACTGAAAGTAAAGAGCAGAACTTTGTGCTTAACTCGCCCCAACTGCTAGCGACAACACTTCGCTCTCTAGTCACAGACCCTCTGCGACCGCGGGTCCCTGTGTTCAGTGTTTAGGATGGGGGTTCACATGGACTCAAAGAGAACGTAAAACTATGGCAGAGGTACATCACATCAGGTGCACATATAATTGATTACATTTAGTTTACAGACTCTGTTTTGAGAATTGCCATAAACATTATTCTCTTTACATGAAAATTGTGTTAGAAGGTGTATAGGTTTGTAAAATGGAATTGTTGAAGGAATATTGATGTTGAATTTATGGTTATTTTATGTGTATGTGATTATCGATTTATCCATGACTCGCGTACATTCTTTTGTCAGATGAACTTTGACTTCACAGTACACTATTTTGGACATTAAAAATACACCTACAAAATATATTACTGCATATCTTAAGCTGCACCAACAATTTTTAAATGTGAAGAAATAAATATTGACTGAATTTATAGTGTTAAAATTCAGAATAAATGTTCAAAACTTGTTATATTTAATAAATTACGAGAGAACTAAAATATAGATTCACATAATAGTTTGTATAAAATTGATATCGTATTAATAATTTATTGTATAGTTTTCTTATTAGTTTAATTCCCTATTATTATGTTGTCATGTTTAATTTTGGTAAACATAAAATAATAATTTTAATAGAATAATTTTGTGCAATTATTCTAAGAATCACTGTTTTGCAAAGGTATAAAAATTACTCTTGTGAAAACCAACAAACATTTTTTAAGAATGTTATGTAAGGCGCTCAACCATGCATAAATTTATCTCGTTTTAACCAGCATAAAGAAGGATCATCAGATAAACAACCTCAGCGTATACACAAAGCCTTATCTGTGGTATATTATCTAAAACATTGGTTTTGTTTACAATATTTTGCAACGGTGCTCAAAGCATAAAAAATGCAAAAACAACCATAACATGGTGACGTTTTAAAAATAAGTTTCGTGCAGTTATTAAGGTAATATAAAGTGCCGTAAAATGTTTACATTAAGTATTATTATTGATGTCTCCGAACATTTATATTTTGTTGTTATGATCATATTATCAATTTGTATTTAGCATAAAAACTTAAATAACTCTTGTATAGAGCAATGTAATAAACAGTTTACATTTGCATAATAGTAGTTTGTGGAATAGTTGAATTTAATCTTAGGCTATTATATCATTAAGAAAATAATTTGGAAACCAATACACACAACTAAAATACCTAAAAAATCTAGGGTTAGTCATAGTCTAATATTCTACGGGAGTATAGTTCTTACGGGAGAAATGAAATACTAGTAACAAGTGACAATACTAGTAGCAACATAATTTTCTACGGAACCATAATAATTCAAACCTTTACTACACTACAATATTTTTGTGTAAGTAAATAAATAAATTTGTAGTAAAATTATCCTACTTAAACTTTAATATTTTCACAATTAATTATATTAAAAAAACCCTACGACACAATTTCATTAAATATGAACAATGTGGGGAATCCAAAAACTATTTTAAGGAAGCAATAATGATGTGTCAATTGTATTCACATCATTATTCACACTAAAATCAAATTAATCCTGTTGAATTGATTCCTAAATTAATTCTGTAGTCAGATTAATCCTGTTTGAACCAGTTCAAGCCTGTTCTTCCAAGCAACCAAGTTCAGTGTTAAGCATCTGTTTTTGACCAGCTAAGGAGGACACCAGATGAGCAGCTCCCCATTGTCAAGTTACAAAGGCCTTATCTGAGGGCGAGGGTCTTATCGTCTTCCTGTCAAGTGACAACCCTTATACCAACGAGACATTACAGGCATGATGACAATTTTATCACAAGGTATTACAAAAGCATGTATTTGTTCATAGAAGAGAAACATTACACTAGTAGGTTAATGGTATGAATATAATTATTTTATCTAATAAGTGTTTGAAAAACATTTTTTATGAAATTTGATTACATGAATGTCTTAAAAAGTATTCAAACAAATATTTGAGTGAATAAATTAAGGGGTTTTATTGTGAATTTAAATTCGCACATAGTAAGCAAAAACTTCCCATTAGATTTTCAATTATGTTTCGTCTAGTCATATTGGGAAAGTCTAAGGAAGGTTTTGTCTCAGTTATAAAATAGTTATTTGGGCTTCTAGGGACTAAAGTACAATTTTTTCTCCCCGAAGGGAAACTGTTGTCGAAATTGTTGAAACAATTTCCCTGAGGGAGAAAAGTACTCTAGTCCCTTGATACACACAACATTTTTCCTCCACCTACAATAATAACATTTAGACCTACCTAATAGGCCTACCACATATAATTTAACTTTACGTTCATATGATCTATTGCTCCGTCAAGCTGGATCAGTCACATCAACATACACAAGGTAAGCTATATCATTTTTAAAGAACACGAAAAAACAAAATAGAATTTAAGCCTAGTCAAAAGTTTTACACTTAGGTCTATGTTTTGGACTTCTTAGGTTAATAGGCTACCCAAGCGAAATGTAAACAAACACGTACACTGCCACGGTCATCTCTAGTACTAGAGATGCTGCTTACTGCTGACAGAATGGTCAGCAGTGAGCAGCAGCAACTACAGCTGCTATTATTAAACAATGAGTAACGAAACAAATACAAGTAAGAGCTGACTTATGTTCTTTTTAATCTCTCTTTTCTTTTAATATTATTCTTATGTAACTAACTTTTGCCCCGTGGTAAAAAAAGTTGAGTTTTCCCTAGGTAGAAAAATTAAGTATTCAAGTCACATGGGATAAAAACTAGTTCTTTAGTACTCTATTCCAAGGAGTAAAATACGGCTTTATATAGTAGGTGGAGGAAAAGGTTATTTTTATGTTTTTGGGTCGCTGAACACGAATATGAAGTTTACTGACAGATATTTATCCCGAAACATGGCTTTTTTGAAGTCTCAATTATTATGTTTTTTTTTTTTTTTTTTTTTTTTTTTTGTCTTTAAATCTCTGTTATTGTGCATCGTTAGATCATTGTATTGATGGTTGAAGTAGTGAAACTTTCCTACAAGTTTTGTATATAACACATCTTTCTACGACAAACCGTTATTCCACTAGAGCGCACTGGAAAAACAAAATTTGAAAAATCACAATTCATGCTAAATCCTGCCCTTTAAAGTTTTTTTTTTTCGTTGAAAAGGGTTATGTTATGAATTTGACTATTTGAGATACTAAAAGTAATTAAATTCAAACAAAAAGTAATAATAAAATGTAAAAACCACTATCTACATATTAATACTGTTTTACTTAAATCAAATGTAAGAAATAAATGTATATACAAATGAATAAAACGAAATTACTAAGTTTATACATTTTAAAATACATTTACTAATGGCTGTGCTAAAACTAAAAAATGTATTCAAAATTAATTTTTCAAAATATAAAAAAATACAGAAACCGGATGGGAACTCAACACATACAGAAACAGTTTATTGTCATTTTTATTAAGGTTGCCTGTCGTGAGATGGAACACATGGTACTTGTTTATTGTGAGTGAAAACTTCCCAAAACTAAAAGGAAAATTAATATAAATATTTGTAACCCTACATTTACATTTACATTTACATTTACATGTATATTTGTTTAAATTTTATGGTAAAAATACTCGTTTCTATAAAAATATAATGTTAAATAGCAAGATTTGGCATGTTTAGTTTTTTTTTTTTTTCTGTTTGCGCTTTAGTGGTGTAACGATCAGTCGTAAGAAAATTTGTTAGGTACAAAGTTTGTGGGATATTTGTTCTACTTTAATTTAATAACCCATACAATTTTCTAATAATTCCTACTCACAGATGTTTAGGCAAAAAACTTTAAATTGCGACCATTTTAGCAAAACAAAGCAATGTTCCAGGCAAAATATCAGGTCAGCAAAATTCATACTCTTGTTCAGCGACATAAAAACATAAAGAAATAAGTTTTTTACGACTAAGACAAACCTTTCCTTCAACTACCTTTTTTTGTTCTATTATAGCAAATAAGTTATTTAGATAAGTTTTAAGAATCACGTTTAACATAGTTAATTTGAAGAGGCTTTTATGGTATCAATATAGCTAAATAATTGAATTTAGACTACACGTAAATTAGCAATCAAAGCGAGTCAGCTAGATTCAATTAAAGGTCTCATTACATATTCCCGGATTCCAGCCCGACGTGGTTGAGCACCCTTGTCATATCGATTCGTTGATGTCGTCCCTTTTCATTCCCTCTGTAATTTTAATTGAAAAAGATTAATTATCTTTGCGCGAATATTATATCTTACACATCTTATATGTAGGATTATATCTTACAAATAATAAAAAACTCTACACTTCTGTCTGAGTAGTATGCCCTCTTTTATCAATATCCTTTCCTATAAAGTCGTTAGGGGTCTAAGAGTACTAAGACTCTTTTCACTCCTAAAAAATCCGTAGGGATAATGGGAAAAATAAGAAAAAGGAAACCTGTTTTAATTTTTTTATTATTTTAAACTGCTCACATTCCCTTTAATATACATCTTTGATTGCCTCAAATTTGTACTTAAAAATAAACGAATCTTTCAACCCTTTTTCATTTGACAATTGGGAAAACCAGAAAACATAACACATACCACAGTGGTAGTTTCACATACCACCACACAAATCTGCCTTAAAAAAAAAAAATAAATAAATAAAATAAAACACACACACACACACACACACACATTACAATTGTAGAAATAGTTTCAATAACCTTTCAGATACCATGAGGAAAGGATATAACCCCACGGGTGGCTACCAACCGGTCAATTTTCCAACCGGTCAACGTTGCATCTGGTCAACGATTTTAAATAAACGGAAGAATATTACAGTTTCGACTGGTCAACGTTCGAACTGGTCAACGCCCCTACTCCGACGCCCGCTACCCCTCTCGCGCCGGGCGGCGTGACAATAAAGCGCATACAGTCCGACCATCAGAGGACCCTGGTGGAGACCTCCGCAAGTTACTACAGCCTTTTACTGGATAGAACGTTGTTCGCTACTTAATTAATTTCGCCGCAAATGCAACCGCGCTGCATTTCGGAGTCTGTCATGAATCATCTGCTACTGTACGGATTAAAATTTATAACTGTAATTTGATTTGACAGCTTTATATTGTACTTTGTAATTAATGAAATCCATTTTTAATGCGCATAAAGCCTTTATTGATTGGTCATCTGCCAAAAAGCAGTATGCTAAGATATGTAAGGAGTATGCCTAGTCAAATCTAGATCTGAAAAAGATACGTGTAATATTTATAAACTATCCAGTTATTTGTAGTATTTACCACCATAAAATAGCACAGCCTTGCAATGTTACGAATAATATCTTATATAATAATAGGGTGTATTTTAGGGTCTAGAGAGAGAACTACTGAACGGATCGTTGCCGTTTTTGTGTCAATGGATTTCTTACGGTCCCTATATGATAGGAAAAGTATCGATCCGTTCAGTAGTTCTCTCTCTAGACCCTTAATACACCCTATTATTATATAAGATATTATTCGTAACATTGCAAGGCTGTGCTATTTTATGGTGGTAAATACTACAAATAACTGGATAGTTTATAAATATTACACGTATCTTTTTCAGATTTAGATTCGACTAGGCATACTCCTTACATACCTTAGCATACTCCTTTTTGGCAGTTGACTAATCAATAAAGGCTTTATGCGCATTAAAAATGGATTTCATTAATTACAAAGTACAATAAAGCTGTCAAATCAAATTACAGTTATAAATTTTAATCAGTACAGTAGCAGATGATTTATGACAGACTCCGAAATGCAGCGCGGTTGCATTTGCGGCGAAATTAAGTGGCGAACAACGTTCTATCCAGTAAAAGGCTGTAGTAACTTGCAGAGGTTTCCGCCAGGGTCCTCTGATGGTCGGACTGTATGCGCTTTATTGTCACGCCGCCCGGCGAGAAAGGGGTGGCGGTCGTCGGAGTAGGGGCGTTGACCGGTTCGAACGTTGACCAGTTGAAACTTTAATATTATTCCGTTTATTTAAAATCGTTGACCAGATGCAACGTTGACCGGTTGGAAAATTGACCAGTTGGTGGCCCCCCATAACCCCACTATTCTCTTAAGAAATATAAAACACTTTTTGTTGAAACCAAGATTTTATAGTGTTAAGGATTTTCATAAAAAAAGGTATGTTTAGTTGAGGAAAAACTGCTACGAATGTTAATGCAATGTGCTTTGTTATGGTAATAAAGATCTTTAATTTGACTTAAGATACATAATCAAATCATGGCTTTACTACAATATTGCTACAATTCATTTATTGTTTCAAAATATCTATCAAATCTTGCTAGCTAAACAACGAATAAAAAGTATTCAATTTTTATGTACGTGTCCCCTTAACATAGAAAATTAATTAATTTTTGATTGATAATTTTTAATAAATTCTTTTGGGTACATGTTTTTTATAAAATATTTTTTTTAACTTCGGACCATACGATTTTTTTAATGTCCCCATAAAGTTTTTCAATTTATTTGCCAACTAAAAAAATAAATTTAATATATGTCTGATAATTATTATTAACCATAGATCATATTAATAATATACTAATCGAGGTTATTTTAAATTCTGGGTATCTCCTAAAGGTTAAATTTTGTATTTAAAATCATTTGGAGAATTTGAGCAAAAATACCAAGCCCAAAAGGTTTTTTCTTTCAAGCCGAGCTCGTTCGCTACACTGACTAACCTTTCAGGATGTTGTAATGTAGGCCTAGTGTTGCTGCACTCTGGTATGACTTTGTTGAAACTGTAACATGTGGATTTTACCTCTTCGGTTAGCATTTGATTTCATCGTTGCTGCTAAATCATTTTCTTTAAAATCGAACCGTACTACTACAAATCGCTTCGTTTTTTATCTTTTAATTTTATTTTTACTTTACTTTTATTTCACTAAATAATTATACTCATTATAGGCCTATCATAAAAAAATTGGTAACTATGGTTATTATGGTATAATTTAGTGATTCGTTTACTGGCTAAAATGGAAAAGACAACAAGATATGAGATAAACTAGTGTCCACCATAAAACTGCAGCACGTGGTTCGTGCTTTGACAGTTGAGTCAACGGTTTTCCGCATATCTTTTGTTAAGACCAATGTTAAACATTTTAGAATTTCAATTCAAGATTATACCGACGTAAATTTTTTCCTAACATAGTGATTTATTTAAATGTTATTTTAATCCCAGAAATAAGATATTGGGAAAGTTTGAAAAAATCGTTCAAGTCGTTTTTGAGATTTGTGTGCACACAAAATACAAATATACATTACTCGTATTAGATTATAGGATATGGTAGGATTTAATGAATATCCTAATATGTATGTCTTATAAAAGTAGGCCTACTTTTACATACACCCATCTAAATGTATACCGTAACAATTCAGACATTTAAAGTTTACACCTTACTCACTTTAAAAGTGTAAGATCTTTTAACAAATAGGAATCTGCTGGTGCTCAATTTTACCATCCGTGGGTTAAATGTTTATTAAAGTAATAACAATAATTGTTAGTTTTCTACAAGCCCTACGCACGATATATAAATTTGAAACATTGCATGATACATAACTTTAAGAAGGAAAGTGCTTTTTAAAATCAAAATACACATCAGTACTTACATCTTTTATTTAAACATTTGACTTTAAGAGCTATATTTTTCCTGCCTTGTCACTCTAGCTATTGAAACCAATAAAAAATTTGGAGTTTGGCGTCTGAAGGAACCATGTAAGTTTCATGGCCTGAGTTCATAAAAGCCTCATGAGCTTTCAAACTCACTGACGTGTCCCGCTAAATGAGGGGTTGATATTTAACACAACTCCAAGTTTTCTGTTGAATTGCTTAATTAAACTGAAGTCTTGTTACTTCTACACGTAATTCGTTTTATTCTATTAAAATAGAAATAAATTGCGTATATAATTTATATTCAAAGTAATTTATTTTTGAACGCAAAACTGTCTTGATATCAAAGTTTTTGAGGTATATAAGAAATAATGCTTCACTTCAGAATAATAAATTGTCAGCATTAACTTTTTAAAACTTAAATGGAAAATTTAGAGTTTGAGCTTTCGATCTCTCTAATTAACATAAAAACTATTGCACTTTTACTAACTTCGTAAAAGAAAACCAATAGTGGAAATAATATCTTTCGTATTTATGCCTAAACCTTGAAGCGTAATAAATTCGTTTTAAATATAGTTGATTAATAGTGAAAAGTTTTAAAACTAAGTATAAAAATATATTTTTTTATATAATGATAGTAATACAAAAGTTATTTTACTTTTCTTTCTATAATGTTTGTAATGTGATCTGTGTGTATATGTCAACTAATCTTACTACGGGATGAAACAATTTTATTAGATAACTTTTATTTAGTTAAAAAAAATCACACATTTGTATTTTTTGTTCTTTGTTTTTCTAAGATTGCTTGGATTGCTCAACTAAGGTCATAAAACCACTTTTAAATGGGGCGAGTGTTAAAATACTGCTTTATACATGCAATCGGTCATCATAGGCCTAATGAACCTACAAAGGTGTGCAGGATAATTTGTGTTTGACATTATTCCAGCTTTTTCATAGATAATTAAGTATGATAAGGAAGTTTTTTTAGTCATGACAAGATATTTTAGTCTTCGTTTCAACCATACCCCCCAGTATGAAGGAAAACTAGAGTCTTTTGTGTCTCACGAAGAATAAAACTCAAGCTACCTTTTATTAAGTAGCATGTCTTTTGTTGCAACATCTGGATAGAAGTTTTTTTATTTATATGAAAACAAAAGATATTGAAAAATGTTCACTTTTTATAATATAAAATACGTATAACAGTATTTAAAATAAAGAGAATATATTTTAGGGTAACGTATCCAACAATTGTTTTAAATCAACTATCAAAATTTACCTAAATATTACAATGGTTATTGAACAACTTGCTATAACTTACTATGTGCTTATGCTTACTTACTCGAATTTATAAATATTGACAGTATTCACATCCTGTACTGAATTGTGTTCCAATTTACGAGTAAAAAAATACAACTTAAACTATTTATTTACCAGGTAGCAGTGGTATCCAGCTTTATGCCTTAACAGATGATTTTTATATATAGGCAGTATATATAGTCTTTCTCAAATGTCTTGGTCAATAACACATAAGTTAATGTTGTTTTAAAAAAAATATGGTGAAATCTAAAAACAGGAATGAATTCATCCCACTTTAGATAAGTTCTGTGAGGCCAAAACAATATTTATTTAATTATTTATTCAAGGCATTGACAATCTGAACATTGCATAGGCTACATATAGCTAAAAAACAACTATTTATAACTTTTATATAAAACTCTTCCCATATTTTTTGTGTCTTCTACCTCATAAATTGTTTCCTTATATTTTTTTATTATTTTTTTACTGCAAATTCTTATATTTCATCTTCAAGATATTCTTACACACTATAATAACATTTTTGTTGAAGAAAATTTTTCACATTTTTATTAAATTTGTATAACAATTTTTCTTCTTTAATTCTTCCTGGTAACGTATTGTATAATTTTGTTGCAGAATACATGAATTGCTTTTGATAAAAACTTGTGTTATGTTGTTGAAACAAAAAAATTTGAGTGGATCATAAGTTATAATAATTTTCATGAATTTCTTGTATGTTTTCTGCTTTATAATAATAATGGATCTCTAAAAGATTACTAAAATTAAATAATTAGATACATAATAGTGTCTGGAAAGACTGACCGAACAGCAGAAGTACGTCGTCATAACAAAAGTATTGATGAGTACTATCCACCTTGACCCTGGAGTACATCCACTAAGGTTACCTCACTTTACTCATATGATTAAATCACACCCACGATACTTAGTGTAGATAAAGTTCTAAGACAAGAAAAAATATTGTCGAACATGAACTCGTCTCTGATGTTACCCAGATGTCTTGTAGAAGTCTTGGTTTTGACCAAAAACGTAATTTTTGTTCATCGTGGGAATACTTGCCGAGAAGAAAGGTCTTCTTAGTATTGGTAATAGCAATGGCTTCTTATTTATACGCTTACCAGGATAAAGGATTTTAACCGCTTCAAGAGAACATAGGCCAGCTCGTGAGTCCGAACAATAATGATCGCTGCTACGTTGTTTGCGTAACCAGCCAAGAACACATTATATTATATAAGTTATATATATATATATATATATATATATATATATATATATATATATATATATATATATATATATATATATATATTATATATTATATATATATTTTATATATATATATATATATATATATATATATATATATATCATATCACATCATATACTTTCGAGGTGGGAAAAACTTTTAGGATGAGACTTTCTATAGGACTTGATGGACCCTCACACCAAATTTACGCACCTTTGGTTCACCATCTATTTTACTAAACACCTTTTATTCTCCATTTATAAATAACAACTGCAATGGAATGTGCATGAATGTAATTTATATAAAATATTCACAATTGGACTGTCTATGAAATTCCTGCGTGTCTGGAGGAGTCATTGTCATTTTATTCAGAACTATTTTTCTGTGTGAGTGGATGTAGCTAACTCAACATAATGAATAATTTGAACTAGGATAAAAAAGTGATAAAATATTTTACTCTAACAGTAATAGTTCCAACACGAGGGGAACTTCTTTAGTGACGATGTAGCATTTATTGTCACAAATTTCATCTCACAAATCTCGACGTTTCATCGTATGACTTCCATGGTACACCACCACTCACTGCAAGCTTTGGATTCTCGGAATTCTTGGGGAACATAGAAACAATTAATATCAAAAACATTTAAAATTGATAATTGATTCGCGAGTCTTTAAAAAACGATTGAGCTGTTCTCATCAAGAAGTCTTCTACCTGTAATAGCCTCAAAGCGGGATATTGGTACAGAATGGTGACTTACCCGGACAGGATCCTGGCAGGTGATGTACCAGAGGCCGACGGAGGAGCGACGGTGCAGCAGGGAGCGGCACCCGATGGAGCTGCTGCGACGGCCGGTCACGCCGCGGGACAGGCGGCGACACTTGCACGGGGCCAGCGCTGCGGAGAGCTTGTTGCGGTCAGGGGGGCCTCTCCTGTAGCAGTGCGCTCCGCATGGCTCCTCCACTGCAACACATCCGATACCGAGATTGTTAGACAATCTTTATCCTAAATAACACAAGCGAGTGGTACTTCTCATCGTCACACTGAAAAATAAAGAGTGAAGTTATGTTATATAGTAACCTAAACATAGTGGCTCGGAAATATAGTGAAATTTTATCGGCGAATCTCACAAATATTTAGTTATCAACGTTTTTAGCTTTGTTTCATATGCACACAAGTCAATATGTAAAAAAAAATAAATAAATAAATAAAATAAGGATAAGATTTGAAAATTGTAGAAATATCGACCATTCAATTAAAATATTATATTGCAAAAACTAAATCATAAACATATTAAATTGAATCTTAAACACATTAATATCATAAATAAGTTGTTCATTAATACGGGTCGCTTTGAATCTTAAATAATATGCCCGTTAAACCATTTTTTTTTTTCATTTCATTGACAAATTTACCATTTCAGTGGTAGTTAAAATTAAAAACTGATAAATAGGCATATCGTTTCAATGGAAAAGTGACCTAAAAATAATGTAAATGCCGTCCCTTATAAATCTTATTTTTCCTTGTTTGTAGAAATCACAATGTCGATTACGTGCTTACTTTCGGGTCGTGTGAATATTTAATAAATTTTAATATTTACAACCAAATAAAAAAGGGTGAAACTGCTAGTATGTCCCAGTGTTACAGCTCACTGTATATATATACAGTGTTATATATATATATATATATATATATATATATATATATATATGTGTGTGTGTGTGTTATTTATTAGTTATTTTCACCAAGGGAGTAGAGAAGAATTATCAATTTCTACAATTAAAATTACTAGAGGAGTTAGAGACCACTAAGTGTTTTGACAAAGTCCAGTTTTATCGGGGAGTAAGATAATGAAAGTGCAAGTGACTCTTTCCACGGGAAGTTCACGAAGTTCACAATTGAAAATTACTTCACATGCAATTTAAAATGGACAATAATTAACTAAAAAAGTTCATAAACTTTAGACGTATCCTTCAATCAAACTGGCAATACCAATCAGAGACAGCCGACAAAATTGAATCACTAAATTAAGTGTAACTAAAACAATCTTTTGGGTATCAAATAGAATAGAAGGATAAAGACATACATTTAATAAAGTTAACTCTGTTAATTAAATATTAAAACTACAGAAAATTAGGGTGAAGTGCGAATAGCGAGAACCTAATATATAAGAGTTGAACGAACCTTAAATAATGTTTTCTTTTGGAATAATCTGAATAAATCTGTAAGTATTAAAACTTGTCAGTTTTCGTTAAAACATGATAATTAAAACTTACCCTTGGATTATCGTTTGCCTTTAGGGTTTTAACACCCTTTCAACTTTTCAATTTTGTATGGACGGATAGATTTGCTTATCCCGGAGCTTGTTCCTTTTTATTTTCCTTCAGGCTGGACGTTTACTGACTGGCCAGGGTCACAATATCGCGATGACGCCACCCTCAAACTACTCTAAAATGCCCCGCTGTTTAAAATAAAAATAATATTTCAACAAACTAGAGAAACCCTAATTTTTTAAATAAATACTAGGAGGGGCTTGTAGGGCATAAAAATGATCCTAAACAAATCCAAATGTTGAAGTTTTCTGAAAACCTAAGTTTCAATTCAATCTCTTCTTTCACAAACATTTCGTCTCAAGCTAGGCTATATAAAGAGTTTTTAAGTTTTGGTTTTCTAAAAAAAATTAGCTACAGTTAATTTTACATGCAAAACAATTTACTTAGGTAGAAAATTTACCTACAAATAATTTGATTTAATGTTATTGTTTAGTAAATTGTTGCTGACATTTTCCACCACTGATTAGTAAACAAAATTCACGACGTTTCGGGATATGGAATCTGATAACGTCTTCAGGTGGAAGAAGTACCTAGAACATAGCAAAGTTAGTAAAAACACGAATGGCGAACCTAACGAAGTCAATAGCCGAACCTGAAGCAGAACAGGCAGTCAAAAAAATTAAATAAACACTAATAAATTGAAAAAGCTCAAACAGTTTACTGTTTGACTGTTTACTGGCGTGTTTTTACTAACTTTGCTTTGTTATAGGTACCTGAAGATGTTCCACTTGAAGACGGGATCAGATTCCAGATCCCGAAACGTCGTGAATTTTGTTTACTAACCAGTGATGGAAAGTCAGCAACGATTTACTAACCAATAACATTAACTCACCATCACCAGCAATGAACTTTAAACAAAGCATTTGATTTACTTACAACTTATTATACTTATTTTGTTTATCTTTTGTCAACTAAACGGTGGTTGTAGTCTACATAGTCTATTTAGTGTAGTCTATTTGTTCAATTAAGTAGAATTTTGACTATATTGTTAGTTTTCATACACGGTCATTCATACGTATTTGACATTAACAGGCGTTTATTGCCACTAATTACATTAAAAAAGAAGTAAAGGATTAATAAAACAATATCTTTTTTAATCAAAACAGGTTCTTCCATGTTAATAGAGCTCATAATACGATTAAGTTCAAAATAAATAAACACTTAAATTAACTATTCACTCTACCAATATTTAAAGCAGCAATATACTGAACAATAACTAAACAACATTCACTATGAGTAAAGACGATAACCATTACAGCAACCATGCCACGACTAACCAAATTTTAATAATGAATAGTGAAATAGGCTCGAATAGGCCTAATGATGAAGTAATCTTATGTAAATAACAAAAAAAATTTATGATTTTTGCTGTTCTTTTTTATAGAACATTGCCGATTGAAAAAAGTTATAAATAATTCTTTGTCTTCACTTAAAACATCTGCTCCGTAACCAGATGAGTATACCTTAAAATTTCTTATAAACATATCAAACATCTGCTTAATCACACGTGTAGATTTAAAAATCTTCTTCCCATTAGAGTGACATTTGAATTTTAAGGTCCAGTGCGTCAAATCCAGGTACCTTTTGATGTCTCTGGTATTTTTCCGCGGTCCTTGATTCTCAATATTTAAAATAAGTCATCATACGTTACCCTATCTATTTTCTAACTCAAGATATTTCTTGTTTACTAATTTGCTTAAAAAATTGTAAACATAGATTTCTAGTAATTAATTTTTTCATGAGCCCTACTACTTTAACCATACAAATTTTACTTAATTTTGTAATAAAACAATTTTGAGGTATTTTATTTCGTTGAATGTACTTGCTTAATTTACAAATAATAAATGTAAGATTTTCATCAACGGGAGTGTTGAGAAGTAGGTCGCAAAAGCTATTTATCCAATACAACCACTTGAGAGTAAAGTACACTCCGTCTGTCAAAAGCATGAATCGTTAGCTTTTAAACGGTTCATCACATGAGTGATAATACAGCATTAGCTGCGACAAACAACCGTAGTATCACCCTCCTTATTTGCTTTTCATACCCACAACCCACAACCCTCCTTATAGCCCAGTCAAAATAGGTTCGTTTCGGAAGTAATTCCGGAGGAGCTGAATTTTTCACAGTTTATAGACTATGATATGGTGTGCATTTTCCCAGAAGTCCCGAAAAATCCCCCTTGAGCTTTCCGCCCTACGTATTAAAGGTTTCACTTAACAGAACACAATGCCGCAAACCCGACCTCAATCGGACAACCCAGCCGGAAATGCCAGGCATTTTAACTTTTCTTTAAAATCTTTTATAACAATTTCAAAATTAAAAAAACTTCCATTGCCTGCTACTTCTGGCTCGGTTGTCCGATTGAGGCCGGGTTTGCGGCATTGTGTTCTGTTAAGTAAGACTTTTAATATGAGGTACATATTGCCCTATGCTTACGTTTAAGATTTTCTTGCGAAAAAATAATTTTTTTTTACGTTTGAGTCGATTTTGCCACAAAACTTTATGGTTTTTGTTATAAGTGGTAATGACAAATTTTGTGGCAAATTTTATTGGTAATAAAATAAAAGCAACGCCACTTCGATTGATTTTTTCCTGACGAAACAATAGTTGATTTTCTAACATACTGTAACTTTAACTTTAAAGGGGCGTAGGGCTGAAAGCTCAAGGGGGATTTTTCGGGACTTCTGGGAAAATGCACAATATATCATAGTCCATCAACTGTGAAAAATTCAGCTACTCCGGAATTACTTCCAAAACGAACCTATTTTGACTGGGCTATTATCCAAATCCTTCTCCACACCCTAACCCATAATATACCATAGCCTGGGTTATTGCTAATAAGGCCCTTTAAAATTATTTACCATATGACGTAGGTTAATGCAGTTTTCTTGACGACTTCCATTTGGGACATCCCTTAAAGAAAGTATTGAGAAAAACTTCATCGGGCTACGTCATATAATACATAATTTTAAAGGGCTTTGCATTCTAAAAAATTTTTCTCAAGACCGACCTCCAAAGGTCAAGTGAATCGGACATTTTTATGGTTTATTTTTTACATTGCGACAAATTTATCGAGTATTGTGTTGAATATACGTGATGATTGTGTGTAATGTTGATGATTAGGTGTAATGAATAAATTACATTACTGAAATAAATGAAGTTTAAATAAATGTAAAAAAAAAACAAGTGATACTTTTCATAAATGGTAAAACAGTCTCCCCTAACCGATACCCACGATTGCTTGACCACGTTAATATTTTAATTCAATACTAATGTGGAACAATAGTACGTTAACCGTTCAATGTTCATGCATGGTCAATTAGTCGCATTACGACAAGGCGTGTTCACAACTGTCTGTCTCTTGGGGCATCATGTGTGTCATGATGCAGTTGGAATATTAACTAGCGTACTTAATTAATGTCATTTAAACTTAGTCAAATAATAAGTAATGGTATGTTTTATAATTTTCTTTATAGATTTTAAATCTATTTATTAATAGATTAAGGTCAAAGCCAAGGGCCAATGTAGTTTAGTACACTATCTTGGTACTCGTATAAAGCATTTTTATTTTTTGCTCATTTAGTTACTTTTACTGTTTGAAAAATGAGGCTCAATATTTTACTACTTTTTTATACTTACCTTTATACATTAACTAAAGATGCATTCTATAACGATTTATTGAATCGAAAAAAGAAAGTTACTGCAAAACCTTTTCGTTACTTCAAAAATTATTATTATAAATAATTTTTTAAGAGTTTGTATGTTTATAATTTGATATAAAGAACAAACTATATTTAGTTTGATAAAAAATTTACTGTTTCGAATGTTGCACATTACATTTATTACGTGTTTAACTAGATAAACTTGTATTTGAGATGTTTAGCTGAAACATTTAGACACTCTAGTATAGAGGATATTGTGATCTCCCAGCCAGGAAACAGTTGACACCAGCCAAACATGGCAGGAGCGAGTAATTACAAAACAAACCGTTTTAACTGGATTTGTAGACGGAGTCAAACAGATTCTGCAATGGCGAGTCGGAAAAAATATCATGAGATTTGAACTTATACGGCAATAAATGTGTTAAACATGTAGTATGAGTCACGCTTGTAAAAAAAAAAAAAAAAAAAAAAAAAAAAAAAAAAAAAACGTATGAATGACATAAGTATGTAAATTTTATGAGCTTTATCTGTATATGAATTAATACAATTGAGACAGTGGATCCATCCCACACTTTAATTCTTTCCCTTTTTCTGTTTTATCCCCATTTTATCCCCATTATTCCAGTTTTTATTATTTTAATTTTTTATTACCTATTTCCTTTCTTCAATTTTCAAACTTATTTCATCTTCGAATTAAACAATCCGTTCAATTCATAATATTTTCAATATGTTTCTTGGCATTGTTTTCTAAAAACGACAAGATAATGTTAAATACTATTATAATATAATGTTAAATAATAATAATGTTAATGATGTTATAGTGTTGAATAATGCAAGATAATGTTAAATACTGTTATGTACAAAATGCACGAAGTTCATATTTGAAAGGGAAGGAGAAAGTGATGAACTTTACGAATGAAGACCAATTATTGAAAACCAGGCAGAATAAACATTATTGAAAAGGAAGAATAGTATGGTAATGTGAGATTTATTCATTGAAGGTTAATTTTGGTGAGATTTTTACTTTCTCCCCCTATACCATAGTATATGGAGAAAGTATTGTTTTCGTAAAACACTTCCCATTAGTATGATGATGTATATATCCATTTTGGAGCCCCCTTTCACCCTATAAATGTATATTTTTTGAAATTGAAAATCTTTATTGTTTCATAAAACACATGACAAAAGCATATTACATGTACATATATAATAATGTAAGAAACAATAACCACCGAAGGTTAAAAACCTGTTTTGGTGGATTTTACATATTTTTATAACACAAACAATCGAGTCCTGAAGGGCAGGGGGGTTATATATGTATAAATGTTTCGTCAAAATTTTAAAATTTGAGTTGTTGGTAAATTTATCCGTTTTGGTGCCCTCTGAGTCCAAAAAAGTGGTTTTCGAGTGATGTCTGTGTGTGTGTGTGTGTGTGTGTGTGTGTGTGTCTGGATGTATACAGAGCTAGAGAATGCCCCAATGGTCCGATTTTGGTGAAATTTGATACGTAGGTTCAAACCCACGATAATTCCAGGCGTTTTTTTCATTTTTTTGAATTTTTGATTTTTAAGGGTATTTTACCCCCAAAAACCCTCAAAAATCGTGAAAAATCCAAATTTCTCAAAAACGGCTCTAACGATTTTGATTAAAATTTTGTGGTTTATTAAGCTTAAAATGGCGAATAAAATGACACCAACCGCATCTCCGAGAAAATGCTCGTTCAAAAGTTATGGAGTAATAAGTGTTTCAAAAATCAATTTTTTGGATTTTCAAAATAGCTGTTATTTTGAAATAAATTTTACTTATCACCATTACATCTTGCTTAAAAAACTAAATAATCCAGTATTTAAAAATTTTGCTCTATGGTTAAAATTGTTGCAGTATTTAAAATTATGTCAAGTGGTTGCGGAGAAAATTCAATTTTTCGTTTTGCGGTAAACGCAGTACGTTGTTAAAAGTCACAGACGCGCGTAGGGTCAAACTCACGCTGCTCAGCTGGTAGCTATCCGACTGAGTCATCAAGACATTTATGTTTGAAGCTTTTAACATCTTTTTTTATATTGTTGGGAGAAAGTATGTGTCAGTTAGCTGTTACAGTTTATTCATGTTATGTGTAAGACACTACAAACCTCAAGCCGTATAATACTCTTAATGTTCCAGAGATAAATATGAACAATATTTGTGTGTACAACCGTTTATTGTAATGTCAAAAGTCGTTAGTATCATTATAAGTAACAGGTGCTTTCTTTTTCTTTATATTTCGTCGGTTTTCATCGCTGGATGGGTGGTAGAATACCTAACTTTTCATCGGTGGATGAGTGGTAGAACACTTTATTTTGCGGGGCCCCCTAACGTTGGGATGTGCGTAGAGTATCTGTATCCATCTTCGCCCCTGTAGTGTTGTTGGGCCCACAAATGGTGTGGTGTGATGTGCGTAGAGTTTCTGTATCTATCTTCACATCTATCTTCACCACTGTAGAGTTGCTGGGACTATGAATGGTGTGATGTGCGTAGAGTTTCTGTATCCATCTTCACCACTGAAGTGTTGCTGTGCCCACAAATGGTGTGATGTGCGTAGAGTTTTTGTATCCATCTTCACCACTGAAGTGTTGCTTGGCCCACGAATGGTGTGATGTGCGTAGAGTTTCTGTCTCCATCTTCACCGTTGGGCCCACAAATAGTGTGATGTGCGTAGAGTTTCTGTCTCCATCTTCACAACTGAAGTGTTCCTGGGCCCACAAATGGTGTGATGTGCGTAGAGTTTCTGTCTCCATCTTCACCGTTGGGCCCACAAATAGTGTGATGTGCGTAGAGTTTCTGTCTCCATCTTCACAACTGAAGTGTTCCTGGGCCCACAAATGGTGTGATGTGCGTAGAGTTTCTGTCTCCATCTTTACCGTTGGGCCCACAAATGGTGTGATGTGCGTAGAGTTTCTGTCTCCATCTTCACAACTGAAGTGTTCCTGGGCCCCCAAATGGTGTGATGTGCGTAGAGTTTCTGTCTCCATCTTCACCGTTGGGCCCACAAATGGTGTGATGTGCGTAGAGTTTCTGTCTCCATCTTCACAACTGAAGTGTTCCTGGGCCCACAAATGGTGTGATGTGCGTAGAGTTTCTGTCTCCATCTTCACCGTTGGGCCCACAAATGGTGTGATGTGCGTAGAGTTTCTGTCTCCATCTTCACAACTGAAGTGTTCCTGGGCCCACAAATGGTGTGATATGCGTAGAGTTTCTGTCTCCATCTTCACAACTGAAGTGTTCCTGGGCCCACAAATGGTGTGATGTGCGTAGAGGTTCTGTCTCCATCTTCACATCTGAAGTGTTCCTGGGCCCACAAATGGTGTGATGTGCGTAGAGTTTCTGTCTCCATCTTCACCGTTGGGCCCACAAATAGTGTGATGTGCGTAGAGTTTCTGTCTCCATCTTCAAAACTGAAGTGTTCCTGGGCCCACAAATGGTGTGATGTGAAATACTTCAAAAATTTTGATATCTAATTTTGCTTGTATAATCTAAAATGTTCCAAAAATAAATTTCTGATCTATCCCCATGTAAACTAATATTTTGAAAAATTATTGTTGTCCTTGAACATTTGGCGCAATATAATATTGCTTTTATATAATAATTAATCCAATTTTATAATTTTTTAATGTCTCTGTTGGCCATTTTATGTGTTTTTATTTGGTTTACTTATGAAAATACCTAGCCCCCCAAAGAAAGTTACTTAATTTTTTGGGTGCTTATCACCCTGGTACTATTATGGCTCATTTTCCGCATTACCCACGAATATTATAAATTATTATTTGCATATTTCTTGCAAAGTATCTTCTTGGATCAGTAATGGTAATAAGCTAATTTTATAAGAAGGACAAAATTTTAAGATCGCTAACAAGAAATAATTATAGTGGGTACGTAAGATAACATTAAACGAATTCTTTAAGTATTAGAATCAACTCCGACAGATAATCATCACCTGTATTTTAAAATGTTGAAATCGCTAAGTATATACTATAAAAACAAGTGGCATGTTGATCTTATGCGTTATAATTCCACATAAATTTCATAAAAGTTTCAATAGTAACCATTGTTTCATAGCTGTTGCATTTGTCAGTTGAGGAGTTGCAAAAGCTTTTTTAAAAATTCATTTCATTTCAGAATTTGTTTTTGTACTAAATAATAAATATTATTAACCAAAAAACTAGATAATTTGACTCAGGATTACGATATATCTGATTAAGTTACCAATATTCTTCATATAAACGATGATGATGAGTATTTGGATATGATGATAGAAAAAGATAGTTTGGTTTTATTGTAAGAACTAGCATTGAATTTACAAGCTATAGTTATAAAAATTGCTTGGATTAAAAAAATGTTCAGATGCATGGTATTTATTAAAAAAAATTAGTACGGTGAACTACTTCAAAAGCGCGAAAACAGGTCTGTGAAATGCAGCTGCCACGGAATGTAATTTAAACTTCTGCAAGTTTCCGGAATACCGGATAACAAATTATATTCCTACACCCAATAGTATTTCACCTCCAAAAACAACCATTTGAAATAAACACAACTATATATAGGCCTACATAATAGAAAAGACATTCAAATTATGTTATACGAATAGAAATATTATAATATATCATAACTATATTTATAATATTTTACAGGGAATAAATATTTATAACAAATGCCCCGCGAGTAAAAAGGATAAACTCCAAAGAGCTTTATTTCTTAATGCAACTTAAAATACTCTCTATCATAAAACCGTGTTTGTACAGTTATCTTCCTTATATTAAACATAAAATAATAAATAAAGTACGAATATAATGTGAACCTCTGAAAAATGACAAGGTTAATCATTTATAGTTTCAATTTAAACTTTATGTGGCACTGTATAAATAACGAGAACCTCTTTAAAATACAATTGTTGGTCAAACCCCAAAAGCCTCCGGTAACTCAATTTACTCGCTTTCTTTTTCGTTTCATTTAAACTGGTTCTCACTTTTAAGCAACAAATACACTGAATAAACAAAATTATTCGGCGAATAAAAATCGTTTTATGTCATAAGAAAATATGATAAAAGTCATTCATTGACTACTTTATCAATGTTAATTTTTTTCTTTATACAAATGACTATAGCAAAAATTACTTTATTAAGTGTATTACACGGAATGTATACTTTGTAAAATTGTACTAAACATAGGCATGCTCCCATAACTTCCGTCGGTTGCAAGACGAAAGTAAGAAACAAATTGGTAAAATGTACTTCAATTACATGTGTATCAAACTGCTCAACATTAACCTTACACAAAATTCCCTTGAATTGATACAATGTTGAAAATATTGCATTCCTTAGCAAACAATTGCACAGATATTCTAAATTTTTTCTAAACTTATATATTATGTTATAGTCTAAAAAGAATTATAGTGCCTTTAAATATATTTAATTTAATCTTAAATGGTTTCCTGGTGGTTGTATAAAATAACTAGTCAATCAGGTCCTTGTTAAAATTATCCAATAATATTACATATAATACAATCATTAATTACTTTATATTTTCATAAATGTTTGTATTAACGTAATACAATATCAAACCAAGACTAATAATTCAATTATATAATATTCCTAGTTATCTTTTTTAAAGCATATCTAACACTTGATTAAATTATTCGTTTTCAGGATCAAATTACACTACATTCGTCTTGATTGATTTAATATATCTATTTTATATGAAAATAATTTGTTGTTAATTACTTTCAGAGCTTTTGACACACGTTTAATCAAGCACATTTTATTCGGCGAGCACTTTTATCATAACAATGATATAGGTGTTGTCGAGACAACGATAACTTCCAACTTCAACATCAAACTAATGATGGGGATCTTCAGCTTCCATACTCTGATAATAAAATTAATATATTGTTTAGAAACAAACAATTATATTAATTTAATTGATTAATTTTTTGCTCCTATCTACGCCAGAGGCATTTTGTTAAGAAGATATTGCACTATGTACCCACAAACGCTTCTTGGGAGAGCAACTCAAATTTTGTTGGGTATTTGGGTACCCATAAACATTGGCATAGCTAATAAATAAAAAATATTTTATTTTATTTCCATTATCACTGTTAAATTTATTTTTAGATTTTAAATAGTTCATGTTTTCCTTTGAATTTTTATTTTACAGCTATACAAGATTACCTAGTAGGTTTAACTTCAACTTTGGCAATGACACTGTCATGCAAGGGGCTTAGCGTTGATTAAGATAACTTAACTTACTTAACAAGAACTTAGTTGGGTGGCATCGTAATGATAATGAGCTGGTAACGCGTCTGCTGATAACAGCATGACTGATAATAGCGCCACTGATAACAGGACAACTGATAAAAGGACCACTGATAACAGGGCCACTGATAACAGGGCCAATGATAACAGGGCCACTGATAACAGGGCCACTGATAAGCGACGCAGGTGACGAACGAGGGCTGTTGCGGGGCAGATCAGATCGATCCCTTTGGGTGGGGGGGGGGGGGGAGAAGGTAGGATACGTCAGCGGTTTTTGAGCACCCTTGTTCTTGTTACACCTCACAACTGTAACTTAACGTGTATGGCCTTTTTAGTTTATTGTTCTTTCTTTCGTAACGTGTCTTGTGTCACTATCAGTGAATTATCTACATAAGCAAATTCAACATTATTGTTGTTAAAAATCTCAGACACGATTTCGATTCAAATCATACTTCTTTTTTAAGATAGTAGTTTTACTTGAATAATTATCAGTTTAGTTTGAAATCCATGAATCTTCAGAGATTACTAAATGTTACCTTAAAACATTTTCGTATAAAAATACACAATCAATGTTGTCAATTATCAATTGAAATACCATAATGATTAATAATGGTATAATAAGACTAAACATTTACTTTACCATTTGCTATCTAATATTGAATCGATGATATTGAGATGATTTAGCCTGATTTTTTTTTTTTTTAATTTTAACTAACCTTCAAATATGAAATAGGAATGTATTTGTTAGTGATGAAATGAATATACAGTAGCTAAACTAATTAAACTTAGTCGGTGTTGATATATTTTATATTAAACAAATTCAAATACTTGTAGCAAATAATTAAATTTGTAAGTAGTATAAAACAGCATTTTGTATGGAGAAGCAGAAAAATTCATTGCACACACAGGGGGCCAGCCTCTACTGTGGGACTCTCCTAAAAAGGATATACCTACTAAAAAACCTCTTTTACTTTTTTGGAATCCAGCCTGGAATTGTTTGTTACATTACATCAGGCTAGGAATAAATCAGCCTAAGCCTGTTAGGCTCATTCCTTGACCAGCAGCACCGTCATGGGATCTGAGCCGCTTAGAGGTCCAGATCAGTCTTTTTTTATATGAGGATGCCCCGGATGTACTTTATCAAACATTCCCTGGCAGACCGAGTTTACCGAAATTGCTCTAAAAGTCGTGTGGCCTCCAGGCGGGTCCCTTCCCAACGGGGGCATTGGAAGAAGGTGTGCTCCGCATCGGCGGGAACGCCCGGGCAATGTATGCAGTCCAGTGAACCGGTTTTGCCTATTGCTTTCAGATACGACTGTAAATAGCCGTGACCTGTCAAGTATAAATCAGCATTGTCGTTAGAAGGTTTTAATGAAGGTGAAATATTTAAAAAATTATAATTATTATTTCAATCACTAGGTGATGGTTATGCTTTTATTATAAGTCAAATTAACAACACAAAAACCTTCCAAACAGTTTATGAATTTCATACTCATATATTTTATATTCATGATTATTAACGTAGAATTAATTAATTATTCTATATTTGAGTAACGGATATTACGATTGAATAAAGGGATGCTTATATTATATCGGAACATTGCTAGCTACAGTTCGTATTCTATACTATTTATATGAGAAGTGATTGATAAAAAGTAGAATAATTAGCAATATGAGTGTTAGTATCAATACCTTTAAAGGACAATAAAAATATTTGCAGGAAAATAAAGGGATGCAGGAGAGTAAGTAAATGTTAGTTAATTATACATATTTTTTTAATAATATAATGAAAAGGCAAGTGTTTTTGTGTAGTGTTCCGTTACAGTGAAAATGTTTTGTCCTAAAGGAAATCCTTTTCAGAATTCACCACCTGTGCCTTTAGTTTAATCTCTACATTTTGCCCGTTTAGTTTAACATATTCTAGAAAATTGCACAAAATATAAGAATTCAATTACTAATTAAAACAAAAAAATCATGTATTTTACAATGTTATAATATAAACTTGAATATTTGCAAAACGTCGTTTTGTATTTGTTTGTATTTTGTGTCTATCTACGCCAGAGGCATTGATTTAACGGAGAATGGTCCAAACCCCAGTCTTGTTACTATCTAACATCGACGAGTTGTTAGAAAGCATCATTAATAGCCTAATGACAAATGGCAACTGGGTCCGGAATCGAAACTTAAAAAAGCTACTAACTTTCCTCAGGATCGAACCGGCAACATTTGGATTTGATTGTGTTAACGTTCGTGTTAATAATAGATGCAATCAGTGTATATCTTTACTTTGTGTTTATTTTGAATGAACAAAAATATTCTACACTATAAGTTTATATAATAATTTTAAGTAATGCATTTTGTGAATTGGAAATATAATCGTATTATGATGTTAAAAATTTCTAAATTATTTACCAGGATGAAGTTATGTTACTATTGTGAGAGTTACTTAATAAACGGTAGATTTTTCATAAACAAAAAAAGGAAAAAAGAGAAAAGAAGCAATGGTGAGAATTGTTTCAGTGTTTTCTCGCAAACAAACTTAAAACAACGTGAGGACAAGAACAGTTCCAACAAAAAGTCGAGCCATCAACAAAATTAGCTAGTGATTCCATTACGTCCCAACAAACAGCGTTACGTGCAATTAGAGACTTGGCAAAGTTAACGGAGCGCCGAGCAAGGACTGCGGGTGACACCACCTTGGTTGACTATTTAAATACATACCAAATATATATATAACACATATTTTTAAATATATATTATTATTTGTTATTTTAATAATATATGCACACGAGATTTTTTTTTATATCTTCATAAAATGATACAGTCCAAAATCTGACAATTTATCAGATTGTTTTATTCTATTACAAACGTATTTTTGCAACAATAAATTAAATTACAAGTTCAGTGTAAACTTAAACAGATAACTGAATAAAAGCTGTGGACATATTTTTCGTCCAATAATCTATGGGTTTTAATATTTGAACAGAATTACTTGTTATTACTCCAAAAATGTTATAAAATTAAACTTGAAAGACGTAGACAAGGTTTAAGAATTTGATCTGTTTATTTTAGAACATTGACATAAACGTTACTTTTTTAGTTTTTTTGTGAGATAATTGATTAATAAGCTGGTTCGGGCAACAAGGGTTGCATCACCTGTTTTTGTTTACGCTTTTCTTGCTACTGAATCTATCTGACCCTTGTCGATAAAACTATAATCCCTTAAGTCTTCGCAACTGATTAAAAATTTTAATTTTAGATAAAAATAACATCAAAGAGAAACAAATGTTGTTTAGAAAAATGTTATGTTTGACATTCAGCTATTTAAAGTACTTCCTTAACGCAAATCTTGTCAAAAATAATACAATAAAGGACTCAAGTAGTTCGCATTTAAATCGAGTTAGTAACTTGAAAAACCGCATTACGCCATTCAATTATATCATAATAAGTTTTGGTATAAATAGTTCGTTAAAAACATACATGTTTAAAAACAAGTTTCTTTAAACTGCCCTGTACAAAGCCTGGTTTTATAATGGGTTTACAACATTTTTATACCCAATTGGAAAAGTTTAACTTTTCATTTAGCGGATTTTGATTATTTAACGAATATTTTCATTTGTGGGAACATCACACTGTGATAAATGCGAAAAAGGAAATATCTTAACCATATTTAGCATAATCTAAGTAATATTTACATAAACTCATTTGAAAACTGTAACTGAAAAAATTTAAACCTTGTATTTAGAAGAACTAATATACTGCTGGAACTTATCACTTTAGCCTAAAAACCCTTATACCTTTAGTATTAATGGTTATTATAAAGTCCCCAATTCATTATTAAAATAAACTTAACCAAAACCAAATTTAACCATAGTAACAAGTGGTTTCCTATTTTTGCTCTCAACTTAAGTAAAACATTGATTGAAACTAAATTCTCTTAAATTAAATTCCCTGTAAATTCTCTTGTTGAATTTTCAAACTCTTTACAACCACATTGACTTATATTCAGTGCCAACTACATTTTTCCATTTTAATGTAGACGTATCAAAACCACTCAACAACTATGATACTCTGTAACTTGATCATCCATGGGCTTAAAGACTTATAGTTGAAAGTTACCTTAAACTCTTAAGACCGAGTTAGGTGACTATACTCGTAGAATCTTAAATACTCGTACGTTTTTAGCAGCCGAGTAAAAATTAATTGTAACTCAATAAAAAACATATTCCACATTTCAATTAACTTTTTTATGTGGAGTTTTTACTAACAAGTCACTTGTTCTTAAGCACTAACATTAATTTTATTAGTAATTGACAGTAGTACTTGACGGTATTCCAGGGTTAAATTGATTTATAATCCTTAATGTAACTATAGAGTATTATACTAATAGTTTTTTCTAATTAAGCTGTGTATTATTTATGAATTTCTAAGTTGAGTAAATGTACGATAAAATACAACTATTGCAGCAGACCCATCTACCCACAAAATTAGAAGTCAAAATTAATTATCTATACATGTTTGATGTTGTACAATAAGTTTCGGTCTATTCATAGATACCTCAGTGCAAAGGTGTATTCTATAGATTTGTGACGATATACCAGATTAGACCAATAGTAATATTGGGTTAATCTGAATAAGTGATCAATCGCTTATGAATAATGTTAGATATGACTAATCAGAACTATTTCAAATCCACCGGAAAAGATTATTAAGCCAGTGACTATCGGATGCTGTTGTTCTACCTTAAGACGAGTCACATCCCCCCCACGTCACTTGGAGTGTTACAAGTCACTTGACAAGATCCCCAAGCAGATTACTCCGCAAGTGATGACTGATGTTCTCGTCAGATCGTGTCTCATCTCGTCAAGTCACTTGCAGATTTATACTCCACTAACTAACATTGATCCAACTTTGTATTCTTGGAATGAGAAGATACTTCAGACTGATCTTAAGAGGATGAGCGTATTTGTGTACCATGTGTACTCAAGAAACGTGTCAGAAACATTAATCCAATATTTAATTTCTTGCTTTTTAAAGTCTAGTACTTAATGGCATGCATGATTTCAAGCATAACAGTAGATTATGTAACGATTGTATTATGAAGGCCTTATAAAGAAGTCACAAGTTAGATGTAATTTAGAACAAGGGCGAAGCGAGAGTTCTAAATAGACCTATCTCGCGAGTGGATTAAAGATTTAATACAATCGTTGTATACACCACTTTATCCTTAACCAATTTGGTAAATAACTGTAATAAACATGTTTTAAATATATTATTAGTGTTTAAATACAATGGTTGCATATACTACTTTACCTAAGAACAACTAAAATTTGATAAAATACTGTAATTATTATGTTATAAACTTAAAGGTTATATTCAGCGACTCATCCAAAACAAAACAATAAAGATGTAGCTTGACCAAATCGTCGTTTTCACTGACATATGATCACATTCCTTGATGTTATACGCATAAAATAATCTAAACTTGAATCGTAATTGAACAATCAGCTGATGTGGGGAATTTCATTATTTACATTACAACATTACTTTCATCAAATGATGTAATTATACAGAACCTAAATTTTAATGTCAAAACTTTACGTTTAAGACCTCACTAAGGAATGGGTTTGAATTTGGTTTATAATTGTTTCTATTTATGATTTTATTCGTAATACCTTCGTGTGCTTATTTCAACGGTAAAACGTTAAATTATTTTCTTGTGACCGTGTAATTGCAAGTTTTAGTTTCTTTAAATGCCTGAACTAAAAGGAGTGTGATCGATAATATGTGAGTGAAAACAATTCAATCAAGCGACATTTTTATTGCTAGTTTTTTGATAAGTAATCGAACATAACCTATGAGTTTTTAATATGAATATTAAATTGATTCGCCAAATTTAAGTTGGTCTTAGGTAAAGTATTATGCAACGATTGTATTCAGACACTAATGAAATATTTAAAACATTGGTTTCACTCGTGTTTTAAGTTAACTTCTAACATATCACTCGTGGCTTTAAGGCCTTTTCAATACAGTTGTTGCATAAACTTCTGTTTTGTCAAAGATAAAATATTTATATCAGTTGTATTAACTATTAATACTAATCTTGTTTCTTGTTTAAATTGTATATATTTAAGGATTCAAACAAAATCCTTTGGATTGTTAAGGGATATAAAATTTGAATTCGAGTTTTCTATTGGTTTACTTGTAGTCGATCTGTTGTAATTTTAATACCCAAAATAATAGTATATAATTTATAATTGTATGGGATGTAAAAAAATTGACATTAATTTGAAAGGAAACAAATTTTTCAAACGATTTTTGTAGGTCAAGTTTAAGTTTAAAACAATTAAGTTAAGTTTAAAACAGGTCAGTTTAAGAGGGCGTTGGAGTGCGGCCATGTTGGATTTATTTCCCATAAGAGCAATGCTAAACTTGTCCCCGGCATTTGTCATATAATTTCTTTATTTTTTGTACGATTGGTTCTGAATAAAGAGCGTTTGAATCTCAATTAAATTCACCGTTCCTTTTGCGAGATCGATTCTTTGTAAATATTTTATAAAATTCTGTAGAAAATGTTTTAAAAGTAGTAAAAAACTTGTTTTGTTATTTCAAGTTAGTAAAAAACACTACTTTTTATAAAAAAAATTATCTCGCAAACCAAATCCGCCTTGGCGAACCCTTTATTTAGAGCTATAAAGCATTATTTTCTGATTACAAATAAAAGATTTATTTGGTTTCCAGTTTAACATTGCTCTTATGAGGGAAAGACGGAATCTGAATTGACTCCAAAGCCCTCTTAAAGATTAAACCAGGCCTAACATTATCATTTGAAAATATAATAACACTTGAACAAATAGTCTAATGTTACGATTTTGAAAATATTTTATTATATTCATGAAATGCATACTTTTGTAATGAATGTTTAATTTTCATAATATTTATTAAATTACCAGTGCACTTGATAATTGGTAGATTCTTTACTTTATTGGCTTTACCTGAAAATACTTTTAGTCGTAAAAGAACTTTCCTAAAATTACAAAAAAAAAACTTCGTAAATAGCATTTAAATCTAATAATGTTAGTTTTAACATACTTTGAGGTTATTAAGTATTTAACTGCCCATTCATTTTTAAGTTTAATTTTAAATATTTTAATAATTAGTTTATTTAAGAATAGTAGAAGAAAACTAGTAAGACATTAAAAATAAAATAAATTAAAAATAATAGAGTAAAATTGACTACACTCTTGTTGACTTCGTATTGTGTGTTGTTTTCGTATTGTTACGTATTGACTTGTTGTTCTTATTGTTGTAAACGGAAGTGGTGCATTCTGTTTAAAAATTGCCGAACAAACGTTCATGATGAAGAGAATGGTGGATGTCCGAGCATTGTGACTGACGATCTGGTCACCGAAGTTGACCAAAAGATTTGTGAAAACGGATGTTTCGCAAATAAGTAAGCTTTCTTTGTGTTCCCCACCAGTTTCACGGAATTTGGAGGTCTGCCACAGTCATGGTGATGCACTATTGGATTGAATCGTAACAGGAGGTGAAACCTGAGTGATACATGGTAAATAATAGAAAACAATTCAGGCCAATGAGTGGGAGCACACAAGTTTCCCTATCAAACCTAAAGAAGCTCTAGTCACTCGTCTGACAGTGGCAGAATTCTATGACAGAATTAAAAGAATTTCACGCTTTGTCCTCCTTTATGATAAGTGCTTGAATATGTATGGTAATCATGTAGAAAATTAAAATGATGCTCTATTTTTGTGTTTTATTTGCGTGTCATATTAATTGTACCTGAAACTGAAACGACTCAATTTATTGAATCAAGTAGTTATTAATTGCATGTAAGCGGCTCTGTAATGGTAATAATGTATTGTAACATTCTGTATGCTAATTAATTAAACATATTTTGTAAAATGGCGATTGCCGTATGTACGAATAAAATAAAATATGTTTTTCTAGTACTAGTTTTTTTTATATTTATTTATTTATTTATTTTTATTCCAAAACGTCCTTTACTCTCTGAATATTCCTCGTAAATTACTGTTTTCCAACACTTTTGCCTGCATCATATCACAATTAGTTTTTAATTTGTTGAGTTTTATGTTACTGACACAATGAAAACTCTAATATGTGATAAGTTAAAATTTATGAACGTTATTCGGATTATGTTCTGCAATCAAGATGTGTTATATTAAAATGAACGTATATTTATAATTGTTTTAATATTAATTTTGCACTGATTGAAACTATTGGATTAGGAGGGTACTACGTAACAACCTTAAGTCTTCCATTAGCTCACAGATGGTTAAAATTTTAAGACTGAGGATAATCTTTAAGCATTTCCAAAATATATCTCGTCAATCCAACTAATATCGCGAATATGCTTTGCACATAACAGTTAGAACTGAAAATGATACTAATCACGTAAATATCTATTTCAACAATGTCGTACCCAGCACTTCCAGCGATGTATTAAGTTTTTTATCTTCTTATTTTTAATAATATTTAAGTAAAACCTGTATATAACAGTTCAGTAAAAAACTATGCACATTTTCTATATAATGTAATAAAAAAAGAATTACAGGCATAAAATTTAACTTATTAAATTCTGCCTAATGGTATATAATAAGTAAATATAATCCGTTGGTAAACCAAACTTTACAAAAGTAGTCAAACCTTTCAAAAAAAATTTTTTTAAGCTCAATACATATAGGCTCTGGTCAACATTACATATAGCTAATGATGGTGACCCCTTAAAATATTAGTTTTCTGTGTTGCACAGAGTAAGTAATTTTGCTGCTTGCCAGCGAGCGATGATAGCCAACTGGTGGAAGTTTGTTTTAAGCAGCTTAGCAAAGCATCCGCATCACAGCGTCCTGTATGTCGATCACTGGTATTAATTTGGTTAAACCATAAACATAAGTACATTGTTATACTTTTAAAACGCAAACCACCATTTGAAAAAAAATTTCAAATATAACACACATCTGGTCCTTCTTACTGTATAATTTAAAGGATTTTAATGATATATAATGTTTAGCTTTAGTGTTCAAACAGATCACTATAACATCTATAGAATTTGTTCGGGTTATATTTAGAACATGAAATTCCTGTTGTATTTACCAGGCCAACTTTTTTTTAAAAGGAGCTCTTGTCATTCCTCTTATTACAATTTTATAGTCGTCTCAAGTTCTTCCACATATTTTTACACGATATTTTTTATATTTCTTACATATCTCTATAGGGAATAATCTAGGAAGCTAAAATCGTTAGATCTTGAATTAGGGTATATTTATCTTCCCATTAGTCTATCGATAGAAAAACTTTATTGCATTATAAACGTAACATAAAAAGTACTCCAGAATTCAAGCACTCCAGGTAATTTACTTTGGGTATTAGTAAAATACGGCGTATTAAAACCAAAATTTTTATCAGCAGAATAACAACACTCATTTCAAAATAACTTTTCCGCGAATTTACTAAAGACCACCATTAAAATTTATAGAATTCGCCTTCTATAAATGTCAATAGTGATCTGTTTGAACACCAAAGTTGAACAAAATACCATAAAATACTTTAAGTCATAATAAATACGAATAACAAAAGACGTTTCATAGACATTTGTTAAATTTTGAAAATTTAATTTATTTTGTTTTTATATATAATATAATACTTATAGCAACATTGTTTCATCTGCTTATTCAATCGACTGTTTAGTGGTCAATCTCTTTAGTTCTCTCACATTGTATAACCGAAACATGAAAAAAGCTGCACAGCAGGCCTTTAAAGAGCAGCTATCCTATTCTTGTACCATAGGACAAGATCTCGTCATAGGACAGGATTGAGTTCAGTGATATAAGAATAGTAAACAATTTGTCATATGAATGATATGTTTAAATACTTTTTGCAATACATGCCCATTATTGAGACATCCTGACAAATAAATAAAAATTAAATCTTTTTACAATTTCAACTGTAAGATATCACATGATACACCGACAATCGCAAGAGAGCTCTCTGATGTCAGTTGAATAATCTGGTCAGGTATAATGTTATATTACTCTTCGTATGTTACATAGTAACATTTAAAATTCTTTTTAATAATAATTGTTACATTATGGTGGCCATACTACTTCTTTATTCAATGAAAATAAAACAACAGATATTCTATACGGTATTTAGAATCTTTTAGATCATCACATGTAAGATGTTTTAATATGTAATTACTTTTGTGATATACATTGACATTTTGAATAGTGAAGGTAAGTTTTACTGATACAAACAACACTTTTTTGATCAGAGCATTTTTTTAATATAAATTACATGTAAATTATATATCATATCTTTAGGAAATTTTATCGTAAACATTTTATGTCATTCTTCTTTTACTACATATGTCGACATAGCATAAGATTGGGATATTAATTAATGATGCTATGTAACAACAGGTCGACATTAGATATTTACAAGGCCGGTGTTTTGGACCTTTCCTTATAAAAAATAAAATAAATAAAGAGTACCATTGGTGTTGAAAAGCACAAAATAAAAAAAATACACATATAAAATAATGTTTAAGTAAATACAATGTTCCGTTCTAAATACACTTTTCTAAAAAAAAAAAAAAAAAAAAAAAAAAACATTACTTATTACAAAAATCAAGTGGAACTTGATATACCCACACACTTGATTTCCACCATAGTAATATTTCGTATTTCCATTTAAAATCTGATCGATTCCACATTGCCTCGGTTCTTGGATCGCTACGTCCGAGGAGTCAAGTCACCTCTGCTTTTCTAGACAGCTTTAAATCTTTAATATTTTTCGTATAGTTCATTCAGTGCGTTTGTTAAGGCATGTTCCTCACTGGGGTAAAAACAAAGAGCCAAACGTCGATCTCAGAACAAAAGCATGTTTCTCTGTTGTTACATTATGTAACACAGAAATAACTGGGTCGGTAAATTCAACAGTAAACAAGGCACAGCCAGTCGCATCAGTGCAGTGTTACATTCATCTACACTCAGCACACAAATATGTTAAATACAACAGTTAACATTTGGACATTATTTATTGACATCTACTTTTAACAGTGAAAGATTATAACAATGTTTAATTATTACTTTTACTACTTTATACACAAACTCGTTATAGACTAAACAATTTTCAAAACTAAAAAATTCTATAAGAATGAAAAATTATGCTTTTATTGTTTTAATAATATTAAAAAATCAAAGTGAAAACTTCAAGATGCAAGTTTGTTTTATTAACAAAGTAAAACAATTGAAAAGTAAATTTTAAAAAATTTTCGAAGGTGTTATTAAATTGGACTTAAAAAACATTTTTAAACGTCTATTAGACTGCTTATTTATGATGGTTACAAAAAAAAAAACTCGATTATAGTATTTATGTTGTTTAAATATGTCTCTGAAGCAATAAAACAACTGCATATTGTGTTAATTTATTTTTCATTTCTAAAAGTAATTTACTTTAATAGGCTAGGCCTATATTGTTTTAGACCATAGCATTGTAGAATTCGAATTAGATTATAGAGTTCAGTTTGATTCTGGTACGATTTGTTTAATTTTCTTATATTTATTTCTGCCGGTTTAAAAATTTATCATTATCTGAACCACATGTAATTTAGAAAGACATTTATCAGGTATCTGTTGAATATTTAACCTTTGTAAGATCGAATATGGTTCATATTAATCAGAAGTACATCTACTATGTGTGATGTAAAGTTTCATTACGAATTAGGGCATAAAACTCAGCCAATTGTGACATTTTAACGAGCCGCGTTCATCAGATGTTTCGTTTATTGTAACAATGCTTGTTTGGCTGTGACATAACGACTATTTGGTAGTGAATTTTAATGAGGCTGAGCTTGTGATTTGAATTGTTGAGTTTATAACATTTTACTTTGTAATGAGTCGGTATTTATTATTTAACTAATTTGTAATTTAACAAATATCTTCAAAAGTAAAGAAGGATTTGAAAAAAAAAAACATTTTTATTTCGCTTTTAAACAGTACTGTAATGTGTAAAAAATGTTTGATTTCCATAACGAATAACTTTTGCTGATATTAACATTATCAAGGTTATTTTCTGTTTTAAACTATGTTTGACCTCAGCAAATACAGACGTAATTGAAATTATACAAAATAAAAATTAGTTAAATAATATTGAATGTTCTCACGTCATTACTCGTACTATTATAAGATAATCCTTCGTTACACTACACCATTATTTCACATTACATCTATATATACGATATTAAATATTAAATATATACGATATATTTGTACATAATTTTTAATATTGACGTGTCTATTTGTCACGGATTCCTCAACTACGTTATGTCGGTTTGAGGAAGTTTAAACATAACTAAATACAGTACTGAATATCTAACGTTGCTTCACAGTCGAACCACGCTAGAATGCATTCTAATCTAGCTCTTACATTTTAGGCATTTATTAAACAGGTTTTTATTTACTTTAGATTACCACATTAGTATAGGACTCTTTCATTGTATAAATGAGATTGCAAATTTATTATATTTCCATATATATTTTATTCAGATAATATTAATTTTTAATTGTTATGTAAACCAAAGTTGGTTGTTTCGGAAAGGTGGATGTATTAGCCTCCAGAAAGATTATATTTTAAAATATGTGTGAATAAACCATTCGTTTTTTTTTTATTATTTATTACCAATTTTGAATTCAAATCATTTATGTAACGAACATACAGGAGAGTAAAATATACAGGGTGAGTTTTAAGTCCCTTCTCCCCGATTTATTTCCTATACGGTAATTTATTTCCTGTATAAGGTTTAAGCTCCGCACATCTATGTTATATCTAAATATCTTGTTTGTCATGTGTTCATTGACTCTCCACCTTCAATGAGAGACGGTCCAAGAGGAGTAAGGTGAGATTCTCAAAAGTAAGCATAGGTTAATATGTACATCAAACTAAAGGTCTTTTAGTATAAAAGAATGCTGAAAATTGGACCTCTAACGAATGACCGAGTCAAAAATGGCAGGCGATCAAACTTTGCATAAAATCATATTGCTGTAAACAAAAATGTAATAACTCCCTATAAACTCAACCTTTTGAAGTCAGGATTGTGAAAACTTTCCTAGAATACAAAGCCCTTTAAATTTTTGATGTATGATATAAGATAGGCCAATGAACTAAGATAGGCCAATGATAGTTCTCAAGACTTCCTTTAGTTACGTTCCTCATTGAAGTCTTCAGAGAAACTGCATTGGCTTAAGTCATCTGATACATCATTTTAAAGGGCTTTGTATTATAACCAGTTTGCCACAAACCTGGCCTCAAAGATGGAGTGTATCGGGAGTTATTGAATTTTTGTTTTTACAGCAATATGATTTTATGCAAAGTTTGATCGCCTGCCATTTTTGATTCGGTCATCTTTTTAAGGTCCGGTTTTCGGCATTGTATTTTACTAACCGAGTGACCTTTTTGTGACCTTTAATGTACATATCAACCACAGGCTAACATTTAAGAATCTTCTCCTTACTCCTCGTGGACCGTGCCATTTTGGAAGGGGAGAGTCGATGAATCATTGAAAAACAAGATATTTAGGTCTAACGTAGATGTGCGGAGTTTAAAAATTCTAAATTATACCGTATAGAAAGTAAATAGGGGGAAGAAACTTAAAACCCAAGCTGTAGAAATACATGTACTAATGTTCTGTAGAAAAAGAATTTATGAAGTAAATATTACAGTAATATTGTAATTTAATGCCACTCAGTTACCCATTCACATTTAGTATTAGTTCATGGTTAAAATGGCTCACAAAAGCTAGATGTAAGTTTTTCACACTTTTGTATTGATTCAACAGTTAATCTCACAAGTTCACAATTACCATGATGGCAAATGGTGTTTGGCAAACTGATTTGAACAATCAACACCAAACACAAACACAATCACTATGTTTATCAAAATGCAAAATGGTCAACCCCAAACAACGTTCTGTTTGTTTTCAAAGCATTAATTGCTGTAAATGTCTTTAGCTTTAAAAACTTTATATTGAATTAGTTCCGATTTGGGTCATTGTACTCTTCTAATTTAGAGTTATGATATGAAATGCATTAAATTTATACTTATTTTGAAAATTATTTTTGATTCTAAACTTTTCGTCTCTCATATATGACAAAAAATTATATTTAATTTAAGAGGATTTTAGGTACCAAGTTTATTAGGCACCAAGCTGTATTGAATTGAGTGCGATCGTTAAGATATTTTAAAATTAATGTAAGACTTTATGCTATCCTTGAATATAATACAGGACTAATTTCATAATAAAAAACCAATATTATTATTTTAAATGTTAAAATTCCTAAAAACAAATTAAAGAAAATTTATATGCAACCTAAAGCAGAAATTAATTGAAAAAGGGAGACAATTCAAATTAAAGTTACTGTGATCTATTTATAGTCCAATCAAAGCAAAGACATAACTAATCGAAAACCGGGATTGTCTGAAACTATATTTCTCCATATTAAATAGGGAACGACAACCTTTTTTCAATATATTACAAACATTGAAATAGGAAAAATGATAAAGTACGGGAGACAATAAGACCCCATGCAGTAACTGGAGTTGTGGTCTTTAATTGGGTAACGTTAAAAGCTTTCTGCTCTAGTTGTTTGGAAGCTAGAGCCAATCGGGGTAGTGTGCAGTTTCTATTTCTCATAATGAGATTGGAGGAGTTTAAGAATAGGTGGAGTATTCTATTATAATGGTTTTGCTTATTGAAATTCATTGTAATGGTTTGATTAAAACTCTATTGAAATGGAGTAAATCTATATTAGCCTAAATTAGGAGAATAATATTTACTAAACGATAGTCATCATTATCTCTTATTTTATTGCATATTTGGAATATATTAAGAAGAATATTTTTATTCCAACTTCATTAAACACATCAGTGAATAATGCTTGTGAACCTGATTCCCAAAGTCATTATCACTCCATCTGAACAATTCAAATGACAATGTATATACAGTCAGTCAATACTGTTGAAATGGATTGCAAATTTTAAAATTAAAATAAGAGTAGCCATAATGTTGTTGAAAAAACACGCAGACAAAAATAAATCATTGGATGAGTTGCTACAGTTTTAAGGGATACTCGAAAATTTCTATGTCTTAGCTGAACCTGTTACGTAGTGTGACCTGAAATATTTGTTTAATTAAGTCGGTAGTAAAAGTTACAAACAAAGTCGCTAAAATGACACTTTCTTTGGCGAACCAGCTTTTTCGGTGTTGCAGGGGATGAGTATAGGACATTAATAATTTACACTTTCCATGAAATAATGTCACTTTACAGCCGGAATAGCAAGCCATTTGTTTATATTACAATTCATGCGTGTTAATAACATTGTAGTAAGCATTAAAAAGCTTTTAGTGTTAATGAATTTGTTTAAAGTATTATTTATTCTATCGTGAATAAGTAATTGCAAATGAACAAACTATTCAATATCAATCTGTCTCACAATCTTGATGAATTTTGTTTCAATAAAATTAAAATACTTTCTTAAAGTAAGC
Organism: Neoaliturus tenellus; assembly: GCA_030545055.2. Classification (NCBI taxonomy): domain Eukaryota; kingdom Metazoa; phylum Arthropoda; class Insecta; order Hemiptera; family Cicadellidae; genus Neoaliturus; species Neoaliturus tenellus. The sequence goes on from CM061533.1 coordinate 77,511,666, forward strand.
TAAATTGTCCAAAATGTCATCTTCCTACTACTTGACGCTCATGACCTAATTTAGAGCTTTACTGAGCGGCACGTTTACGGCCTTTTTATGGTATTTGCCCCGGCGTTTCGGTTACTTTACTTTTATGCTATCTGATGAAGTCTTTAGTACTTCCCTTATTTATTTAGTCGTCACCTAAATAGTGAATATAAAAATTCTAATCTGATTGTACACAATATTCTTGTTTATGGATCACTTCTTTTTTTAATATATTGGAAATAGTAGTAAGTTATAAAGCCATTTATTTAATTTATGAGACGAAAATTAATGTGCATGGCGAACTCTTGATAGTATACTTGATAATCTTTCCTATCTTAACGTTATACTAATAATTTAAACATTATACTTTATACTTGGTTTATTTTCGTATCGTTCACTAATATATTTTTTACAGGTTTGAAAAATAGTTGTTAATGTTTAAGCATCAAACGTTCATCTTGTTAATTATTGAGGTCATAAGGCTTTGGAATTTCGCTATTCAACACTGATTATAATTTGGTTTAAGATTGTATAATTAGACTAACAAATAATAGTATTGCTAAATAGTAAAAAATTTTATACAGTATTGTAAAAACTTAAAATTTTTCATCAATATTATAATTGGTTATAAAATGCATTTTAAAAAAAAGATTGGCTAAAATTCTCAATTAAGTTTATAGTGGTATAAATTGTTAAATTTATACAATTTTATATTGTAGTTTAGTTATCAAAATAAAATTGCCACATTGTTTTACAAAACCGCTAATATTTTATTTTAAAGAACCAACTCAATAGAGAGTTATTACAATTAAATTAAAACTTTTTAATATTATCCTTCTTAAAAACTACTAAATTATATCATTGATTAGCCTATAAGAGGAAAAAAGGTCTTAGACAAAAATTCATATTTAAATCGAAAGGACAACGAAGAAGAGAGAAATAATTAATAAATGCCAACGAAAGAAGTAGTTTAAGCAAAGAGCCCAAAGTCCTTTGTCTTTGTTCCAATACTTCTATTTCCAGGAATAGCAGTTCATCAATGACACGTGGCGATCATTATGAAACACCCGCCATTATCAGGCTGTGTGACATAGTGCTGAAACTGAGAGCAGTGCATTGGACTAGTTGTCAGAACGAAATGATAAAGTAAAATCATATAGTAAATGTACATTCTGAAACGAAATAATAACGAACATAATTTCACTCAAATTACTAAGGTTTACTTGAAATTATAATTAATATATTTTCAATATTCGGACTGATAGCTAATAAGTAAGTTAAAAGCCTAAAGATTTAATAACATTCACTTTGCTTGGTAGCGTCTAATGTTACTTATCACTACATTAAGTGACTTTACATTTACATATATATACCATATATATATATATATATATATATATACATATATATATATATATATATATATATATAATACGCGAAGCCGTTTTTTGTGATCACTACTCCTTCCTTATTTCTGGACCAATTTTAACGTTTGAGGTGTCAAAAGATTCGTCTTAGTTCTTAGTTTTGCAATAAGGTTTTAGATATTTTATATTTTTGTTCTGAAGGGCACGGGAAGCCCTTAAAGTTCATTTTTTATCCATAAGATTAACATGGGGAATAATTTGTATTGAATTTGAAAATAAAACAGCTGTTGATAGTATAACAGACAAACACATGTTAACAGCTAAATAGAACCATTGATTATGTACACAACGGTAGTGTACATAGTCAATGATAGAACTTAAAATGTTTTATGCAAAGGGGCAAAGTTTTATTTCCAGGTACATGGGTAAATGCAGCGCATTGCGCTGCACAGGTACCCCTAGTTATTAGTATTATGATAATTAAAATATGTATTTATTTAGCATTTACTTCTTAAAATTTGTTGTAAAATTTTAAGAAGTAAAAAAATACATAATTTATATACAAACTGAAAATGAAATGATCGAGATAGTATTCTTTAAGAATATTTTTACAACAACAAAATGAATAATTTTAAATCAAAACAGTTTAAATTTGATAGCTTGGTGCAGCTTAAAAATATAAGCTATTAAAATTTCATCGACACACTATTTTACTATAAGTAGTTTAAAGTTATCCTAGTTATATAGGTAACAGCTAGGCAATTATATATGTTTTGGCATATCTTCTACCTTATTCGACGAATAGAATGCCAATACATTTCAGTTTCTATAATATAAGAGTATTTTATGTGTTGTAACAATTTTAAATACCATCTAGACGTGATGTTCAGTAATGTCCTTGGACCAAACAATAACCTTTACTGTTGCCGGCGAGCTCTTTGTGCATTGTTGACACTGTGCCATTGTTTTGTCCAACATTATAATTCTATTGTGTAGCCACACGCACCCTTTTAACAGAAATTATTTCTATTCAAACATAAACTAAAGAAAATAATAAACTAGTTTTATTTTTAACAGATGTTACAATTTAAAAATCTAATATCACTTTTTTAAGAACAATTGTGTGTGTATCCGATGACATTGAACAAAATATTAGTAAAACAATTTACAAAAATGTGTGTTTGTGAATTTTTTATTACAAATTTGTCGAAACACGACACCAACACTATAGTTAGTAGTATGGTGACTAGGTAGTTGGAGGATATGGGGGCTAGCTAGACTTGTGAGTGGCGAACGTTAACAAAATCATCATGTGGATTCACATTGTTGTGGCTGACATTAAAATTCCCCGGCTCGCTGTCTGCTGTGACAGCCGCTGCAGGTTACGGCACATTGATGACGTCACTGATATGCGTCCTGCCGTTGTTGCCGACTGCTAATGCATTTTTATGTTATTTAATTGCCACAAATAAATAAAAATGTAATTAAATAGAAATACTATTATGCCCTTTAAAAATAGCTTCTCATTAATGCAACCATCTAGCTAGTCTACTGAAGTATATGAAAATAATAATTTTCCTATACATGAAAAAGAACCATCACAGTTTTTATAGTTCATACAACACTGGACCAGAAAGTGAACTTGAACTGTCCAGCATATCTAATTTCTTGGATACCTCATTTCACTCCTGAACCATTATACGGGTTGCGTCTGTTTACCCGGTTCGGCCTTAGTTAATGATGAAAAGATTATCTTCCTTGCTTAGAATGGGTGCATGACTGGAGCATGGCAATGCTGTCTGTTTAACGAAATTGTATATAATGTCAGCAAATTGTAAATAGATACCTTACAACGATAGAGAGAGGAGAATTGTTGTTAATTAGCCCCTTAAATTATATATACCTAATTAATTTAGAAAATGTATAATAATATGCTCCAGATTAAAAAAAAAGTAAAATAAACCATTACTAAATTTTCAGATTTTTGTACATAGATCAAACCAAGCATTAGTCGTATGTTATAAATCAATGTTAAGAGATTGACATATACTTGCTTAGTAAATATGACAATTCAATTGTAACATTCTTTAACCAAAAGAAGTGTTTATTGCATAAAACATTTGTAACGACAGTGTGTCCTTTAACTTGCTGTTTATAACGCTTATCAAGAAACACGTAAGTCGTGCATAATCCCCTCAAGATAAATGGGAACATTGGAACTATTGTTGGCTGCTAACTGGTATGCAGACTCCCATTGTCCTTTGCCTTGTTGATTGGGCTCTACGTTTCGTTTAAGAATACTAACTATTGTTGATACTTACATTTTTTATTATATATCCATTCCGACTCATCACTCACTATGCTTTACAATTTTGAACTATTTTTACCGTCACTTTCATCTTGTTGATGTCCTTAATTAACTGTAAATAAGCGAGCACGTTCAATCTGCTTCCTCGCCTCTACTTATACAAAATCATCAATAATAATAAGAAAAAATGCTTTAATGGTTTAAGTAATATAAACCTTATCAAACTTCTATAAAAATTACATGGAAACTTACGAAGACAATGTTCATGATTTGTCTCAAAAGTAAATAAATAAATAAATATACAACATTCTAATTCTAAAATAAATATCTAACATTCTCTATTTAGTTATATAAAATGTTACATTAACTTTAACTTAATCAGACGTTTTCAGTTCTACCAGTGGCTTTCAGGGGCAAAGTCCACTAAAACTCCAAATGGTGATTTTATCTGCAAAAATAAGTTTAAATTCATTGCCTCCTTGCAAAGTTACTCTATTTCTCAATTTGTTTTTGTTGGCTATACATCACTAGAATAATTAAACATTTATTATTATTATTATTATTATTCTAGTGATGTGTAGCCAATAAAAAAACTTCGATGTTTAATACCATCAGGAATACAAGATCATACCGTAAAGAATTACTGTATTTCTTCTCAAGCTGTACTACGAATTAAACGTGTGACATTTGTATTTTCTAGTAAAATGTTACCTAAATTGTTCAAACTTTATACATGGTATAAAACTAGTAAGGAACCAATGCCGTTGTATTAAAATATCGTTGTCTATTTTGTGAAAAAAAAGAAAATCTATAACACTGTTATACTGCCGGACGCAATACCATTAAGAATACAATATAAATAGTTTTACCCTTAAACGTGTATAAGATGAGTTCGTCAATCAAGTAAATAATACAACCTGACAAAATAGTTATTGCACACTCTGTATCCCGAGACCACTGTGCCCCACATTCCTTTCATGCCCCCGAAAACCGTGTTTCCTGTACCCTACTATGCCCCCGAGCTCCAATGGGGCGGAGCCCTGGTAACTATGGATACGTTTGGTATTTTCCCCACGTCCTTGCCCCTCAAGCTTTAAATTGAAGAATCATACGTTACACTGTCTTTTTCTAACTCTATATATTTTAGGAAGTCGATTCGCTTACGAAATCTCTTTTATAGATTGCGTAAAAACAATTAAACAAAAATACTTACTTTCCCATTTAGTTATTAGTGCAAAGAGTCGTATTTTTGTTTCTATTTATAAAATTTTACAAACATATTTATTCACTTTGTGTTTATTTTATGTAGGTAATCAATTTTTTTAAGTGTATTGTTATAAATTAAAAAAAAATATATTTCTCATTTAGTCTACGTTTGTTCATTACTTCCGTGATACAAAGCATTAACGGATAAAATAGAGGAATTATGATTATAAAGAAGTAATGATGGTTGAGACGGCAATAATAATACACAAAATGGTTAAGTTTAATTTTTTTATTACTTGTTTGGTGACCCTAACACAAATTATAATATTATCCGAATTATTTTAATAGGCCTAACTCATTACACTACTCATTGCTGAAATGCTTCATGTGATTGTGTCTTTCATTGTGTGGACATCTCGTCCTGAAGAATAATTCATATTCCATACAAGTACAAACAGACTCGTTAGCACCTCAGAATGAATGGAGTCTGATGTTGTAAGGTGTGTGAAGCGTAAGACACGGTAATGAGCAAAATATTCTGCCGGTGTGAGTCTCAGTCCAGTCGGGGACACACCAGGCTTGTTTGAACCAACATCAGCTCATATATTTTTATATTTTTTTTTAAGTTTTTATCAAAGCGTTATTCTTGACTTAATTTTGTTGGAAATAAATTGTTAATAACTAAAAAAATAATGCGAATACATGCATTATAGTCACATCAACCAATGTCCGTTTTTTACTACATAAATGGTTACATTGTATTAGAATAAGTATCGGGTGTCCATTAAGTACTTTCCTGATTTAATAGCTTTGCTGTACGGAAACCATTAGAGCCACACGCATCTCGCACTTCTTGTTTTCAGACAAATTAACTAATTTAATCTAGTTTTTTTATTAGGATCGTGTAAACAGCTATTAGACAGTAATTCAGTTTACTTACAATGAAGTCAAAATCAGGAAGTGCCAAATCAGGTGAGTCAGCAAGAGAAGTGGCAGAGTGTCTCATGGTTCTAGGAAAATCACTACCCTATTACTGTCACGACAATTTTTCCACATGGATATTTTGAACATGTTCAGCCAATTTAAAAAATTTGAAGCGATCATATGCACATTTTTGTAAAAGAGTCATTGTTTGCCACTAATGAAATACTAACCAAACCTGGAACGAACTAATGGAGCCTGAGGGTCAACCTCTTCACATTTAAAAAGCTGATGATGACGCCGTTGCTTAGGAACATATCCTGATTCAGATGTTTCTACACTAAAACAGTTTATGGTTCACCGTAAGTAATAATTCTCTCGTAAAAAGCTATGATATATCTTATTAAAATAACACAGTTGAAAAAAATTCTAATCGTATGTATTGTTACTCTATTGTACATTTATTTCATTTTTCAAATTTAGTATAGATATTCATACAGAGTGTGGTTCAGTTTGTGGGTTAAGGGACAAAAGAGGCTATTATAATGGATGGCGTGTGAGGGAGGGAAGAAGAGGGGTGAAGAGGGAGGAGAAAGGGAGTAAGGGAGGGAGGACTGCAGGTGACGGAGGCCCTCGCAACTGGAGTGGAAAGCTTTTAGTTCCAATGTGAGGTTTGGCAATACGGCGACCCCCGACTGTAATCCTTTATTGCCTGGAGGCCTCCTACTGTACGATGTATTGACAAATCATGTCAATGTTTGTTGCATTTAATGCACATTGTTCTAATAATTTATCTCCAAAACGATTTAAAAAAAATTAAACAAATCTTACAGATTCAACTCATACACAAAAAAAAATCGGTAAACTTTAAATTCTTAAATCCAATCTTAATTGATAATAAACAAACTCTCCAAAAAGTTCTCAATCTAAATGTTATGTGATTGTTATGAAACAGAAGATAACTGTTATAACGCACACAAATAAATATCAGTACAAGAGTTCCGAGTCATGCATTCCACACCGCGCTTATTGCAAGCCTTAAGAAACATATGCATCAGCAAGGCAAATCAGCTAGTCTATCAGCTGCAGACACAGCAGCTGAATCAAAAAAAATAATCATTAATCTGAAAAAAAAGCTTACAAACTGTTGCAACAGACTTCTCGACTAACAAATTTCCTGGCCTGTTCTTCATACTGGTCCCACCTAGTATTATCTTTCCTACATAGGATAGTGCTACGCCTAAATGATGAATTAAACAATCCTGTAGTATTAAGTAAGCATCATATTTGAAACCTATAAATAAATCAAATAATACTCTAAGATCTATTCGAAAATCAAGCAAAAAAAAAAATCTTACTGATTCATTATCACAAAAATAATAAAGCTCTTTCCTCATACAACATGAAATAACACATAACATTTTCGGCCAAACTATAAGCTCGATTAGTTCGCATTTTAAAATCCCTCTTGAAAAGCATAGCCCAAAAATAATTCACAGTACCTAACACTCAAACAAATCATTTTACTATTGTGGGGGGTGGGGTACAATCAATATCAACATCAATGTGTTTTTTTTCAGCCTGCATACATTGAGACAACCCCTGCCGGGGACTTCCTTCCCGACACAAACACATACTTCACAACTGGGTCCGAGACTTTCAACTCGAAACTACACACAATTTAATTCAACCGCGTTGGGGACTGTCAACTCTAAACCTATTGCAAAACACACTTAATGGCAACCATAGTGATAGGCATTCACTTACCTGACACAAAACATAATAAAACTGATACCAATGTCACTTTCTGCATGATCTATGCCTTCGTGGCACAAAACATAAAAAACTCATCGTGACATGGAACCTCGTAGTACATAACATAAAAACTCCACTACACATGGAAACAATAACATCGAATCTAAATATCTAAAAGGCCCTCTAGGGTCAACTTAGACACATCATAACCAACATTGTAAATATTGTAAGATATAGCCCTACATTATTTGTTACCCAAAAATACCCCTGATATCCTAATATACCAAGCATATATTGATTCAAAATTGTAATTCTAATAAAATAATAAATGTGTAAGTTGTTTGTAACCCAATAATAATATTATTATTGGCATATAAAAAAGTAGCTCATAACACCTACCAGGACTAGCCTAGAAAGATCACAAGACATACATAAATCAATCCACAGATCAATACAACGATTACTAATAAAGAAACAAGATAATATATATCAAAGCCTATATTCGTGATACAGAGTGTCCAGATCTATTCATTATTAAGCAAAATTACACCTCAAAACTCATCATAGAAACCATGACAGCGACATTCATATTCAAGTAGAACCGATGCGAACTATCGTATCTAAATAGCAGAAAATCATGTGCGAATGTTTTTAACGTCTTCAAATAATTAATTTTACTCGTGATAAACAAACTTATATACCAGATATATTTAATAAACTATGTAAATATGTTACTAAAAGAAGATTTCATTATAAAAAAGTAAATATAAAAAACTGTTGCAATATAGTTCTAATTTTATTGACACAGTATAGATGAGAATTCCATTAAAATCATACTAGAATTCTGGGAACTATAATTAACTAAGGTTTCTACAAATACGATTTGACTCTAATGAGAAATGGCAATTATGACCGTAGGTGATTAGTATGCATTTAGGACACTCAAAGCCAGCCGATAGGTTTAGGAAATAGCTTTATGAACAATAGCTATTTGATTAATGCGAACTAAACTTACCGGTTAGGTAAATGTTATAATGTAAACCTTAATTTTTATGTTAAATAGTATATTATAGTAGAGTATTTTTTGTGAGGGAGAGGCGGGGAAAATGCATTACGAGCACAGATGGCCAGCCTGTAGTGTGAGGCTCCCCTAAAAAACGGATTTACCCACTAAAAAACCTCCTCTACTCTTGAAGATTCTAATCTGGAAATTGTTTATCACATTACGTCAGGCTAAGCCTAAATTTTGCTTACGCCTGTGTTGCTCGCTCCTTATCCAGCTACTCAATCAAGGGATCTGGGCCACTTCGCGTGAATTATAGTAGAGTATGGTATTTATTTAAATTTATTAATTAATTATTTTTTATCAAACATAACCAAGACAAAAGCAAGCCCCCAAGCAGAGTCGGCAAATAGAAAAATCTTTTGCGTAGTTTAATCTCAGTAACATAAATTTAAATTAAAATATCCGTTGAATCAATCGAATTTTCTACCTGTAACATAGCTCCCAATTGCCCCGATCAATTCCATAAATTATGACTAATAATAATTAATTGAATGCTTGAACTCTTATTTCAACAAGGAGTGGGGTTTGTAATTACAGACTCCGCCACATTATTAATCTACTTGGATATCTCTCAATAAGCTCCATGACACCGATCCTCGTTACAAGATCCAGAGCGGCAGTTTAGCCGGTGATTGCTAATGTTCCCAGAGTGCCTGTCATGTCTCGTCAACTCACTCGGATAGCTCTCAATCAGCTGCATGACACCGATCCTCGTTACAAGATCTAGAGCGGCAATTTAGACGGTGATTGCTAATGTTCCCTGAGAGCCTGTCATGTCTCGTCAACTCACTCGGATACCTCACAATCAGCTGCATGACACCGATCCTCGTTACAAGATCCAGAGCGGCAGTTTAGCCGGTGATTGCTAATGTTCCCAGAGTGCCTGTCATGTCTCGTCAACTCACTTGGATATCTCACAATCAGCTGCATGACACCGATCCTCGTTACAAGATACAGAGCGGCAGTTTAGCCGGTGATTGCTAATGTTCCCAGAGTGCCTGTCATGTCTCGTCAACTCACTCGGATAGCTCTCAATCAGCTGCATGACACCGATCCTCGTTACAAGATCCAGAGCGGCAGTTTAGCCGGTGATTGCTAATGTTCCCAGAGTGCCTGTCATGTCTCGTCAACTCACTCGGATATCTCACAATCAACTGCATGACACCGATCCTCGTTACGGGATCCAGACCGGCAGTTTAGCCGGCGATTGCTAATGTTCCCTGAGTGCCTGTCATGTCTCGTCAACTCACTCATATATCTCGCAATCAACTGCATGACACCGATCCTCGTTACGGGATCCAGAGCGGCAGTTTAGCCGGTGATTGCTAATGTTCCCTGAGTGCCTGTCATGTCTCGTCAACTCACTCGGATACCTCACAATCAGCTGCATGACACCGATCCTCGTTACGGGATCCAGAGCGGCAGTTTAGCCGGTGATTGCTAATGTTCCCAGAGTGCCTGTCATGTCTCGTCAACTCACTCGGATACCTCACAATCAGCTGCATGACACCGATCCTCGTTACAAGATCCAGAGCGGCAGTTTAGCCGGTGATTGCTAATGTTCCCAGAGTGCCTGTCATGTCTCGTCAACTCACTCGGATATCTTACAATCAACTGCATGACACCGATCCTCGTTACAAGATACGGAGCGGCAGTTTAGCCGGTGATTGCTAATGTTCCCTGAGTGCCTGTCATGTCTCGTCAACTCACTCGGATATCTCACAATCAACTGCATGACACCGATCCTCGTTACAAGATACAGAGCGGCAGTTTGGCCGGTGATTGCTAATGTTCCCTGAGTGCCTGTCATGTCTCCTCAACTCACTCGGATATCTCACAATCAGCTGCATGACACCGATCCTTGTTACAAGATCCAGAGCGGCAGTTTAGCCGGTGATTGCTAATGTTCCCAGAGTGCCTGTCATGTCTCGTCAACTCACTCGGATATCTCACAATCAACTGCATGACACCGATCCTCGTTACGGGATCCAGAGCGGCAGTTTAGCCGGTGATTGCTAATGTTCCCTGAGTGCCTGTCATGTCTCGTCAACTCACTCGGATATCTCGCAATCAACTGCATGACACCGATCCTCGTTACGGGATCCAGAGCGGCAGTTTAGCCGGTGATTGCTAATGTTCCCTGAGTGCCTGTCATGTCTCGTCAACTCACTCGGATACCTCACAATCAGCTGCATGACACCAATCCTCGTTACGGGATCCAGAGCGGCAGTTTAGCCGGTGATTGCTAATGTTCCCAGAGTGCCTGTCATGTCTCGTCAACTCACTCGGATACCTCACAATCAGCTGCATGACACCGATCCTCGTTACAAGATCCAGAGCGGCAGTTTAGCCGGTGATTGCTAATGTTCCCAGAGTGCCTGTCATGTCTCATCAACTCACTCGGATATCTTACAATCAACTGCATGACACCGATCCTCGTTACAAGATACAGAGCGGCAGTTTAGCCGGTGATTGCTAATGTTCCCTGAGTGCCTGTCATGTCTCGTCAACTCACTCGGATATCTCACAATCAACTGCATGACACCGATCCTCGTTACAAGATACAGAGCGGCAGTTTGGCCGGTGATTGCTAATGTTCCCTGAGTGCCTGTCATGTCTCGTCAACTCACTCGGATATCTCACAATCAGCTGCATGACACCGATCCTCGTTACAAGATCCAGAGCGGCAGTTTAGCCGGTGATTGCTAATGTTCCCTGAGTGCCTGTCATGTCTCGTCAACTCACTCGGATACCTCACAATCAACTGCATGACACCGATCCTCGTTACAAGATACAGAGCGGCAGTTTAGACGGTGATTGCTAATGTTCCCTGAGTGCCTGTCATGTCTCCTCAACTCACTTGGGCTTCAACTTGCAAGACTGGCAAAACTTTATATCAGAAAGATAACAACTACGCATACCCATCTCCTCTTGATGTGTAACTAAAATAAAATGTTTTGTGGGTTATATTACAACTAACTAAATCCAAGAAAAAAATTATTTATTCTAATTTTTCTTCTTCAAGTTAGAGTGCATAAACTGTGTGATGAGGTTTAACCAACTCCCCCATAGCAATAGATATGCAAACACAGGAATAGGCAATATTATTTTATGATTCATTCATTTCCCATGCGTATTTAGTGGAACTGACTAACTAATTAGGTGTTCTGTCAATGGAATTCATGTGGATGGATAAATATTCAATTATAACTCTGATACATTATATTTGTTACAAAAGTTGTTTGTATAAAAATATCTATCAAAATTGTAGAATATGAGAGATATGAAGGGACAATTTCCAGTAAAAATGGAAGCATGGCAACATTTTCTTTTTCATCAACAAATTAAAATTAATGGAGGAATCAAAATATAATTTTTTATTTTAATATAATATATTTAATACAAAACCTAGCAATTATGTTTTTTCCTTCATTTTAATTAAACTCAAACTAATTATTATTTGAACACTCGTTGACACTTATATTTTGGAATTACTTGTTTCAAAATTTTGCTAAATGTGCAATTATTCCATAAACCCACGGGCTGAGAAAACTTTAAAAGTGCTATTTGAATGACGTCAGACATAGGTCCAAACACACCGGCCATGTGAGTTTTGATTAAGCCTTCAGCAAAATGCACATACATGGTAGAAGACATAGTGGCAACTGTGTATTGTACATGTTCTAACTTGAACCTTTTAATTCTTTCATCGTAGGTTTTATATTTATTATTGAGACATAAGTCATATAACTTGTCAGGTAGGAACATATCAGGATAAACTAGCGTATATTTACTGATTATTCGTATACCTCATGCTTTCTCTCTCATCAGTTTTATAATATATAACCATAAAATATATAAAACATTTGAGGGATAATATTTACTACTTGCAGTATAGTTAAATAATAAACAAATTTCACCCCCCCCCCCACCCCCCCAAATATGGCTACATTACCCTATATGACTTGGATTAATATGACCCACAGCAAATGATACCATCAAAATAAAATTCTACTAAAAGCGAAAAATAAGTTATTAAATACAGTATACAAGTTCGTTCTACTTAATTGACACACATTCAACTCCGAAAGAAGGCATTTCTCATTCAAAAGTAGTTCCAGACACGATCAACTCGGTTTCTGGTCCGACACGAATTCGCTGCCTATAATTTTCCACCTGGCTGACCTGTTTAAGTTGTTTTGCTTGCATGAAATGTAGTTCCACAGTCCCAACTACAAGTTTTAACTCAACCATTGACAATATTTCAATACGACAGTTAACATTTATGTTACAATTATTTTTGAGTTTTTTTACTACTAAATAATAATACAATTATTATCACGGAAGAAATTTTCTACTGTACTATGAAAAATTAATTCATTTTTGTGAACGGTCATCGTTGAACTCACCAAAAGTTCAGTAGCAATAAGTTAAATTGTTTAGTAATTTTAAATAACGCATTTACAAAGCAAACTTTGAATTTCTTATTAAAATGTATTTAATATGAAGTATTTGAAGTATTTGAAGTATTTGGCTAGGATAAAAAATTATAGAAGTTTTTAAGGTGTTACATAAGAAATTTTCTTTTCATTATTAAAATATAGTTATGATTGATGGTAAGATCATTAGGTTACACAAGAAAGAAATTGGTTAAATATCACCTTGTTATATCGATATCCCTTTGTACCTCGATAATTATGTTTTATGACAACTTTAACGAACTGGTTATTTCCTGCGATTTTTTTTCTCTGTGAAACTAATTTACTGGACTGAAAAACATAATATTTAAACTAAATGTTTTATTAAATTAGCATTCCAAAATGTGAATTAAACAGGTGAGAAAAAAGAAGAAATGAGATAATTTAATTTCAAACGCTGATATTAAAATTTTTTTCTGATCTATTATAACTTTACTAGACTGTGGTTATTTTGTATTCAAATCATGTTCTTTCTTAATTAGCGTTCTTTATTTCTTAGTAACAAATTTGTTAGTTTAAACAAGTAAACAGTATACTCGTATATGTACTGACTGGTGCTAGTAACAGTCAGTAAATATACGAGTAGATAGCATTCTTCTGAAGGTAAAATTTCATTCAAAATCACAGATTAAAACACCAACAGGCCTATACGATATGGTGACAATAGATAAGTGATATCGCCTCATGTCACCTCCGCATTGTAAAGCACACTGTGTTGACTGCAGGTTGTCGGTGTTGAGGATCGGCCACGTTATGCCGAAGGGAGTATAGACATTGACCAGGGACGGGTCGCTCTACATGTAATTTAACTTTAACACCATTGATAATAACGACAAATTAATTGATTCTTGAATTCCATTTCAGGGTACTTTGGTATTTTCAATTATACAAAAGTAACGATATCTTTTCGACGTATATAATATTGTAGACTCACATGTAAAATTGTTTACCATGTTTATGATGTTATTATGCATTGGTTATTACTTCGGTTAAAATAACATTGTAGATATGCCTACAGCATTTAGAGGCCTTTAATATAAAACTAAAAAATTCCGAATATAAATTATTTTTCAATTTTTATATCGGAACTAGCAGTTAACCAGCGCCCGTTGCTGCGCTCAAATTAAGTGGTTTACATAAATAAAGCTATTTTATTAGTGTTTTAATATAACAAAAAAATCAATGGAATAGAAAGTAAGTATATTAATTTTATTGTAAGGCCAAAGGATAAACAGGCATTTTCCAAATATAAACCCAGAATAGTAAAAGTTTGACTTGTACCTTATTAATCGTAATTTTGATTGCAAGAGCACCTATGAGTAAAGAGGGACGTTTATGTCATATTTCAAAACCGAAGGCCCTAAACTAATTTTCAAGTCCAGTGAAGCATAGCCCTAAAGAGCTTAAAAAACTACATTTGCAAACCCGTTTCTTAGTGAGCACCTATGAACAATAAAAATCATCCATCAAATTTCAACCCCGGTGGCCCTTAAGTAATTTTGAAGTCCAGTGGGGCGGAGCCTTAAAGAGCTAAAAAAATATATTTGCAAAACCGTTTCCTAGTGAGTACCTATGAGCAAAGAGAATCGTCCATGTTAAACTTCAACCCTGGTGGCCCTAAGGTAATTTTGAAGTCCAGTAAGGCAGAGCTCTAATAAGCTTCAAAAACTATATTTGCAAAACCGTTTCTTAGTGAGTACCTATGAGTAAAGATTATCGCCAATGTCAAATTTCAGCTCCGGAGGTATTAAAGTACACTTGAGTCCCGCTAGTCCGAACACGGGTAATCCGAACGTCCGCCTAATCCGAACAAGCTCCGGACGCATTTTGCAAAACATTTTCATTAATGTAAAAATATAATTTACGTAATAAAAATAGAATTTTTGATGGAAAAGATAAGAATTGTGGTAAAGAAATGAAAACGAAATATTCCATTGAGGAATATACTGTACAAATATTTAGTTTATTGTGTTTTGACTAAATTTACACAACGTAAACAAAAGAATGTAAACAACAAAAAAATACAGTATACCCTGTAAAACGTATTGCACACGTAGTAGATTAATGCAGTAACACATAAAAAGTAACATTAATTTATTTGTTATTGACCATAAAGTCCAACATCGTCTTTTGTTGAAGTTTAGTCAGTCAGTTTTTTGCCGCGTAGTTCCGCCATTTTCTTATAAACATCACATCTGCGGGCGTGACAGTACAGTCTCTGCTGGCAGTGGATACAGTCCGTGGCGCTAGGCGCGAGCAGCGTTGCCAATTCGAGGGTAATTACCCTTTTAGAAGGTATTTTGGACTTTCGAGGGTAATGATTTTTTAGGATTGAAGGATAATTTTACTAAAACTGTCAAGTTTGACTAAAATGTGTGAATTTTTTGGGAATGGGTCAAAATAAAAAGTAGATTTAATACAAGAGTGATTGATTTTACTTGAACAACAAATACCAATTGAACAGCTGATACACTTTTATTAATCAATCTTGTACACTAACAACTTAGATTGTTGGTAAAATTATTGATTTTCCGATATTTTGGTGTTTTTGAGGGTATTTGAGGGTAATTTTGTCAAGGATCTAGGGTAAGTTGATGAAAGGTGATTGGCAACCCTGGGCGCGAGCGAACACGACGAACAGTATCTTCACGCCATGCATACAGGCAGCACACGCTGCTTGGCCGCTCTGTGATCACATCCTAAAATTACGTGCATTGGGCCATTGTGCCGTCTGCTATGGGCTGTGCAATTGTTGGTTTTGAATAAATAAGGGTAAAAGCACTGTTTAAATTGGTTTTTGTGTATTATTCGCTAATATTACAACACGTAAACCCGTTTAAATTGCTTCATTCTCCCTT
Source organism: Neoaliturus tenellus (assembly GCA_030545055.2). Lineage (NCBI taxonomy): Eukaryota > Metazoa > Arthropoda > Insecta > Hemiptera > Cicadellidae > Neoaliturus > Neoaliturus tenellus. The sequence goes on from CM061533.1 coordinate 77,527,643, forward strand.
ATTGAATTATTTCGGATAATCCGAACAATTAGCTGATCCGAACAGCGTTCGGTCCCAATTAGTTCGGATTAGCCGGACTCAAGTGTAATTTTAAAGTCCAGTGAGACGGAGCCCTAAAGAGCTTAAAAAACTATATTTGGAAATGCGTTTCCTAGTGAGTACCTATGAGTAAAGAGAAATGTCAATGTCAAATTTCAGTTCCGGAGGTATTAAAGTCATTTTTAAGTCCAGTGGGACGGAGCCCTAGAGTGCATACAAAATATATTTTCATAAAACCATTTCCTAGTGAGTACCTATGAGCAAAGAGAATCGTCCATGTCAAATTTCAACAACGGAGGTCGTAAAGTAATTGTGAAGTCCAGTGTGGCGGAGCCCTAAATTGCTTAAAAACTTTATTTGCAAAACAATTTCTTAGTAAGCACCTATGAGTACAGAGAATTGTCCATCAAATTTCAACCCCGGTGGCCCTAAAGTAATGTCGAAGCCCAGTGGGGCGGAGCCTTAAAGAGCTTCAAAAACTATTTTTGCAAAACCGTTTCTTGGTGAGTACCCATGAGCAAAGTGTCACGTCCACATTAAATTTCAACCCTGGTGGTTCTAAAGTAATTTTGGAGTCTAGTGGGGCAGAGCCCTAAAGAGCTTAAAAATTATATTTGTAAAAGCGTTTCCTAGTGAGTACCTATGAGCAAAGAGAATCGTCCATGTTAAATTTCAGCTCCGGAGGTACTCAGGTAATTTTGATGTCCAGTGGGGCGGAGCCCTAGAGAGCTTCAACAACTATATTTGCAAAACCGTTTCTTAATGAGAGTACCTATGAACAAAGAGAACCGTCCATGTCAAATCTCAACACATGTAGGCTATTACAGGTAATTTTGAGCTTCTGTGAAGCTCCATCTACAGTTGTTGAACTTCGCCCTATTTCTGTGTTGCCGGCCTTGTCTAAGGTCCTTGAAAAGTTAGTGGCCGCACAATTTGTAGAGTTCCTTGAGAGAGAGCATATTATACCGCCTTATCAGTCAGGCTTCCGTAAGGGGTATAGTACAGCAACTGGCCTACTCCGTGTTTGCGATGATTTGCTGGACCCTAAGGCACAGCTAAAATCATCCATCTTGGCGTTGCTGGACTTCTCTCGAGCTTTTGACTCTATTAATCACAGTCTGTTATTGGCTATAATGAAGTATTATGGAATAGGGCCTGATGCAGTTGCTTGGTTTTCATCATATTTAAGTGACAGAACAGAAGACCAAAGTTGGTACTGACTTTTCACCCTCTATCAGTACATTATTAGGTGTTCCACAAGGCAGCTGTCTTGGACCCATTTTATTCACATTATTTTCTGTCACTATGGGTAACTCTATCAAGCACTGTAAGATATACTCATATGCTGACGATGCTCAGTTGAGTATTTCTTATTCGACTCTTCAGGCGGACCAAGCTGTTCAGCACTTGAATGCTGATCTGGATACCATTCACAAGTGGTCAGTAAATCATGGGGTGAAACTCAATATCGAGAAATGTGCCTTGCTAAACTTTCTTGGCAGCAATTATTCACCTCAGCCACCAAAAAATAATACGATATGTGTTGGTTGTACAGGGCTACGGAAGTTGGACTCTGCGAAAATACTCGGTGTCACTTTTGACTCCAATTTGAACTTTTCCGACCATGTGAGTTCAGTGTGCAAAAAAGCTATGTCTCGTCTGAGAGTCCTGTACAGACATAGACATCTATTCCCCTAAGCCACGAAGCTTCAATTTATTCAGGCCTTAGCCTTTCTCTGCTCTCTGCCTTTGAATTCTGTCTTCCTGTTTATGGCAATGTCGTGAGTGCAGGGGTAATGGAAAGAATGCAGAGAGTGCAGAATATGTGTGTCAGATTTGTTTGTGGCCTGAGAAAATTTGATCGTTTGTCTGGTGCAAGACACAGTTTAGGATTGTTACCTATGTCTGATGTCTGCACCCTTCGTACATCTACGACTATCCACAAAATACTTATTTCTGGCAAGCCTGAGTACTTAAGAGAGAGGCTGAAAACTCGCTCTGAGGTACGATCCCGCTGTACGAGACAGGATGTGTGTTGGAGCTGCATCGCGTACGTCTGGAGGTTGATAGGTGGCGATTCCCTTATTTTGCCCATAACCTGTGTAATGGAATGCTCCCTGCCTTAAGGGATGACAAAAATGGTCATGTGCCATTTAGAAAGGGTGTCCACAAAATTCTGTTGAATTCCCATTTATTAAATTAAGATTTTTTTTAGTTATGCCATGTAATGTGTTATTTTGTTAGTTTTTAATATCTTATTATTATTGTTTGACCTGAGTTGTTTTGAAAATCAACTGTTGTTGAAAACCGCTTTAAGTAAAGACGATATTTATTTATTTATTTATTAAATCGCTGGAATACCCCAAATTATAGTTTTTCATTGACTCTGTATCCTAACAACCAATAAAGGTAGATAAAATAGGGGGTTTCTGATATTTTTACAAACCAATTTTTTTATCGCTCTTCAGCAAATTTTTTTATACAAAATTAACCCATGTTCCTTCTTATACCTCCAAGATTATGTGTAAAACGTTTCATGAAGATCGGTTGAGTAGTTGAGTAGCGTAACAAACATCCAGACATTCACATTTATAATAGTAAGCATTTATTAAATCGGTCATATTACAATTTTTCATGATTTTGACTTAATCAATTCGTTGTTATTTTCACGCATTTGGTTGCTATTAAAAAATGCCTTTCCCACTGAATATAAAAAAGTTAACAATCAAAGTGCATAAAAAGGATATTACTTTGACTATAAGGGCCAAAATAGACGGTATGGATGCAAGATTAAAATAAAATTACTTTAAAAACTAATGCTAGATATATATTTTAGCACATGATTGAAAAAATATATGCATGGTAAATTTTATTTGTATGAATATATGCTTATAAGTTTTATCTATCGCCATTAAAGTATAGATAAGTATAGTCATGTATGGCCAAGTTAAGTAGGCCATAGATAAATATGGCCTACCTGTCTCATCTTCCTCTGCCATATTTAGTTATTTCTGAAAATTGTTAATGAAATATTGTTTTTATTACATTTTTTATTATAGTCTCTTTTATTTCTACTTTCTTTAATTTTAATGATTTAATTAAAAAATATATTATTTTCAAATTCATTTATAGTCACGATATACTCAACTCTTTTTTATAATACGAGTATGTAATTCGATAATATACTGCACGTATTTCTTTGTAAAACTGAATAGACCAGGAATTCCATTAAGAATATTAAAGGTAGTGAAACTTCTCTTGCTTCAATTCCAACGTTTTACTGCGGCGCCAAGTTTATTGCAGTTTTATGAGAATGCGCAATTTTGTTCTACACTCTATACACCTTTAATCATTCAATGCATAAGTTACTTATTACGTTTAGTATAAACTATTGCGAATGAATGCGATTAACCTTTGTTTTATATATCAAGCAACATTCAAGTAATTTGACTATACATGGTGTTTGGTAGTAAGAGTCCAAAAAAATTTAGGGTTATTATGCATGTACAATGGAACCATTATACGCAATTTAGGCAGTTATATCTCACTCCACATCCAGTAATATAGTCATTTTTCAGCTTTTTTGAAATTTCTCGACATCATGTATCAAAGCCTCGTTTTTATCACTTATAAAACTTATTGGTACTTTTGATGACATTAGAATGAACACAAAATTTCCTTTTAGAATGAAGGCAGTTTTCTAAGCAAAATTTTGAGAAAGTAATAAAATTGCATTATAACTTTATTAAGAAATTTTATTAATGCGTCAAGCTACAAACTGTCAAATATCACCAAAACTACATTCTACGCTATAAAATGATATGCTAGAAGTGACCTATCTGCTTCCTATCTGCTTAAGGGGCGAAGTTGGTATTAATCATAATTATTTGCCAGTTTTTTTTGTTTTTTTTTTCATGAAATACTTGTACTTTGTCATGAACCTATGCATATACCTACACATATACCTTTTCGTTAAATACTCCAATAGCTTCTCCAATTTTCATTCAAGGGTCGTCCAAAATGAATTTAAAATAAACTTGATTGGTTTTTCTAACATGATATAAAACATTAAACGGCTTAAAATTTAGAGATGTCACAAACCAAGCTTTAAAAGGTCGTCGAATATATCTTATGAAGATATTCAAGTCTGAAGGCATTCAAGTCTTTGTTATTTTATTTTAAAGGAAAGTTTGATTGCCTGCCTTTCCGACTTGGTCAACCATTTTAAGTGCTGTTTGCGGCAGAAGACTCTGCCAAGCAAGACCTTTAATTTTATGTACATATCAACCTATGCTCATATTTAAGATTTTGTACTGACTCCTAGTGGGCCGTCCCTCAGTGGCCATCCTGAAGGTTGTGGCCCAGATAAGGAGGTTATTATCATCAGTGATGATTTGTGCAAGTTGGTATTTTTATCTGTTGTGGTGTATGTTATTAAATGGGTTCCAGACTTAATTGTCACCTGTTTAGTGTGTGATCATTTCCAACAATGATATTTATTTAAGGAACAACCGGTCAATGATTATGTTTAACACTGATTATTGCCCCCTAGGCAAATAGTAACTGCCACTTATAGTATATCAATTTAAACCTTAGAATGTGGGGAAGTTTTGGTGAAATTTTACAGTTTCAAGCTTCAAGCATAGAAATTTTTCTGGAGCATGGTATACTGCCATTTTCCTTAATTTTCCAAAATGTTGTATTCTAGTATATTTTACAAGGTTTTAAAAGGGCTTAATTGGAACAAACTGCACTTATTGTAATTGGAGACATTCCAAAAGTGCCATGAAAGTCATGGAAGAGCAAATAAGTTTGTTAATTTGTGATAAAAATTAGACTTTGTTGGGGAATGTCGAGAAATTTCAAAAAGTTGAAAATGATTGTTACTGGAAGGTGGAGTGAGATATAATTGTTTAAATTGCGCATTCTTGTTGCATTTTACATAACCCCTTAAAATGTTTGTCACTGTCTACCAAACACTATGTATACAGAAACCTATATTACGTTTCATTCCTTTAATCTTTGCGACAAATCATGTTTAACTTGAAATTAAATTGATTTATAAAACTAATTTTGTTTTTTTATGAAAATGGGAAAAGATTATGAATGTATTCCTAACACTTTGTGATACAATTAAGTATTTTTAACGCGTTTAAAACTTCCTCATACAACGAGTGTTTAACTAGTCGATTTTACAACTCACTTGTTCTTTCGCTTCAGACTCTCTCATTAAGTCGATCACACGACTCAACAAGAGTAACGTCTCAAATCAATGCATGCTATCACTTGAAACAAACGTTTACAGAAAGAGTTTTTGGTGTGAGACACACGGAGAAAAAGTATTGATCATAATGTTCTAAATTATGTAAGAGTTGTAATATTGGATGCATAAAATTTAAAATTAATACCACCAATATTTTTAATAATTCTTTTTATTTGTGAGGTCTTTCGATATCAAAGAAATCATCCACAGACATTTCACAAACTTGTTAAAATCTATACGGTTAATCAAAGTTTGAACAACACAAGATTTGTCCTTTATAGGAGTTTAATTGGGCGAAAAAATATGTATACTGTTAAAAGAAGAACATATGTATATCCTATATAGCACACAAACCCAGTCCGTAAACTTGTTTTCAGTGTCATTTTAAAACCTGCAGTGACGACGTGTAGTGTCGTTATTAAATTACTATTTCTACATTTAAAGATATATCAATCAATCAATCAATAAACTCTTTATTCACAAAGTACAGTTTTGTACAGAGAATGGTGTCAAAAATAAAAAATATCCTAAAAATATTGCCTTACTCTTGGTGGTCATTAGTGTGTAATACGTATGCATTATCTTTTACTTTAGGTTATTGAAAAGTTTTCTTTGAAATAAGTAAAAATTACTTTTACAAAACGAAAATATGGTTTTACTCTACGCCTAAAATCTATTGATAAATTGCAAAATATGAACTAGTCCTCATTATATACTGTGTGTAAATTTACAAGTTAACTAATTTTATTAAGAAGAAACTTGTCCTAATCCCCCATATAAAATCTCAATGAGATTTTTCTCCATAAAAACATTCATTTTGCATGATAATTAATGCAAATTAAGGCCATTTTATTAAAAAAATCGCAATAACTCCGTTATTTGTTGTCAGATCCTTACAAACTTGATACCATTGGTTAGATCATTTAATTTAACAACATTTTGTTTCTAATAAAGATTTGAAAAAAAAAAATTACCGATTTTCTGATATTTGAGTTTGAAACATTAAAATGGCCGCAATTTTGAAAATATACGGTGCAAAAAAATTGTTTCCTGAAAATGTACATTGGTATGAAAAAGATTCATACCAAATATGATTTGAAACATCCATTCGAAACGGAAATAAAAATTAATATGTGAAAAAAAAAATGGCGTCTAGCGGCTTAATAATGGAATTTAGACACCTATTTGTGTGTTGTTTTATTTTCTTGTCTCTATTAAAGGAACATATATACAAAAGGGTTCCAGAGAGTTCCGGGACACCATTATATTTTATTTTATATCATATGAAAAATGATAAATGTAATACGTAGGTCATTAATACGTATAAATGTAGGATGTTCACTATAGAGTTTACAGTTTTGTCTAATTAATAAAAAGCTATATAATTTGTTTGTGAGCGCTTTTTCATTGTGCACATTGTGTACGGTATATGTGTATTCAACATTATATGCTAACTATATGCTAACCACAATGCAAGCTGAAATCTCTCGACCGCATTCATGTTGTAATAATTATATTTGTAAATACAGATTTAAGCGTATCGTAACTCTCATTAGAAATTCTTGAGGTAATGTAAAACATACATGTATAAAATAATTTAAACATTTAAAGACCTGCAAGACCTTAATACGAATGGATTTTAAATAAAACTGAACAAAAAAAGGCATATTAGAGACAAAGAAAATGACAAAAATAATAAAAGGTATTTTAATTCTCAGATTTAAACTTAAAATATATAAAGAATAAATAATATTATATAACTAATAAAGAGCGTTTTACCTGAAAAACCGTTGAACAACACGATAAGTCAAACGTAAGTTAAATTGTATTTTAGACACATTCAACTCAAAAGCCTTCATAAATAACTATAAAATAATTTTTTAAACTTTGATTAGTTTTCCTTAGTGAAAAATTGCAAGCTAGAGTTGACTAAACAGTAACTAATGTTCATTGGAAATAAAATAAAATAAAATAATACACATAGTTAGAGACATGTTAGCGTTTTACTATATTACAACCATATTTACGCACTACAGTTTTAAATTCGTGCCAATTATCAAAACCGCTCTAAGAGTGGTTAGGGATGACGAAGTCTTGACCGTTTAGTTAATTAATATAACTACTTATAAATAATTACATGATTTTAAATTTAAAATAATTTACTTTTAATAAATATTCATATAAATTAAAATGTAAAACTACTGATACAATTTTTTATTTAAGCTCTATAGTATTACATCTTACAAATAAATATAAATTTACATACAATTCAATAAAGGCCATACAAATCGGCTGTACATTATAAACTGACATACTGACTTAGATAAGTTATAATATAACACACCCTTATAACAATATAATATATTATACACCCTTCTTTCAGTAGGCATAAAATGTTTAAAATAATATGCCTAGTGCAAAGAGTATAATTTTAGTAGGTACATAAATTATTTCTAAAAGATAAACCGTGGTACTACAATTTTGGATCTTTACACAATTTTGGAAGAATCCGTGATAGGTACAGAATTTAATCAGATTACAATACCATTTGAAAGCTTTGAATTCCAGATTTGTGTAAAAGCTGCCGTTACGACCATAAAATATTGTCATAATTGAAACCAATTGATTGATTTCTCACAATTAGACAATTAATTTGAAATATATTTTATGTGTTGAAAATTTTTAATCGGATCCTGACAAAAGAGTTTTGCGTAGCTTCTTAAAACTTTTATGAACCGCAATTTCGTCCCAGAAATAACACACGATTTCGGGTCGACATCCCTTGAATAAAAAGGGGATGGGGTTCAATTTGCCTCCCTTGGTGCAAAACTTAGGCCTACTCTTACTTACATTGCTTGGATAGTCATTAAAAACAATTCATTCCCTTATTATGTTTTCTTAATATTTTCTAGTTGTGGTGTAACTCAATAAAGATTTTGACGATTTCCCATAAAATTTTTTTGTTAATTCTTATATTTAAAAAACTCATTTCTTTGCATGTTAAAGGGTTAAACCCCTATGTTAAACCCTGCATGTTAAACCCCTATAGATGGTTCATTTTATCAAGCGAAGCTGAATATTTTGTGAAAATCCAGTCACTCAAGGTTGATGTGGAAGGGAGAGGTTGTGAGGGTGAGAGTGGGTGGGGGAGAGGGGTTTGGACGTGTTAAGAAAACGCTGACGGTTGGTTAAACCTCTTTCAACGCCAGTATTTTCATGAATACTATCTGACCTAATATTCTACATATTTCCAAAGTAACTACAATATTAGTAAACTCACCGTCTATACAGCAATCCTTTGAGTTCAAATGCGAACAATTGTTTCGCCCCTCTGTCCTAGGGGCACCATCAGCGCATACTGCCACGAGTTTAAAACATTGCAAACAAGGAGTTCTTGTCAAAGATAAAATTACATTCACATTTAACACGCACACGACATTTAACACACCACGAAAGTTTACATTTACGAATACACATCCTGCGCGTATCAACTGGCCCCTAACCTCACTTTCCACGAACGCGTACCGGCCGGCACTGGATGATAAAGGTACGGCTACACATAGCAGGAAAGGATACGGAAAGGAAACGGAAAGGACACGGACAAAATTCTGATGGGTTGGCTACACATATCGGGACACGGACAGGACATTTCTGAGTCGGAAGGCTGCGCGTGCAGCCGTCAGACGTCGGAAGGTTGCGCGACCAGCCGTCCGACACTGCTCATCCCGCCGACCGCCACACTCACTACACTGAACTACCGTTATCATTTTCTGATAGTGGCGGAAGGGGTGGCTACACATATCCAGGACGGGATACGGACAGGACACGACAGTGGCGGATGAATGCTCGTCTGGCGATCCATCCGACACGGCGAATGTCCTGTCCGTGTCCTTTCCTGCTATGTGTAGCCGCTCCCATTTGATAACACAGGGAGCATTCATCAGAAACTGTCCTGTCCGTGTCCTTTCCGTGTCCTTTCCTGCTATATGTAGCCGCACCTTAATTTGGACGGACAATGGCACTGCTATCTTGATTACGTGTCGTCGTTGCGTTCCACCAGCTGATCGTAGATCGGGTTCGCAGCGAAGTTGGTTTGCGCATTCATGAGGAGGTGGGGGTGGTGTTTACTGGCACTATAAATTTCCATTTCCTCAAACCTATCCAACCTATTTCATTTATTTAGTTAGCAATTCCTGGTCGCCAATCACCACAATATAACTACAATACTTTAGCATATTCGTGTTTTTGGTGGTATCATATAAAATAACTTAGGCCTACTACACCATTGTTTTAATACTTTCTCTATGAAGTATTTATGATGAAACATTTAGATATTGTTCACCATTTACTGTTTAAAATTAAAAATAGACAATTTTTCATATAAAACTTTGGTTTTCAATGGGAAGTGTCTATAATAGTAGTTTTCATCACTAGGAGCAAAATTGGGTCTTTTTGGTGCGCAATCGTGTTTTAAAAACGAGGCGCAGCCGAGTTTTTAAAAACGATTAAGCATCAAAAAGACACTTTTGCTCCGAGTGGTGAACAACGTTTTTTATCATAATGCAAAATTAGACTTTTGATCGTTAAAAATATTAACTATTAAGATTTTGAGGTTATATTTACAAAGTAAGTAATATGCAGCGTTTACATTTATGTTATTTACAAACAATGCTCTTTATAACGTTTGAATTTCAAAATTCTGCTCCTCAATATTAATAAATTAATAATAATATACTTAGCTAACAGCTGACTTCAGTACTAGGACCTAAAAAATTCTCCAGATGATTTTTCAGTACTAGGACAAGAAAGAATCGGTTTGGTACTATTGAGAGAACAAAAACAGGCTGATTTCGTGCAGAATGATAAAAAACATTTTTCTGTTCTGAGCATCCTTAATACTAACATTAGATAATTTTGTTCGAGATTTGAAGTGATCATTTGATGATTGTTAACAATGAGTTATAACTAAATATACGAGTAACGAAAAGACACCTTAGCCTCTTGGTATGATATTAAACGCAGATATAACTTTTATCATATAAAGTAAATTTTTTAAAGAGGGCAAATTTAAAACTCAAAATTTAGTTTTCATCGAATAAACGAGGTACAACGATAAAACTCTTTAAAATATATTCAAGAAAAACAGTCCTTTCAAATTAACTTACAAAGGCACCAGTTCCTCAGAGGAAGAATATCCCTGTCCGATATTCACCGGTCTTTTCATTATTTTAATCGTCTTTACTTTTTTACTTGACTGTTCGATTATAAGGCCAATGTTTAATTACATCATAAATATAATGTTAACAACATACATTTAAAAATTAATGGAAGTGATTCTATGATATATAATGTTGCTACCGCAAAATCATTTTATCATTTTTTAATATTTTAAAACAAAAAAAACATTTAATATTTTATTACACCGATGAATAATACCAAAATATCCGTTGTTAAATTTAAAATACTATGATCAATTTAATGAAATTGGATTCGGTGGGTCCTTTGCTTAATCTTGGGCTTGAACATTAGGATCTTTCATTCGAGTAAGTGGTAGAAGATGTTCTTAAGAGCTTAAGAGACCTTATTTATTCAACTGCTATTGATTAATTGAACCTAAAATATTTTCCATTCATTGTTAAAGATATTGATAGTTGCCATACTACAGCAAAACTAGGACCTATACTTCTTCAAGAACTATATATTTCATATATAATTACTCCAGTTTTATTTCTACGATTAAAAAAATACTATACAGTACAAATGCGATTTTTCATTATATCAACATCGATTCAAAGCTGGTTATATTAGTCTCTTAGAAAAGAAAGAGGAGCAGTAACGCCATGCAATGAACGTTTCCGCCAATACAGCATCTTCCTTAATAGTCACGACAGCCCTCCCTATGAAACATAACATTAGTCTCGAATGACCACTAGCCGTATTTTTCAAATTCATTTATAAAATAGTTTTACTTTTATAACGACAATTATGTTTTATAATTATATTTTCAATGTAATTAAGTGCCTTGTAATCATAACTGTTTTTAAATTTAACCCAAGATTTAATTGCGTTTTTTATAAAAAAAAATTAAATGGTAAGGGACTGTTTTTCTTGGGTTAAATATGTTTTACGTGGATAAATATGTTACTATTATTGACATAGTTATTGAGAAGGGAAATCTCTCCTCAGAAAAATGTCAGAAATTGATTTTATAATCTCTAATAACCAAATAGTACAACTCATTCTAGCTTTCCAAACAGTGTCAATTAAAACGGCTACTTTACAAATTAGAGATTGCCTCTGATAGGTACTTTTTTAAAGCCACTTGGTTGGTTTGAAACAAAGGAAAAGAAACAAAGGGAAGGGCCGGAGACTGATGGTAGGCAATACTTCAAGCCCAAATTGTTCGTGATCTGCTGCCTCGTTTGCCAGTATTGCGGGATCAACAAACTTCTTCCGGTAATCACTTTTGCCGAACCCTTACTTATCTTTTCCCTTTCCCCTCTATATTGCTCATACATTCGGCAATGCTCATTCACAATAAACAAAAATGAAATTTCACTAACTAAAACTAATTATTAGTTTGTTTGTTAACTGAACATGTGATGAACTCCCTCTTCTTCCAATTTGGAAGTGAAAGTTAAGAGATCTATTTATAAAACTACTTAAATATCAAAAGTATAATTTAAGGACTGCATAAGAAGTAACTTTAAAATCATCCTCTTAAAAGATTATGATTTTTTATATTTGACTTAAATTAATGGTCATACTATTTATAAAATATAGTAAATAATGTGTTAAGTAAATATAGTAATAATTGCGTTCATTGTATAGTTAAAAGTACTCAAACTATAATGCAACTCGCATTTATATTTGGGGCAAGAATTTTCGTTGTTCTTAAAATAGAGAACAGCGATTTTCTATTTCTCTGTGCTGAAAAGTGATATCCTCTAACCGTCGAAAGTCAACAGAGGGAACTCATTTGACGTAATGAAAATATTGCGAAAACGATGCGGTCCTAGGCGGTGCCGTCCATTATGTTAGATAATGTGATCAACAAGCTTTTGGGTTACGATTTTGTGCCCAACACCCCAAGGATGGGAATAACATCCTCCCAGTCTTCTCCAGCAGTCAGCCTTACTCGTGGTAAAGGTCCGGGAGAGAGATTTCTTTGCACCTTAGTTTGCACGCTACTTTCCCCCGAAATCGAGGCACCTTCGAGCTCTCATGGCAGCTAGTCTGGCTTTCATAAAGGCTTTTCAAAGATTAGCGACATCTGAAATCCACCAGTAAATGAGTTGCGTGTTGCGTTGGAATTTCCTGCTGCATGGACTGTTGAGATGCCGAAACGAATAGTTTTCATCGTAGATGTTAATAAGGCCTCGGCCCTTGTCCTGACAGATGCAGCAGACAAAATTCCTCGCTTCCCTCTATATAACATAAATTAACTTAATTACGTCCAGACTGCTTGTGTTTCAGCGGCGTTGAGCATTTCTGGCAATAGATGTCCTGTGGTACTCATCCAGAATATCATAAAGATGTACTTTTGGTCACGGCAGGCCGTGAGGTCTTTTAGGGTAATCCAACGCATGATCCTTGCCAGCGGTTACTTCAAAGCCAAGGTTATGTCAGAGTTCATGCCTCTCATCCATTTAGTCGGAAAGTGGACGTGTCACTCTCGTTAATAACAACCAGCCAGGTCTGGCAGCAAAGTAAAGGATGTACTATCCCCTGCATTTAATCCTCATGACATTCCCCACTTAATAGCCGTAGTGCTGAAATCACCGCCGACGACATTATGCCCAGTGGTGCCAACCACACAGACTCTTCCTAGCGATCAATACTGTCATGGAAGTCATGGAAGTTCGTTGGGGGTAAGGTAGTAACTAAAAAACTTAACTTCTCTACACCAAACCCAGGGAAGTTTGGATACTTAAGAAGGCCAAAGTAACTCTCTTAAGCGTACAAACCCTAGAGTTTTTCTTCGAGTCCCCATGTAAAACTTCTTCCACGTCCATGACTAAGCACACTCATTTACTTATTGTTCCAAGCTTAGAAAGAGGCAATATGAGGAACGTCCTGAAACACATGGGCTAATCTCGATCACTATACTTCTCGCTTATCATCGACATTACATATGTTCTCGGGCGAACTGGTCATTGTTGAGCATGTTATATATGTTTCGCCAAGGACGACTATGACATTTTATCAACTTAAGACTTATGAGTATGGTATTTATAAAGTTTATGTTAAACAATTTAAACCATATTCTTAAATGGCATTATTCTTTTTCTTCTCAAAGTAAACATAAACTATTTGAGGGTAAAAGAGAAATGACTATAATTTACAAGAAAGAAATTTTGTGTGGAAAATTTTCAATACATTTTTTAAAATATCCTTTTTGGCTGTTCCATATAGGCCATCCATCTTTATGTGGAATTTAAAAAAGTAAGTCAATGCAGTAGAGGGAACTGTCACTAATAAATTACTTGGGTAATTATACGTCTTTTTACTCAAGATCCCTCATAAAAATCAATAAAATCAATATTAACATTAGAAACTATTTTAGATAATTAATTATAGATTCATGAAAAGTATAGTTGGTATAAAGAAAACACCAATAATAGCTTAATAATACCTGTGTGGTTGTTCAGGATAGTCTTGTTAGTTTTTCGCTTTACCTGAAAAAAAGAAAAATGTTGCATTATAAAATGTTTTAATTCTATAACCAATAGTAAGGCAAAAAAAAATATTATTGGGAACTTTTTTAAGACGTCAAATCTTTTATCTATGACTTTTACACAGTAAACAAGCAGATATCTAATCAGCCATGGAACTTAAAAAGTGAACATATAAAAAATATAATAACAATATGAGCTGTCATCGACTAAAATAAGACTTTCATCCTTCCTATTAAAGGCTATTCATTAATTACTCATTACAAAAGTTAATGGCTCTTTTTCTACTCTACTAGTTTTAAACTGTGGTAAATTTTTATTTCTTGGCGTAAATCGTTTGGTAAACGTTCCGTTGCACCCTCAAAAAATAAATAACTTAACAAAAATTATAGATTAAAAAATAAATAATAATTGCTATAAAATAGTAAATACATAATCATGTGGCTGGAGTAAATCTGTTAGCTTTTAGATCTTACTTAATTAATTAAAATTAATGCAGTAAAATAATTGATCAAGAATAAATAATTGGTAATGCATAAGGATTTTGGATAGTAATTAATTTAACATCTAACGTTTGTTGTAAATATTTCAAAACTAAATAGTTTTTGTTGTTTTTCTGAAAATGATTAAATGTTTGAAATTATGTTAAAGAACACTTAAAATCACAATTAAGAAAGAAAGCAGATAGTTCGTTTAAAGATTGAGTGACTGTTAGGAAACCCAACACTATTGTTGTTGCGGACTTAAGAGACTTCGACTAACTTTACTACGTACAGAAAACACATTATTCTTTCCCTTTATATTTCAAGTGATGAATTAACTAAAACTGATAATTTCTAGAAATTTTACTAAGTTACATATCTTTCCGTCCAAACAGTTAGTGTTTACTCTCTTGACTATGTATACATTTCAGGGTTGAAATCCCATCTTCAGGTCAATTCAAAAAACGTTAAAAATTCATAAAAAGTGAATCGTCAAAGATTAAAAAAAAAAACACAAAAAACACTCACACACACACACACACACACACACACACACACACACACACACACACACACACACACATACAGTTCCACTCCACATCCGACATTTAGAATTTTCACAATGAATTGTGTACAAACAAATGTTCATGCCGGCCGGCTAACATGTAAGTACACGTGTACACATGTTGTTGTACACGATTTATTGTGAAAATTCTAAATGTCGGATGTGGAGTGGAACTGTATGTGTGTGTTTTTAAATTTTTAATCTTTGACGATTAAAAATAAAGAAAATCTATGTTGATGATATAATGAAAATGTTTTATTTAAGTAATAATTAACCGGATTCATTAGGTTTACAAAAGTATAAGGAGTATTATTCAAACCTCATAGAATCCCCTGAAGCATTAAAATTTGAAACACGCTCAAGTTCGTCGGTCTTTTCATTTAAAAGTTGTCCCGGATCGGCTTAATTCAGAGCTCGGATCCGGCACGTTCTTGTGCCTCTAATTGTCCACCTAGCTCCAACCCCACGGTCTGTTCAACTCGTACTGGCTATGTTGAGGCCTGGTTACAGAACAAAAACATACATAGACTATACAACGTCAACTCAATGTTGACGTAATATCCAACGTCAAATATCAAAACGTATATTCTCTGAAACAATAAGTTTGTAGAAAAGTTATCTCATTTAAAGGTAATTTATAGATGTATCCCACACCACAAATATTGGGAGTAAACATGTCCATGATATAATTTACATTCAAACTAAAAGTTATGAAATTTTTTCATTATTTTAGGGGAATAGTTATCTTCCTAGACAGTAAGAATTAAGACAGTAAGACAGTAAGATTATGCAGTAAGAATTCATAATCTTGTTAAAAGATGTAGATTCATGTTTAATGAAATGGGTTTACAAATAATAGAATTATTAATTTAATTATTAATGAATTTATTATTGGGTAGTATTTAATGTGTTTATATATAATATATATTAAATTAATATATTATATATTAATTATATATTATATATTAACATATTATATATATATTAATTTAATATACATTAAATTATTTAATATTCATGTCTCAAAATCTAAGTGTTAAGAATATTCATAATAACCTACTTAGCAGGATTAAAGTTGAATTCTGTGACACAATTTTTAGTGATAAAAGTCATATGTTTAAAAATCTTGAACAGTGAGAATGTAGACACATCGCGACTATGTATAATGTATATAACAACTTTATTTAACAAAGAAAATATGTTTCATTATGTAAAAAATATTTGAATTGGGTTTGTTTATAGGAGGATCATGGACGAGCTTGTTGAGATTGTTTAATGAACGTGTTTCGGCGGTATAATTGGTCACGAAGCGACCACTCACTATTTATAAAACGGTTTATTTCTTGATACAAAACATTGTATCCTATTTTGCTTTAAAAGATTGATTATACACTGAGTAAAAACAACAATCTTTAAATTCATATAAAGTTTTATTAACAAACCATGGCTTTCAATGACTGCATTTTTTATACAAATGAATATAAATTAAATAAATTTCAGATTTCGTATTGACTTTACTAAGTGTTACATTAAATATTTAAAATATAAAAATAAAGCATTTTCACCTTGAGTAGATTTTTATTGCCATTAGAAAATAACTCAAAATTTGAATTTGAACGAGATTAGTAACAATATTTTGCTATGTTACAATGCTGATCTTTCTGGGATAAAATGAGAGTGTGCGCTCTGAACTGTTAAATGTTACCCCATGAAAAAAATTTTGTTCATGTCTTAAGGTACAGTAAGGTAATATAACACATTTCATGCAAAATCATACAGTTTTCTTAGTTCATATGTCATGCAACATTGTTTTTCCCTTCGAAGTTTTGCGTTTTCCTGAGATCATCATAAAAAGGCATATCAATAAATATTACAGTAATATATCTTATAATATATGCCAATAACCAAAACTATAATTAGATTGCTAAGGAAATCTTAGCGTAACCTGACAATATTATTTAATATAACTTTTAGATTTCTGTTGAAGTTAATCTTCTTAGTAATATTTTTCGTTGTGATATATAAAAATCGAACTATCCGTCGCTAGTTTTAAATATTTAATGTTACCGTCTTCTGTGACATTTATAAAGTCCAGTATATTTCATAGTTTCAAATACAAATATCATAAAGGAAAATGTCTTACTCATTTTTAATTATTATTTATTTATTTAGATTACATATATATTAGAGTAAACAATCAATCAAAACAATGTAGTTTGAATCATGATTAACTGGGATAAGGCAAGAGACTTGAAGACCAATTCTGATTACATTAGGAATTCTTGTAGCAAACTGTCTTTTGCAGTCCTCTGAATGTATTCCGTTGACATTTGGCCTTCCCCTTTCTGGTCTCCTGCCAAATGCGAGGATCAGTAGAATTTTAGGAAAACTGCTTATTACTAAATTAAAATTGAAGAAAAAGTTTTTAACTAGTCCTAACGTAGTAAAAACTAAAACTGTAAAAAAAGTAAATATGTGCCTAGATTTCTGGTGGAAAACGTATGAAGATTGATGGTATAATAAACAGTACTGGTTTGAATGCGCCTTGCTCTTTGGTTTTTATTTACTTTGGTTAAAGTGTGTTTGGTGTTAATTAAGTTAACACCAATCTTAACCCTCTTTAAAATCAACCTGTTTTTTTCCCAAATGAATGCTTTGAATTTTTATTCTTTTATTTATGTTTACCTTTTGATGTTATTTCGTTACCAAAATGGCAACCATAAGACCATCTTAATTTTAGACTAAATTATATTTTTACTAAGGTTCAGTCTGTTTTTAAACCTATTTTTGGCCCACAACACTCTGAATGAAAGGTTTAAGCAAAATCTACATGCTAGATTTCGAGATGGTGGAAAATACATCGCCACGGATACTCCTCGTAGAAACACTTAACTCTTAATAAAGTGGCAAAAATTAATATTTAATTTATCATTAAGTATTAAAAATATATTCTATTTTTATGGTTACATAAATACCAAAACGTGACATTAGAAGATATTCCTCCCACCTAATACTCAAACATAGTTAATAGAAAGATAGACACTGTCCTTGAGTTATTAAATTTATATTGTTATCTTTAAGCAAACTTGATGTTAAATAAGATTTTAAACGAGAGGCCGAGTTTGGGGATTTAAGTAAAGTCTGATGAAAATCCGTTGCGGGAAACAACATTTTCGTTTAAACTTCCCTAATGAACGAATAAAATTACAAAACACGTTCATTTGCTTAAAACTAGTTAAAAAATATGAACCAATGTCAAATCACAAAACAATCTGTATAACAATATCGTTTCAATTCAACAATTTTCTTAGCTTTATAAAAGTACTAGCTGTTTCTCGTCACGGCTTCGCCCGTGATTGAGTTTATTTTATAGGTAATGAAATATTTTTAAAGATCAACGAAATCTTCATCCTTAAGAATGACATTAAAACAATAAAGTAGTGTGAGTGGAGCTCTGAAGGGATTTTTCAAAACCTTTCCCAATGAGAACCTATTAGCAAAAGCGAACAACCATGTCATATTTCAACCCCGTAGGCCCTATAGTCATTTTGAAGTATGTGGGGCGGGGCCTTAAAGAACATAAAAAACTATATTTGCATCTTAGTGAACACCTATTAGCAAATGGAACGTAAACGTTAAATTTCGACCCAGTAGGATCTATGGTAATTTTGAGGATTTGTGGGGAGGAGCCCTAAAGGTAATTTGTAAAATCGATTCTTATTGAACTCCTATGAGCAAAGGGGAACGTCCATGTCAAATTCCAACCCCGGAGGAACTAAAGTAATTTTGAAGTCCAGTGGGGCGGAACCTTAAAGAAGTTCGAAAATAATATTTGCAAAACCGTTTCTTAGTGAGTACCTATGAGCAAAGAGAATCTCCTATGTCAATTTTCAACACGTAGGCTATACTGTAATTGTGAGCTACTGTAAGGAGGATCCCTAAATAAGATTTACAAACTTTGTTTTTATTTCAATTAAAGTAAGTATATATTTATTTCATTCATCAGCTGTAATATTTTGAATTTAATATCAGCTGATGTTCTTATTTTAGTGTTATGTTGATTTTCGTATGAAAACTATCAGGGATTTTTTGAAGTCTAAATAAAATGGTTGATTTTTTATAAGTGCTCTGTGGTAATTTGCCAATTATGGTAAATAAGTTGAAGTGAGTTACAAAAAGCTCATAGTATATATATATATATATATATATATATATATATATATATATATATATATATATAGTACAAGTATTGTACTAATTGTAGTAATGTATATATATATATATATATATATAGTATATATATAGTACAATACAGTATAAGATATATTGTATATATAACCAGCAATATCTATACTATATATTCAACAAATTTTAGTACTACAAATATTTTAATGCATAATCTATATAATAGGCAAGCATGTTTTGTTTCCTCCTTTTCCTCAACTCGAGTGCATCGTAGGAGAAATCTGTGCATAGCGTTAGAAAGTTAAAGTCCTGTAGATGAGCAGAATCCCATTCTCATTCACATCGGACTCCAGAGCTACGCCACACAGGCTTTCAAAGTTCTAATATTAATATTTTGGAGGAAGGAGAATTGATTGAAACAATAAACAGCTGTTGTAAAAACTACTATAGAAAAACAGGAAGAACATATGTTTGAGTTATAAAATGTTTTAAACTGCTATAGAGTCCAGATCAACTGAAATTTTGATCGAATTTCAATCAAAAGGTGATCTTTAGTATACTTTAAACACATATTGCATTCAAAATGGAAAAAATCTTATTTTTATTATTCGAATCAAAAATAGATTACCGAAATAGTTTTCAAACTATACTGTGAAAGTGACATACTTAAAAAATAGTGTCGCCTTAATGTTAAAGAAACTGCTCTCCTTAAATCTGGACTGAATTGTCGTTTGAAAAATGGAAACCTCGTTAGTTTATTAATGGAAATCCAAACCAACCTGACACTCCTTTTAAATATAACAGATTTGAATTTTCACAGAAATAATTTGAACATTATAAGTAAACTGGTTATATTGCTATATTGATTGGCTGTAATTTCGATATATATGGTGTACTAAAAGTATTCTGACAGTAAGTCGTTCTTTATTTAAAGTTCATTGTTGGTGATGGTGAGTTAATGTTATTGTTTAGTACATTGTTGCGGACATTTTCCATCACTGATTAGTAAACGAAAATTTCACCATCATTTGGGACGTGAGGTAAAATTAAAATTGCAAGGTTTTATTAAAATTACGTGTAGAATTAAAAAAAATGAAATAAAAATGGTAGTTTGTAGTTAAAATTAATGACGTGGGGTCTGGTACACCCGGTATTTTCATTACAATTTACAATCTTCTATAAATATAAAGACTAAACAAAAAACTTATGATTTAATGAAATTATCAGTAAAGAATATTAAAAAGTATTTTTTTGATTGGAAAATGAGAAGAAGAAACTGCAAAGTTATTTATGGACATTAATAATATGTCATTAAAATATTGACTAGTTCGGTTGTTAAGAGCTGCATTAATTTTCATTATTACTGATGTAATCAGAATGCATAATTAACTAACTACATTATGAATAATAAACTACCATAACATTAATACTTAATTTAGTAATCCATTTTCAATTGTATTCCTTAAAAGTATTATTCATTAACTGTGCCATAGCATTAAGTCATTTACGAATAGAAACCAATTGAATCTCCTTGACAAATCTCAAGTAGCAGTTCTAGATATAATGGAACTCATTGTACATAGTAAAATGATTTTACAACTGCTATTTCTTCGTTGGATGAACTATAAAACCCTTGTTTATGTAGTTTTAAGTGAACCACTTAGGATAGTAGAACTATTTAAAGTATAAAATACCATTGTTCGTTTCAAGAACATTTTTGAGTAATGAATATTAGTACTAAGATGTTTAAACGAAACATTTAGATTACATAAGATTTTCAATCAATAACTTAAAATTATTTCACAAATTTTTTCTTTGAATCAGTTTTTTAGTAAGAGACATAAACCAATTGAACTACTAGTTGTTACTAGTTTTAGAGAAGATTTAAGAAGGAAAAAAATGATGAAAAATGAATAGTTAGTAAAAGAAAATTTTAATTTCAGTAAGTACATTATAATCTCATTTTTAGGCTCAAAACTTCTAACTAGGTTAAGGCTCATTAAAACTAACAGTTTAGATTTAACAAAACTATCCTTTTTGAATAATATACAGGTTGTTTGGTAGTAAGTGTCAAAAATTTTGTGGGGTTATCATGCTTGTAAAATGTAACAAAAATCAGCAATTTAACCTGTTTCATCCCTCTCTCTTTTCCAGTAGCGTAGTAGTAATTTTTATTTTTATTAATTGACATTGTTCATAAAACTCTTGTTTTCTCAAATTTGATCAAATTTATTAATATATATATATATATATTTTTTTTCAGAAAGTATACAAAATTGTATAATAGAATATGTACAGTTTGTCACAATTAAGCCATCGTAAAGTCCTGTAAAATATACGTGAAAACCAAATTTTGGTAAGTTAAGAAAAAAGTTCACTATAACTTGCTGAAGAAAATTGTTTTCTTCTTCAAGCTACAAATCGTCGAATATCACCAAACTTCCCCACATTCTAAGCTTTACAATGATATGCTAGACACGACTTTTCCTATTTGTCTAATTGGTGGCAATCGGCCATAAACATAAATGTTGGTGGTTATACATGAAATAAGAATTATCACACACTATAGCGGGTGACAATTATGACAAGGTTTGAAACTCATTTAATAAAAAACCGTTCACACCTCAACAGATGAAAATACGAACTTCCAAAAATCATTACTGATAATAGTAGCCTACTTACCTGTTCCACAACCAACAGGATGGCCCTTCTGAGGGACGACCGAATAGGAGACAGTCCAAATATAAGCATAGGGTGACATCATAGAACTCTATAGAACTCTAACCTAGAGTTCTATGGGTGACTTGTACATCAAATATTAGGCCTTACTTGATATAGTCTAATGCCGAAAACTGCATTTCTAAATGGTTGACCAAGGCCGAAATAACAGACAACCAAAATATAATATATAAACAATATTATTAAATTTATATCACAAAAACTTAGTACAATATCTTTCGATACTATTCAACTTTTTGAGGTGGGGTTTGTGACGTACTGCTCTACATTTTAAGGTGTTTAATTTTATGTGTGATGTGGGAAAAACCAATTAAGTTTTCTTTAAAACTTTCTCAGGGACAACACTTTAGGATTAAAAACAAAATCGTATATCATTTTAATGTTTTTTGTTATGATCTTTTTAGTAGCTGTAAAAGTAAAAATAGATTTTCCACTGAATTAATAACTAAATAAGTTATAGGAAGTTATCGGGGTTTATTGGTATGGTATTTCATAAAAAAACAGGTCAATAATAATTATGTTTAACACCAATTCCAGCCCCTTAAACAAATAGGAAAACTCACTTCTAGTAAGTATATCATTTTGTCTTAGAATGTGCTAAAAAGTCATAAAACGTGCCAAACAGTTAAGTAAATGGTGAAAAAAATTAAAACTTTATGGATAATGTCAAGAAATTTGAGAAAATAAAAAAAATTACTGTTATGAAATAAGAATTATCCTTAATTATACCTTAATTATACCTTAAGGAGTCGATGACCTTAATTCAGCATAGTCCTGAATTATACCTTAATGAATGGAAGGTGGAGCGAGGTGTAATTTCCTGGTTGCATTTCACATGAATAACAATCCCCTAAAATATTTTGACCCTGACTATCAGACACCCTGTATATATTATATATTTTGATTTTTCCATTGGTCCGATTTTGGTCAATAGCTGTTTAGGAAGACATGTGACTATAACACCTTATTGTCTCTTGTCGTCCATGTTGGTCCTTTCATTATTTCTTTTTGGGTCTGATGAAGATAGGTGGTTTCGGTCAAAATAGATTGTCATTTTCTATATTTTCATATATTTACCATCTGCATTCTTTGCAGTAAAAGTTTAAATATATTTTTGAGTGTTGTAGATTATTTTTAATTTATCACTGCAAATAATACGTATCATTTAAATAAAAAATGTGTTACTTTTCTTCTTAAAATAGGTCTAGTCTATTTCGTGCATAAAAATAACTGTAATTAGTAACAGTGAGGGTCATAAGCTTTTAAACCTTTTCTTTATTTTCATTATGGGGCTTATAAAAATGACGTTTTAACGTCTAACCTTCATTTAAATATAAATGAACCTATCATAAAAAGAGTTTAAACTCTTAAAATGTTTTGTATGAGGCAATAATGTTGTTCAAAAAACCTACAAATTACTGAGGGTTCCCCACTGAAGCAGCTGTATTATTACGGGACTCAATTTGCGAGAGCCTTTACTACTTTAAATTCGTACCTTTTACAATCTACCAGAAACATTGACTTTTAACTAATCTGACTTAATTGTTAGAGGGTTTCATTTTAAACCCAAGCAAAACCGGTTGATTCAATGCATGACATAAAGTTCAGCGTTGTTTATTTTTAGCGACGGATTAAAAAATAAGCATTTTATAAAATTTATTTATTGATCTTTACAACAATTATAAATCTTAATTAATCTTGCAAAAAAAAAAAAAACAACAATTATTTCCACAAGCAGCTTGGTTTACCAACGTCTTAGAGATATCTGTTATTTGCACAAACCATTGAGTATCAATATACTCAGAATTAAGGCAATATAATTTTACTGTCACCGTGGAATACATAATGAAATTCCTACATTGTTAAAATAACGATATTAATTAAAAAGTAAACTTTTATTAATCGTTGGAATAATCTCGAAACTGAAACAATATGTTTGGGAGCTAGGTTGATAAGAATTCCAGATATCTGTTGTTGACACAAACAAAGGAACAATAACTTTATGGTGTGATAGAACGAGGAATAAAATTTTGACAGGGTTAAATTAACAACAACCATAAACATTATGAAGAATCGCCATTTTCATTGTTGATGTCATGTTGTTTTTCTTTTGGTTATGTTATGATGTGCATCTCATGGATCTATTACCCTTGTGATGGTCTATTTCCAACAATGTACTTTGTTATTTACAATCGATAAGACTATTTTATCTAAAATTGTCATAAAATTTTTAGCTATCTTGACATTGTTAGAACTAACCTTTAGCATCAAAACTTTTGTAATATTGCACTACGATACTGCATGTTAAAACAATATAAATGGCTTTTACATTAATAAAACATAACAAACAACACTGTTCAAGCATTCGATCATTACACTAATATTAATAATAGACTTTCCATCCAATGTATTTGATTGAAAATTAAATTAGGACTTGTTTTATGTGTCCGTTGCCACAGTCGCCACAGTTATCATAGCTCTTCACCTGGTTTTAAGTTCTACAAAAAAAAAAAAAAAAAAAAAAAAAAAACCCACAACGATAAAAATTAACCATTGTCATAACCACAATGTGGAGTTAAGAAGGATGTTTTAACTATCAGTCGATTTGGGTAATAAATGCTTTATATCCTTAACTCAACGATCCTTTCCTGCCATAATATAATTCCGTCTTCGAAAGATAGTTCAAAACGCTTGTCATAAAATATTCTGAGATTCTCTGGAACTAAATTTTTTTCAGGCCATCCTCTGATACAATATGATATAATGTGCTTTAATTCATCGTCTTCATGTGTACTATTTTGAAGTGTTCTCTTTGAGAGTGACAAATCTTCGATCTTCATTGCTCGCAAGTGATTCACCTCTCCTTGACATTGAATGGAGTTCAATGCATTTACGCCATTAAGTGGTAATCTGCTTAAACTGTCCGCTAGAACATTGTCTTTCCCAGCTCTGTAGCTAATATCGTAGTCAAAACCGCTGAGTATAATTGCCCAACGTGCAAGCAGTGAAGCTGCGTGTTTTGGAATGGCCTGTTTGGCTCCAAAAATCCTTTCTAGAGGCTTATGGTCACACAACAAAGTGAAATCTCTGCCGTAGAGATATTTGTAAAATTTCTCTACGTCAAAAATAATGGCTAGTGCTTCTTTGTCAATTGAAGAGTAGTTCTGTTCCGCTGAGTTTAGTGATCTTGAAGCAGCCGCAATAGGTTTTTGAGTTCCGTCAGTACCTCGTTAAAGTAATATGGCTCCCAAGCCTCGGTTGCTAGCATCAGTTGCGAGTATCAGTGGACGG
Organism: Neoaliturus tenellus; assembly: GCA_030545055.2. Lineage (NCBI taxonomy): Eukaryota > Metazoa > Arthropoda > Insecta > Hemiptera > Cicadellidae > Neoaliturus > Neoaliturus tenellus. The sequence continues at coordinate 77,552,882 of CM061533.1, forward strand.
CTGGAATCGTAATGAACAAGTACCATGTTAGTGGAAATACAACTCTTAATCCGGTTGAAGGCGTCCTGACACTCACGTGTCCAATTCCATGTTGAATGTTTATGTAAGAGTCTGTGTAATGGAAAGCATAGCGAATGTAGATTGGAAATAAATTTTGAGTAATAGTTCACAGATCCCAGAAACGATCGTAGCTCAGTAACATTCTTTGGTGGTGGTTGCTTCTTGATAGCTTCCACGCGATCTTCAATCGGTTGAATTCCAAGGCCACTAATTTTGTGTCCTAGATAGGTCACACTATCTTTGAAAAGCTGTAATTTATCTTCTCGAGTGCAAAGTCCCGCTTTCCTCAAAATATTGAAAACTGTTTTTAACCTTTCAATATGTTCCGGTCCATTTTTAGCTCCCACACATATGTCATCGAAGTACCAAGCAACATCCTCTGTTCCAACAAACAATTGATCCATCAGTTTTTGAAAGATTTTAGGTGCCGTTTTAATACCGAAAGGTAATCTGGTGAATGTGAAATATCCCTTGTGTGTTGCAATCACAAGATATTGTTTTGATTTCTCGTCGACCGGAATTTGCAAATATGCATCTTTTAAATCAATCACAGAAAACATTTTAGATCCATTTAACTTTAATACTGTTTCCTCGAATGTCAGGATAGAATACTCATCGTCTACTAAATGGGGATTTATTGACACCTTGAAATCTGCGCACAACCTGACTTCCCCGTTTGACTTTGGTACAACCACTAGAGGGGACGCACAAACTATGGGCGTGACGGTTGGGTCAACAGGTTCCAAGACTCCTGCAGAGACCAAACGGTCTAGTTCTTTACTGGTAGCACTGTGTAAAGCAAACGGAACTGGTCTTGGTTTATGAATTGGCAACTGAACATTATCAGCTACCCTAACCTTAGCTTTGAAGTTGCGGACGGTTCCTAAGTTGTTAGTGATTATGTCCTTGTACTCCTTATAGATCTCGCGTTTAATTCGCTCCTTATCTAGTTCGTCCGAACCAATATGATTTATACGTGTGAATGAACTTTGTTTACTTACGTGTTCACAGTTGGGATCTAAATTATTTAAAGCAATAATCCAGTCTTTTCCCAATAAAGGAGTACCTGTCAAACTGTCTGTGACAGCAATGTCTAGCTCCAAACAATTTGAATTCAATTCAACATTGACCTTTGCCTCACCAAGCATTCTTATTCTAAATGACGGATATGCTCCTAAGTCCTCTGTAGGGAATAACTTAGGTTCTCCAATTTTTTCCCACGTACTTTTACTTATTACAGTTCTAGCAGCAGCCGTGTCGTATTCCATAGTCACAGGAACATTATTAATGTTTAAATTCACAACATGCAAAAATTTGTCCAAGTGTTTGATCTCACTTACATTGCTAACCACATTCTGGTTTTCTACTTCAAAGTTGTCTAAAGAATGAATAGAACCGTCAATGATCCCTTGAGAAACTGCTGTATCTCCACGTGCGTCCTCGTGCAAGTCCTCCCTGCTAGAACTTCCAATCTGTTTTATGTCACGTTTACGACTGTTACCACTAAGTACTACATTATTTGACTTGAGGCAAACTCGTTCAAAGTGCCCTGTTTTCCCACAAGCTCTACACGTAACGTTAAATGCTCTGCAATTTTCACGAGCCCTGTGCTTAGCTAATCCACATCTAAGACCATGGGTGTTAGGATCTAAACTTACTTTATGTCCATTCCTTGAATTATTCGGATCTGAAGTTTGCGAAAATTTAACTTTATTTACCTGTGTGTTGTTGACGTCACCAGTAAAAGCACCAATTTGTTGTTGTTGAGCGTGAGCCATTTCCATGAGACAAGCATCTTTAACAATGTCATTCAGTTTGGCGTTTTCTTTTGGATGTTTTCGGATGAGCTCCTCTTGCATTCTTGGGTCGTTAAGTCCTAAAAGAAATTGATCACGCAGTCTTTCCTCTAGAGTGTTCTTGAACTGGCATTCTGTAGCACCTGCTCGCAAATTGTTAACAAATATACTAATGGACTGTTCCTTGTCCCTGAAGATCCTCCCAAACTTAAGACGCTCCGCTAGGTAGGAAGTTTTAGGTTTGTAAAAGTTCGATAAAAAATCTTTAATTTCCTCGTAACTTACTTCCAGAATAGGAGTTGGATCAAAGTTGTCTACTATAATTTTGTAATGTTCTGCACCAGTTCATTTAAGGAGCAGAATTTTCTTTGCTTCAGTATTGTGTTGGAACCCGCAAACGTTGACTTCTAACTCGAAACGCTGTTCATAGTACTTCCATGCTTCGTTGCTTTTGTTGAAATGTTCGAACTTAAAATGTCGTAATGAGCTTGAATCTCCACTATCCATAGACGTTATTGTAGATGACGAATCATCGTTCACATTTACTCCCTGAAGCGCCATTGTAAAGTTATAGGTCTACTAAAATAAAACACATGAATAACTTGAAATAAATGTGTAATGAACAAACTAGTTTAAGTTACCAAAACAAATCACAACAAAACATTGTTTTTGTTTTTAACATATGACTGAATTAATAATATTTTAAACACATGATTTGAATTAATTATATTATACGTGTCCAAGAAAAAAAAAGTTTTTTTTTTCTTAAAGCCAGGGAAAGGCAAGATTTACTGCGCGAAAAATTAATTCGATTTGCATCAACTGCGCGAAGCTCTAAAAAGGTCCCTAAAAATGTGCATCAACTGCGCGAAACCCGAGGCAGGTATACGGTAGTTGGCGGCGGAAGAAATCTCCTAGTATACAGGTAATCAGTTCCTCCCGTATTACAAAATGTGGTCAAACCTTTGGCATTGGCACTAGTATTCATAAATATTTATAATCTCCAGCCCCCACTCCCGTTAGTTTATTGGTTATTTTGGTCCGATACAGTGTACTTTTAAAAATAACATCACCCATGTTGCCTTGGATTTTTTCGTAAACATACGTTTTTTGTAAATGTTTTAAATGCTTATATTTTTTTGTTAAAAATTGCGTGATGATTTGGGACATATTTTTTATTGTGAAATTTACTAGTGACAAAGTATACAATTTAATAATTAAGGCCGGATATTCTACAGGTTTCAAAGAGTTCTGAAATCGCCAGAGTATTATAATATATCGTCCGTATGGAAACTATATTTAAATTAATGTACAATATTTTTTCCTTCCATTATGGAAATGAACATTTAAACCATGAAGCTACTCCGCTTCATCGGGTAAACAGATTTCCCACCAACAAATTTATCCATAGCGTCAAGAGGAATACAGTTGACATTATTGACGAGCGACCTACTAAGCTTTTTCACCGGATATAAGTCAGCAAAAAGCAAAATTAATGAACATATTTTAATTTTTCGTTTCATTTCATTGGGAAATTAATAAATTTGTAAATATTAAAAACCCATATTGTCCCATGATATGGCAGTAAAATAGACCCCCACTCCGCGCAGTTAGGGTATGCCTCTGGTGACGATCGTTGGAGCGTTTCGTGCAGTTGATGCACGCCCACCTGCAATCTTAGTAATTTCGTTTTATTCATCCATAGCCATTTATTTCTTACATTTAATTTTAATCAAATATTATTAATTCGCAAATAATTTTTATAATAAAAAATCATAATGGTTTTTAGTTATTATTATTTTTTTCGGCATTTCATTACATTTTGTATCTTACGCAGGCAAATTCATCATAACATTACTCGTTTCCATGAAAATAAAAAGTTAAAGGGCAGAATTTGGCGTTTTTGTGATTTTTTTTAATTTCGGCTCTTTTTCAACGCGCTCTAGTGGATAAACGGTTTGTCGCAAAAAAATGTGTTAAATACAAAACTTTTAGGAAATTTTCTCTACTTTAATTTAAATAAGTAATACATTTTTGTAATAATGCATAAAAACCGAAATTTAGGCTAAAACATAAAAAATGTTACTATTTTTGCAAAAAAGGCAATGTTCCGGGCAAAATATCTGTTAGGAAACTTCATATTCGTGGTAGGCGACCCAAAAAACATAAAGAAATAAGTTTTTCACTACTGAGGCAAAACTTTCCATTAACTTTCCTAATATGACTAGACGACATTTATTTTTCTAATCCGGCATATATAGAAGAAGTTCATTTACTTGTTGTTGTTGTTATTTTTGGATAAGGAGGCCCCGGCGGAACCGTTAAGCATGTCTGCCTTTAAACGGGAATTTTGAGCAAGACCCCAGACGGACGGGATATTGAAGGGAGAGAAAGGGTAAAAGATTGGACTTCAGACAGTCGTTTCACCATTCAGAGGTTTCACCAACTCCCGTGCTCCTGTGACAAATGATTTTCAGGCTCAAACAGGCGGACCCGCTTTGCCCCATAAATGACCAACCAAACCAACTGCCCATTCATGGTTCTCAGCTAGAAGGTTTACATGTGTTCTGGTGACATCAACCCCCTGCTCTCTAGAACATGAATGGATGGTGAGGGAAGATATATTAATTGACATAGTGGACAGAAAAATTTACTTACCACATGGATGGTTTTTGGAGTTATTTGACTTACCACGTGTTATGACAACTTCGTTTGCTGTACCCAATGTCAACTTCGCAACTAATATAAACCAGTTTTAAAGTTGTCAGGGGGTGGTTCATTTATTTGGTTCTTCACAAAGTGCCACGTGCATTTGGACCAATGGTTCAACTTTTAGTTCAGATTTAAAAACCAGATAACAGATAACTAGACTAATTCTTGAAAAGGAAAAAAAACTACAGGTAAATAGTTAGTTATAACTATGGTCCGTTTAAGAAATATGTTATTTTTTAATTTTGTAATGAAATACCTTGATTATTTGTAAGTGATTATTAGTCTATGAAAAATGTTTAATCTTAATCAAATAAAATAATTTATGTCACAAAAAACTGTCACTTCCTTAAGATTTGTACTTATATTGATCCTAATCGTAGCTTTGGAACCATCCATTATCTAAGCAGTAACAAAGCACCCACAGTGATATGGCGTTTCATACTGCGTCAATGCTACTAGCGCTGACCGTGGGGTAGCGGGGAACTAAACTTTAAATATGTAACACGGCACCATCCATCTTTCTGTCCGAGACACAAACTGAGCGACATTGGTGACTGTGTTTCTGTTTGAATGAGGCACTACAGATTTTTTTTTATTTTTATTTTAACTAAATATTAATTACTAATAGGCTACTCAGAGAAGAAAAATGAAGTTATAACCCCTACTTATTAAGTTTCCACTTGACATATTAAATAGCTAACAGTATGTTTAAATTGATAAATAATGAATAAATATAATTTTAACTAAATAAATTCAATGTAAAATGTTGTAGGCCTAAATAATTTGATTCTTTAACATTGAATATTAATCTTGACTAGCAAACTCTAAACTTTGATATTTTAATATATATACAGATATCATACCCGGGAATTTCAATTTAGTACTGCTACTACATAATCATAACTTTCTCCTTTGAACTTCGAACCGAGTGACCAAAATATACCTTTTTTTTAGGGAGAGGCGGAAAAATGCATTACGCACACAGGTGGCCAGCCTGTAGTGTGGGGCTCCCCTAAAAACGGGTTTACCCACTAAAAAACCTCCTCTACTCTTTAGGAATCTAACCTGGAATTGTTTGTCACATTACGTCAGGCTAGGCCTAAATTTGGCTTACGCCCGTGGGGCTCGCTCCTTATCCAGCCGCTCGATCAAGGGATCTGGGCCACTTCGCGGTCCAGATCGATTTTCTTTTCCAGGAGGATGCCCCGGACGAACTGTGACAAACAATCCCAGTTGCCCTCATCCTCCATAATCTTTTGGCAGACCGTGTCCACCGAAAAAACACCGAATTTGCTTGTGGCCTCCAGGCGGGGCCTTTCCCAACGCGAACAGCGGAAGAAGGTGTGTTCCGCGTCATCGGGAACGCCCGGGCAGTAGATGCAATCCGGCGAACCGGTCTTGCCCATCCGGTTCAGGTACGACTTGAAATAGGCGTGACCTGTCAGGAACTGCGTGAGGAAGTAGTCCACCTCGCCATGCCGCCTTTCTACCCATGGTTGGACCTGCTCGATGAGTCGCGCAGTCCATCGTCCTCGGGTGTCGTGCGCCCAGCTGTGTTTCCACTGCTGGAAGGTTCGGGAGCGCTCTTCTGTTCTTGCCGTGTCCTTGCCGATCTCGCCTTGTTTCTGATAAATCGCTTTCCTCTCCCCTGCCAAGAGCTTGACAGGGATGGCTCCGGCGACCACCAGGACGGCAGGCTCGGACACTGTCCGGTAGGCGGAACACACCCGGAGCGCAGCTTGACGCTGAACCCGGACGAGTCGCAACCTGTAGCACTCCTTATCTAGAGCGCCTGCCCACACCTCTGCCCCGTAAAGGAGCACGGACTGGACCGCGGACATCAACAGACGTCTTCTGCTGGATCGGCAACCCCCGACATTGGCCATCAGCCTACTAAGGTAAGTGACTACCTTAGCGGCCTTGTCCGCCGTACGGAAGATCTGATCCCTCCAGCTTAACTTGGTGTCCACCATAAAACCGAGGTATTTGGCGGCACGAGTTGATGTGACCACTTCCCTTCCCACTCGAAACGGAACGACGGTGTCGATCCTCTTCTTCGTGAGAATCACGATCTCCGTCTTACTGAGAGCAAGCGAGAGACCGTGATCGGACATCCAGTTGTTGACCACCCGCATAACTCGGTTCAACTTCAGTTGGGCCAGCTCAACGTTGCGTGCAGCAATGAGAGCTGCGACGTCATCGGCGTACCCAACCAAAGTGGTTTCCTCAGGCATCTCGGACCTCAGGAGGCTGTCATAGGCAACTTCCAGAGATCCGGGCCGAGTATTGAACCTTGTGCGGCACCAGAAGTGACTTCCATCGTCCGCGTTCCGTCCCTCGTGTCATAAATCATTCTTCGAGAGCGTAGATAATCCTCGATGAGCCGCAACAGATATGCAGTAATACGAAAGGTGTTGCGAAGCGCATCCAACATATCGACCCACCTCGCCGAGTTGAAGGCATTCTTGACATCAAGCGTAACAAGAAGCACTACTCGGCGAGAGAAATGGTTGTGGCTCTCGGCTCTCTCCACAGCTCTCTGAACTTCGGTGACAGCGTCGATCGTTGACCGTCCCTTTCTGAAGCCGTACTGAACGGGGGCATAAGTCCCCGGCAGCTTCCACGGCAGAAGTCAGGCGGGAACGGATCAGCTTCTCGAACAGCTTCCCAGCCGTGTCCAACATGCAGAGAGGCCTGTGGGACGACGGCAGCTCGGGATCACCTTTGCCCTTGCTGATCAGTACAAGCCTGGCTGTTTTCCAGGGAGCCGGAAACACCCCTTCTACCAAAAAGGCATTGTACATTCTCAACAATAAGTCAGCGTTGATTGAAAATACTTTCTTTAAAGCCTCACTGGGAATCCCATCCGGGCCAGGAGCCTTGTTGCTCTTCAGGGAGAGAACGGAGGTTTCCAGCTCCTCGAAAGTGGAAAGTGAAAAGTGGAACGTCCTCTACCCGTCCAAAGTCAACCGGCGGTCGCTGTGGATGTTCAGGAAACAACGCAGCGACGATCCTCCCCATGGTGGCGCCCTCCATGATGGAAGGTGGAGAGCGGGCGCCGAGTTTCTGTGTTACAAGTTTGTAACCCAGGCCCCACGGGTCGGAGTCAACGTCGTCACGAAGTCTCATCCAGCTATTCGCCTTGCTCCTGTTGATCGCCTGGCGGAAATATTTTCTCGCAGCTTTAGTAGTGTGAAATTGGGGATGCTGGGCCAGTTCAAGGTCACCTGAGGGATGACGTCATCGAGGTCAATGACCTCACCGATGACGTCATCGATGACGTCATCGATGACGCAATCGATGACGTCATCACCAATGACGTCACTTCCATGACGTCACACCCATGACGTCACAGAAATGACGTGCTGATGACGTCATCACCCCTTACGTCATCAAAATAACGTCACCGACGCCACCAAGGTCAAGGTCAAGCCGAAACTTAAATTTTTTGGCACTTTTGCCGTTTCTCGCACTACGCTCCGAGTTTCAGTCCGAGTCCTCGTGACCTTGACCACTTGGAGCGAATATTTGACGAGAAACGGCAAAAGTGCCAAGTTAAACCTGAGTTTCTGACATGACTCTGCCTAAATGGGCAATCGGTAATCCCTCAGGTGACCTTGAACTAGCACAACACCCCCAATTTCATATTACCGTGACCTTGAAAACCTAACAACGGAGCGCCGACACCGATGCGCACCCCACGACAGCCACCGAGTGACTGACTGTCAGGCTCCGTGTACTCTAGGTATATGGGGAAGTGGAGGGGGAAATCTCAAGGTCATCCAAATGGAGTTTTAAAAAAGTTGAAGAGTAGAAAGACTACTCTTGTGCTTCCTGGGCGACCTCATCAATTTCTAACGGATCTGTAAACCAATCCGATCTGTAGCGGCAGGAGTCCAGAAAACAGGTGCACCACCCATCAGGTTGTCCGTAGCATTTCCGACAATTGGTAAGATTGGAGAAGTGAAATTTAATACACCGCTGCGGACAACAAGTATAAAAGTATTTGGATTTGTAGATTTTGAAAGTTTGTAGTACCGGTGGTGGCAGCTGTTGGTTCTTGCATCTACACCTGCAACATCCGAAGCATTCACATTGCCGGCAGGCCAGCCCATCCACTTGCCACTTTGGTAAGAGGAAACACTTATCCTCACAGCAATAGGTTGTCCCCGTCTCTTCCTCCCAACGCTTCTTTGCACAATATGTGACGCCTTGTAACTCCAAACACCTATGCTCGCAACATGAGATGCGCTTACTTTCCATAGCTGATGTTGCTTTGACGAGGGAGCACGATGAAGTGATGCTGTGGTCAGTGGGAATGGGGTTTATATAAACTAAGGTGGGTGGAGGGGGAAAGGTCAAGGTCATCCAAATGGAGTTTTAAAAAAGAAAAGAGTAGAAAGACTACTCTTGTGTACCTATAGCGATTTCATTGATAGTGAGTGCTTCTGTATGCCAAGTTGATCTGTACCGACACGCTCCTAAATAATGTTTGCAAAAACCTGCAAAAGGATTGTTGCACATTTTGCAGCCAGTTAGCTGTCTTAGTGTGAATTCAATGCAACGTTCAGGGCAACAAGTGTACTTATGCCCTCTCATCTGGTACACATGGAATGTCTTCAACTCTGGTTTAGGCTTCTTCCAAGACTTGCACTTACACATGCATTGACCAAAAGCTTCACATTTTCTACACGCCAGGCCATCCGCAACATCAATGTCATTTGGCCATGAAAAACATTTCTGTTCGCAACAGTAATTAAGTTGACTCTCCATGTTGCTGCGGTGAAGGTGCGCGATGAAATGATGCTGCAGTCATTGAGAGTGCACCTTAAATAAACACAGTGGAGGGGGGAAGGTCAAGGGCATCCAAACGGAGTTTTAAAAAAGATAACTAGTCGTCCTCCTCCTCGTCCGTCGTACTTAGAGAGCTGTCAGACGAAGAGCCCCGTGCAGGTGCTCCCCAGATGAAAAACAAATCAATTTTAAAACGAAGACCAGGATCTTGCATCATCAATTCCTTTAATTTGTCACATACTAAGTCCACCTTGTGTAAGGTGTCAACAACAAGCTTCCAATTTGTTGGCTCAATATAACTTGTAGTAGAGTCTGCCTCGCTGATAACCACATCCTCCGGCCGTATTGGAGTGTAAAGATGTGTAAAGTTCTTCGGCTGTAGCTGAGGTTCAGGCTGGCTGGAAGTGGAAGGTTGAGTGTGGACCCCTGTCGCATCGAAATCCATAGTCATTCTACATTCAATGTTGGGGTTTTCGTTTAATACATACACCAATTTCTCATGCAACATATCCACTTCTGCCGAGTCTTGCAGATGAACATTCCAGGAAAATGGCCATTCTTCATCCGTAGTGGAGTCAACTCGAGAAAGAGTGCTGTCCGCCATGATAGCTAAGCAAGGAATGATGTGAGCTACAGACTGTGGTAACAGTATTGAAAAGTAGAGGGGGTAAACCAAAAGTATGTGGAGGGGGTGTTTTCAAGGTCATTTAATTTGGGTTTTTAAAAAAAAGGAAATAGTGGAGGGGGAATTCTCAAGGTCATCCAATTTGGGTTTTAAAAAAAAGGAATGAAGGTTACTCCTCTTCAGCCTCGTTGTCCCCCACATCCTCATTAGCCTCATCTTCATCGACGTCAGACTCGCCGTAAGGGTAGATCGGGGACATGGGCGAATATTGTGGAGATTGTTGACCGTTGTTATCGTCCCCTTGCATTCTGACTTGGGACCAATCATAATTTAAATTCATTTGTATTATGATTCCAGGGTTGTCCTGCAGTATTTCCTTCATCCGTTCGCAAATTGTTTCCAAATAGTGTACACTATCGATCGACAGTGTCCAACCCGTACTTGTACCGACATCAGTAGTGGAGTCAGCTTGGCTGATGGTGTTGTTGTCTGCCATGGTTGCTTGTCGGACAAGGAATGACGGTTGATGTGATGCTCATGCAGGAACATGGTGAAGTGGTGGGGGGTGTGGTGGAGTAGTGGGGGTATTTTCAAGGTCATCCAAACGAAGTTTTAAAAAAAAAAGGAAAACCTACAAAGTAACATTGAAACTTTCCAATTGATGGTGGCGAGCGTTTTCTTCTGCAACCTTGCCGACACATGTGACTATGCCATACAGTATGAAAAGTACAACCATAATAAGGCCGAACAATAAAAGATAGCCGTTGACTATCATGATATTTTCTGAGTGTATCTGCTTTCTTCGTATCGCCCTCTCCTGCATCCTCTTCTCCAACTCGTGGACGAAGTCACAGCAAACATGAGGACATGTTTTATCCGTTGGTAGGTTTGCCATTGTTGATGTTGTCGGTTTGGCTGTTGAAGATGGAATGAGGTTTCCAATTGTGATGTGCCATGTACATCAATAGTCAAGTGGTGGGGGTAGCAAAGCAGTGGAGGGGGAAGTTTCAAGGTCATCCAAATTGTGTTTTAAAAAAACCTATCTTGTTACTGAGCTTATATGTCAGTAACAAGATAGGTGTTTTTGCTCTTTTACTTCTTTAATATAATAAAAAAATATACATATTCTATTATTGTAAGAACAAGGAAGACAACTGCTAGTCAGCTGAAGTAGTCCAAGTTGTCTGGCTCGGTCTTCATCGACGCCGGTGAGGAAGCCGTGGAGGAGTGTCCAGGCTCTTCTTTTGACTGCCGGGTGTTCCGTATGTTGCAAGCGTAAACTTGCACGTTTATACGGTAGCCTCGTGCCACCATGAGCTGCAACTCCTTGTACAAGTCGTTTAGCTCCTGCTGAGTCTTGATGCTCACCTCCTCGTAACTTGCGCAACTGACGTTCAGAGACATCCTGATGTTGCTAGGTCGGCTGCTGGAGTAGAAATGAAGCCGAGGCACAGCGTTTAGAGGTACATGAAAAAGTGGTGGGGGTAATGGTGGTGGGGGTATGGAAGATCCAATTAAACACTTCTAAACTTTTTCCATTGATACAGTGGGATGGAACAAATAGCACAGGTGTCCTTGTAGTTTTCAAATCTAAACATCGGTTCTAGAAATCCGAACTGTTTTCTACCACCTTCCTGTACGAACCGTCGAAGGTCTCTGACGGCAGCATTGCCACAAGGCCTACAAAACTTTTCCCCGTCTTGGAACCTATACCAGGAGTATCCCGAATACCCTCTATTATCTTTCTTGTACTCTTCGATATCCTGTTTTACTGTTATAGGGATATTATCTCGTAAAGCCGTCTGGAATAAAGATGCGTCAGTTATAACTCGTTGTAAGCAAAGCTCGTACAAGGTGCTCATCGTTTGCTAGTTGGCAACAGAATGACCGTTTTTCGCATCCAAGCAGGTTTGAATCCTAGTGCGGTAGTGGGGGTAATTACGGTAGTGGGGGTAGTTGTGAAATGCAAAGGTCAAAGGTCAAGGTCACCCGCGAAGTTTAAAAAAAAATGCATCATATCAATACGTGAAGTTTGTCACATATTGATATGTTGCATTTTTTGTTTTTTTATTTTTTTTGTCTTTTATGATTCGTTTATTTATAAAACATTACAACAACAACATATGTACAACATTAAAACTTAAATCTAACACTGCTGCTTGTCAGCGATGTGGATGGTCAACTCTGTAGAATTGCTACTCGTGCAGCCGTGGGACACCAGGTATAGACACCCGGGTTGAATAGAGCGAAGATCCTCGTTTTGTAGAAGATGGACGAATCTCTTGGGCAGGTACACCTGGAACTTTGGTTCATCCCCCGGAGTAAACGGTGCCTCGCTGAGACTGCAGCAGATGGCCTCCCCAACTGTAGTCTCCATCTTCTTCATAGCATGGATTATGTAGTGCTTCTCGTCTTTTAGTTCCGAGCACTTCTTTACAGGTAATATTGTTGACTTGGAGTGAGCATTGAACTGCTCGACCAAAGTCTGAAGGAACTGGTGAGATGCCATGGTCAGGTTACAGATCGTCTTCTTGCTCGGAGATGTTGTCGTCTCGGAATCTCGAGTAATACTCATGCCAGGTCCCTGTCTGCTCCCCACTTATATACTCTCCGTTACCCCCACCACTCCCCACTTCCCCACTTTGAAGGTAAGAGGCGAGTTTATAGGCATTTTTCAAAGCGCAATGTCTATCTTTATCATGTTCTGGGCTTTTTGTACAAATACATATGGTTTCCAGCATGTATTGATAATTTTTATGCAATTCCACATCATTAACCGGAACATGAGTAAATCCTTCGATCCATCTTTTCTTTTCTAACCCCTTTGTGTAAATATTGGTAAACTTGTCTGAAAAGTGATGCATAATGTGATACAAGTCCGTGTAACTTGTAAAACCATCATACCAATCGATATGATGGAAGTGTTTTGAAATCCATCTGTTGGTAGTAGCGGCTTTACTAGTTAAAGACGAATAAGAACATGGTGGTTTAAATAAAAATGAATAAGGAACACTTGTATTCATGTCCAAAAACACAAGTTCTTTTATAATGAATCTATCATCATTACCACGAAACGCTTGAAACTCAATAATACCAGGCTTGGACTTTACTTGTTCTTCTTCTCCCTTGTCCATTTTGAAGGTCACACGTCTGCTCATTACGAAGTCAGAAGGTCAACTGATTTCCACACCACGGTAGGTACTACTTTTATACCAGGCCGTACAGTTGTTGGCGCGTTGGTGTATATTTAACGTGGGCACCGTCCCCAATAGGCCTAACCCCACAAAATGTTGGTTATTGTTTTAAAAACTAACCATTGTCATTTAAGTTTCCATCTTTATATTTTCCTTGTTTTCATTTTCATCACTAACACTTGATTCTTCTCCTCCATCTTCCTCTTCTTCCTGTTTTACTGATTTCTTATGTAGTTGAGCGTACTTTTCCAATTGTCTCCACATCTGTACTTCATGAGGAACTCTATTAAATATAAAAGTATCCACAGGTCCATATAATATAGGTGCGTCCGGTTGTTTGTCCAAAGTGTCTTCCAGATAATCTTTAATAATCGAACTTGAAAACACCAGTTGTCTCAAATATCTTGTTATTGGTTCAGTAGCACAAGTTAAAATGAAAAACTCCTCTCGATTAAGTTGAATTTTGTTATCATGTCTTGTTGTGTCTCTAAACCGCAGCTGATGATCACCACGATGCTTAATAATATCGATTTCCACATTTGAATCCAAAAGTCCTACTCTTGTCTTTCTTCCAAACATGTTACTACTTAAATAGCATTCTAGCAGATGCAAGTGTTTCATAAACGATTCCCAAGCACTGTCCGTAAACAAAATCATTTTGGGTCCATGAGTTAAAATTACAGTAGGGGAATAATCTGTCGATTTCATAACACCGATTAAAACACTTTTGTCCAAACTGGAAGAGATTGGGTAAAATATTCGCAAAAATACCTCACTCAATATGTTTGGAGAAATATTATCTTCAATATCCCTTTTTCTCTTTTGTATATTCTTTCTTCTTTTACCTTTTTCTTCAACATTATTACTGGCATGAAGTTGTCCGCAAACGTTTTGTTCACCTCCTTCCTGGTGACCTTGAGGATCTAAAAACTCAGATATCTCCTTCTCAATATCTACCACATTTTCAGGTGTACCACTAGGAGAAGCCATATTGAATACGATGCTACCCATACAACAGTAGGCAACAAACTGATGAGGAGCGGCCTGTACGCTCTGCTTTTATACTCGCGGAATGAAACAAAACCGGTTTTTACAGTACATTCTTAACAATTCCAGTTAAAGGTGTGTATGTTACAATTTTATCATGTAGAATTAAACAGTATGCAGTTGTATTTTCAGGTATAGTTGCAGTAAACTCCATTTCAATCTTTATGTCAACACTTGATGACTTTACTGATTCATTTTGTTTAGAACAATCAATTACAACTATTGTGTAACCATCTAAGTATTCTTCTGGTGATAGTAAAGGTGTATTTGTTTTACCGTAATATGAATTTTGGAATCTCGCATACATATCGTATAATATACTGTACTTTTTATTAGCGAATGACACATTCAAATTGTCATAGGGGAAAAATTGTGAATTCAAATAAACTTTAATATTTTTTAAGTTGCAATGATCAAACTTGCCTGCATGTTTTGTGATGCTGTCCCTCCTACCTGTTTGTAAACCAAATATAATATACCTGGCTCGTTCTACGTAATTAGATGTTTTAACAGTCCAAGTGTGACGATCCGTAGCTGGCAAGCTTGGATGTTCATGGAATTCCCAACTTCTAAAAGGAATTACAATATCACGATCAGCCTTTAACTTCCTTAATAGTAGCATTCTATGCTCGTCAGCTAATTTAAAATGTGGAACTCTCCATACAATTTTGTCTAATGTTAATTTCCATTCTAAGTTTGCATCTGTTGTACCATCTGGAGCTTTAATAATGTCTTTATCATTAGAAGATCTCAATAAAACTAATTCTTGTTTAACATTTAATATTATTTTTCTATAGTCTTCAGCAAATCCAAGCAACAAACGTAATGGGATATGAAAATCAAAATATCCATTTGTATTTGGAGTGATTGTATCATGTTCAGGTAAAACCCATCCGGCAGGTTGAAGTAAATTGGTTTCATTAGGTGATATAGATGTTATCCCTTTTAAAGTTGTTGTAATACCTACTTTTTTAGTAGAATCAACTGTTACAACTGATATTTCATATCTAATTTCATCAAAAAGGAAAGCCATAGGATTATTTATAAATGGAACTGTTGTACCAGTAGTAGTACCGTCCTTTTTAGTAACTTTTCTTTCAATATACAAGTAACTTTCACATGGTAGTGTGTAAATGTCTTGATGTTGTATGGGAATACGAATTTCATCGTTATTGTTTAATTTCGATGAAGTGTAAGGGTTGTGGGTGTGATATTCTTTTTCCCATAGGGTTTCGTCGAATGTTGGACCCTGCGCTATATCCAGTATATCCATAATCGGTTAATTTTAATCCAACTCTCTCTAAGAAACGAATGTTCTCGCGTGTTAACTCCTCCACAGCTGAAGAGCTACTAATGCGGTTTCCCGTAGGTTGTTCGCTTTTAAATGTTAAACCCATGGTTTTGTATTAAAGTGTCGATTTTAAATGTAATCTAATCGTAATAGGCTCTTCTCTGAAGTCTACCAAGTTACCGTCTTGATCCAATACGCTCAACACGATGTCTGAAATGAAAGTGGTGTTCAACGGTAGATATACCAGGTTTTGTGGCTTTTCAACAATTTTAAATCCAGGTGGTACACTTGGGTAAAATGTATGTATGATATGAGTGTTAGCCCCATCCATGTAAGCTCCTTGTATAATGTTGCAAGTTATGTCTATACTATTGACTTTTAATATTGTTACTGTTTTCTTACCGGAATGTGTTACATCTGGTTCTAAAACGGGCTGATCGTTGGAAAATCCTAATAAATCACCAATTGAGTGTGGTTGAGTAAAATCTATATAATATTTGGAAGTAATTTCAGCTTTCATCGTATTATTATTACCTTTTAATGTTATATTGTCTTTTCCCATTTTAGTTTGCAAAAATTCATTTATGTGATCGATTTCATAAGAACCTGTGGGTAACCTACACTCTTGTAAGTCTGTAAATTTCCCACTGGCATCTTTTCCCTTATAATAATGCAATACGTTATTTTTACCTTCCGTAACATTGGGAATAGAGTTGTAAGTTGTAAAATCCAATAGTGCCGCTTCCCAAAATCTTCCTTTTTGCAAGCGTAACGCTGGAAAAAGGATACTTCGTAAAGTGGACGATTTTCCTGTTAATGATACCGTATAGGAAGACATCTCAATAGTGACTGATACTTTTAGCTAAAAATTCCAAACATAAATGGCCGCATATTGAAGTATTATCAGGTTGTTCTCTTTTATAGTTATAATATATGTTTTTAGCAGATTTAAAGTAATTTTGAAGTTCTTTTGGTGGTGGCAAATTACCGAAACTATCAAAATAATATACATTGTTATTTAGTTACTTATAACAAACCCAATGGGTGCCAGGCCCTTCAGTATTATCCAAATTTACAATTCCAGTCTCATTTTGCCACATTTTCTTTGGTAAACTGTCTTTCATAAACACACCGCGGAAAAATGGTATTTTTAAACAGGAAATATATTTAAATAATTCAATATTGGTTAATGCTTTATGTGGTATGACCAATTGATTTTTTTCATTTAATATGCACGATAAGGTCTTAGGTAAAGACCTGCCCCGTTTTTTACCATTGACCACACTGTGGGCTTCTTCCTGCCTTTTCTGCTAGATCGTCGTCTTCTTATATTTCCTCCATGTTTTCTTGTGGTTGACTTCCTTTTTACCCTTCTTCTCCTCCTTTTTCCACCTCCTACTGCTGTTTTAGCCTTCATACCTGCTGTTACTGCTAAAGCTGCTGCTTTTTCTGCTATGCTAGCGTCACTTGATTTTACTCGTTGCCAAGCTATGTCCGCAAGCTTTCTGTCTGCTATCGGTCTATTTTTTGAATCGGCAAACGTGGAATATGCGATATCGTGTTCTTTACAAGCCTGATCTAACTTGTTTATGCCTGGATCACCTCTTTCCAGTCGTTTTTTCAATTTAGTTCCTGGTCCGCAATACTGATAACCTCCCGGTATATGAAATTCGTATGGTAAAGCGTCTATTGCTCTATTTACGATAGATCCTACTGGAATACGATTTAAAGCTTTACTTAACAGAGAAACCGCTGTGGACGTGATCCCACCTCCTTTCCTTGCAGTGTCTCGATATGGACTGATGTACTTGAACGTCATTATTGTCCTTTTATAATCGCAATGTGCAACTCATGTGTTAACTCTATGACGAGTTGGACATAAATGAAATCGTTTATAGTGATCTTATATTAAATATCAATATCACCCCAATCTGATGATCTAAACTTTTGCGTATTAGGGTTAATAAAGTATTTTTTTAAAAATTTCCCGTTTAATCCAACCAACTCTCGCGGCTTCGTCCCAAATTTTATGACCTGGTCCTCCTTGAAGAATTTCCGGTGTGAAATGATTGTGAAAATCAAATAACGCATTACCTAAAACTTTTACAAGGAAATTAACAGTGACGGCATTATCTACATGTTCAGGGTCTTTAAGGTCTGTTATACGTTTATTATTACAAGTATACACTTTACTATCCTTAAATGATGTTGTGATGGTCTGTCCTACAGTTGCAGCATCATTCGGGTGTCTTCCTGCTCTCAAGTTTGTAATATTGTTATTATTACATGTAAAAACTGCAAAGTGTAAATTTTGGATCTAGATGTACGGTTTGTGATAAAGCAGCTGCATCATGATCCTCATGACCCCATGACACGTTTGATAACTTTTTATCCATGCTATCCCAAGCATTATTTTTGTATGTTAATAAATTAAATTTTTCATTACCTTGAACAAATTCATCCCCTTGCTTCGATACTACTTGATTTTGTTTTACAAAATAGGTTGTTTCTTTTTTTAAGGTTTCCATCATTTGACCCACTGTTGCACCATCTGATGGCGCCGAACCATCTTTAACATTTGCTAAACAATTACCAAAACAATCTATAACCCCTACATCACGTATGATACAATGATCTTTTATATATTTGAGGTTTACAGCATCATTTTCATTTTTTGGATAACCTATATCGTTAATAACAAATTTATAAAAAGAAAATCCATCTTTTGTCTTTTCAGGTATCAAGGAATGTAAATAGCGTCTATTTACGCTGTCTTTTGCATCTTTAGGGTCATCTACGTTGGATATACGTTTATTGTTAGCACTATACGTTTTCCCATTGAATTTTAACGTATTTTTTAATTCAGATGACAAATAACCTTTGTTTATTGCATCACCGTTTTGATTTGGTTTACCAACGTTGATGATTCTATGATCTTCTGCGTCATATGTGTTATTTTGTAGTCTTAATGTTGGCGATATCTTTTCCTTTAATATTTTTAAATTTATTGCATCGTTTTCATCCGTAGGATCTTTTATGTTTTTTAGCCTTTTATTACTCATATCATAATCTCCATCAGGTGTTTGTGGTAAACCAGCACTTCTTTTTAAACTATTCGCATAATATAACCCATCCGAGGAGTAACGTCCGAACTTGTCGACACTCATGGTGCAACTGAATAGTATTCTAGGGAGTAACGCATTTTTATGAGATTACCCCACGGTTTCGGAGTTCATCCACTAAAGCCACCCATTCGTTTTCCAATCCAGTATGACCCGCTTCTTTAGCTTCATGTATTAGTTTCATTCTATCCACCAATTTATTGATATTATTGTAATAAATCACATTTGTGTTATATAATTTCTTCATTAAACCTGTACCTGTAACAGACTTACTTCTTTTTCTTCGTTCCTGAGCACTTACATCCAAAGTGGATGCCATAAATCTTCGTTTTACAGGTTTTCTTTGTGTTAACGGCATTGTTTGTCTTCTAGTTGGTATTAACTTGGATACAAATTCTTTATATTTTAAAGACTTAGATCTAAAAGGAGGCTGGTCAGGTAAATACTTTCTCCTATATGCATTTGTCTGTTCCAAAATATTTTTATATGCTTCCATGTCTTTTTCTTTCACTAACGATACTGAAGGCTTATTTTCAAATAATAATTCAAATAATCCTTTTGTGCCCTTATACCTTTGATCACCAATAACAATATTATCATGTTCGTCAACGTTTAACGGGCTATTACCTATCATTAAACCATCTTCTGTTAATCTCGCTCCATAACTATGGTAATTCTTATTAGGAATTCCAGCTAACATTTTTACCATATATTTCCTTCCTAAAGGTCCTTTGTTATGAATGTTTTCCCCCAACAAGCTTATGTTTGACGGTCCTTCTCTTGCCTCTTCTCTTTTTTCCTCTTCACTAGCAGTTGGTGCTTCTTCTTCAGGTCCCCTTTCACTATATCCTGGTGATTCTAGCTCTCCTTCAGATTCTGCTCCGGTAAAGCCACTATATGTAGAGGATTCCGGGTCTTCATCACTAAAACCTTCATATTTTACACTTTCTCTTTCAAACTTTGTGATAGGTGCAATTGCATCCCCTTCCAATACAGGTTTAGCGAATTTTTTGTTTAATTGTTTCAAAGGTTCAGTAATAGGTTTAAAAGTAGATTCAAGGAATTTCTCCCTCTCGCTAATACCTAGTTTTAATGCTCTGTTTTTAGCCCGAATTGAATCACTAAGTGATTTTATTTCTTTTACTAATTTTTCTTGGTTAACCATGTTTGTAGCAAGACGTGTTGTACAACAATGAATGTTTTATACCATGTTCAATGTATTAATATAAATTTATCAAATCCTATCCTGTATCGACCATTGTTTAGCGGTTGTTCCTTCATAATTGTTAGGAACCCATACTTTTCAGCCCAAGCCTTTCCACATAACTCTTTAAATCGTTCAAATGTCATATCCGCATTTACATGATCAAAATATATATGTTTTAGGTTGGTTTCGTCCTGTTTAAATACAATTAACATGTTTGCATTGTCTCTAATGAGTTGTTTTGGTATTTTGCTGTAAGTTTGACCAATATAAATGCTATCTATGTTGTTATGTCGACCCATAGCGAAGTAATTCCTTATTGTGTTTTGGTTTTCACAAGATACATCGTCAAATATGAACACGGAGAATGGTTTAGCTTCTTGTGGTTGCATGTCACTCTCGCTTGCATTAAACTTTAAATATTTAACCTCAGGCACATTATTCAGTATCTTTTCCAATAATTGATACTTTAGTTGTTGTAGTGATTTTGAAAATACATATAGATTGTTAAAACGTAATCCTTTAGGGTTTGTAATCATATTGAATACCACATTAGTTTTTCCACAGTTGGAAGGTCCGGTAACCAGACAGCGCACGGTGTTTGGTAACAGATTGCCATGTTTCCCACTATTAAATTCTGAATTATCCACTGTGAGTTCATCTATATTATTAATAGTAAAACTCTCCTTTTGTGGTATTATCTCCATCCTTTGTAATGGTTCAACCTAAAATGATTCTCTATCGTTATATCAAATCCTTTTTAGGTATCCAAGAATCTTCTGTCTTATTAAATCCTAACCATCGTACTTTAACCTTATCTTTTTTCCGTTGCAACACCTTTTCAACTAAATATACATCGCCTACTGTTGATTTTAACATTTCATGTCCATAAAACCCTCCTTCTAGCAATTGTCCTTTATTATCTTTTAAAATATATGTCTCGGGTACTGTAGGTTGTACTTTGAATACAGTAAAAACCTCATTGGTCCAATTTGGCAGATATCTTTTACTGAATACACCTTTATATTTACTTATTCGCACTTTATCACCCACATTAAATTTTTTAGGCTTTAGTTTTTCAACCTTTGGTTTAGTATTCATTTTTATACGTTTTAATACAAGGTTTTCATTTTTACTAGTTACTTGGTTTGGTTTCATCCCGATAGTCCTATGAAATTTGTTATTGTAATCGTTTATAAGTTTTGGTAACATATCAATCCATATGTGCGATCCTCTGTTGGAAAACATTTTATACATTGCACTTTTTAAAGTTCTGTTGAATCTTTCGATTATTGAAGCTTTTACCTCTGAATTGGTTGAGTAATGGTTTATATTGTGTTTTTTCATTAAATTTGCAAATTCCTTATTAAAATATTCTTTTCCATCATCTGTTTGTAAATGTTTAATAGTATGTTTGTCTCTTTGTATAGCTGTTTCCATTGCTTTTGTAACACTTTTGCCACTTTTATCTTTTAGTGGTAAAGCATCTGCCATTTTTGAAAAACAGTTAATAACAGTCAATATGTATTTATATCCTTTATTTTGTTTGCTATAAGGAATCATTTCTATTAAATCTGCTTGATATAAATCATTAATTCCTTTTATCACCGTATTTCTTCGTGGAAACTTTCTTCTTGCAGGTTTATGAAGTTCGTTGACAATTTGTTGCTTCAAGTCCTTCATATTGCAAGTTTCAATGTTTGTTGTGCCACATGTATAATCACAATGAATGTTGTTTTAAATATTCACATCATTTATATGGGTCAAGGTCATCCAAACTTGTGTAAAAAAATGGGGAACACGGCTTTGGACTTGCCGTGTTCCCCATTTTTTTACGGAAGGAGAAAGGAATAAGGTCGAAGTTGTAGAAGGACGAAGAATAGGTTACTAGTTGATAGGGTTTAGGGAGTAATGGCCGAAAGGAAGAGTGTGGATTTTGTCGGGCATAATATGTCTTTTATCATCCCGGGCTGACAGTGCTTTTTTAATTTCGGTGACACTGTAGACTTGATGCTTGAAGCTTCGGATATTGTTGAATGTTGCTGACATTGTAGTATCTTCAAACAAACAAGTCTTGTAGTGGTCAAATGTCACGTGTTTTTTTAAATAAGATGTCTTCACTCCTTTTGCTTTCTTGACTGTCGGTGTGTTGTTCTCGTGGTACATCTTAAATGAATACAATTTCGCCATCAACGCTACTATTTCTTCTAAAGGCATTCCATTTGCTTCATCTTTAAATTTTCCAATTACTTTTTTATTTTTTTCATTAAAATTTGGATGGTTCTTCGGATAGTCAGAAAAGTCGAAATCTTCTTTGTATGGAAATGTCCTTAGGTCTTCATACATGTCCAAAGTCTTTATCCAGTAGATAAACGCGTCCGTATCCATGTATGCGACTCCAATGTTTTCCCTTCCGTAGTGTTTAACCATTTTGTTATAATGGAAATCATACATCAGGGTTTTACTTATGTCCAAAATCGACATACCTATGTATAACGGACGGACCATGACTATTGTTGTTTTCTTCATACTGACGGCGACTAGATTTTCGTTTATAATCATGGATGTTCCAAAATTTGGTTTTTGCACTAATTTTTCCAATTTTCTAGGATCACTCACTAATTTTACATTTTTATGTTTTCTTTTGTTCTCCAAGGTCTTCCCAAAGATGGCGTTGTTCATTAATTTATAGAAGTCCTTTTCAAATGCTGTTGTCGCTGCAGCTCTTCTTGTAGTGTTGGAATCAATGTATGGTTTCAACCAACAAGACTGGGTGAATTCAATTGCTCTATGAATTCTCACTATACGTAGACCCAATTCAAGAGCCTGTTGAACTACCCAGTAATGAGCCACATACCGATCTTTATTCTCCAAGGTCATCATCAATTTTGGCCATCTTCCTGTCGGTGAAACTTCAGTCTTGGCTAGGAGAGGCAAGTCGTAGTGATGGTCATGAAGGTGCTCCGGGTATTCAAAATCACAGTCCAAAATATAGCCTTTTGGACCATCCTTTGGAATCTGTGAAATGTCTCCGATGGTGGCCGGGTCGATCCATTTGAAGTCAGCATAGGGAAGCGGATTTGACATTGCCCAACCATAAAGGTTGTTTGCGTCAAAGTAGCCAAGGTAGACCGATGGTTGTTGCTCGTCGAAGCCGGGGATGTACTTGTTGTTGGCTTTAACATGACGTGTTACAGCTTGTGTCAAACCGCCCCGTACACCAGATTCCATCATGAGCACCATATCAATATCCGTTAGAAGTTCCAGTCGACAGTTGGTTGACTTTAGCATAGCTTGCCATGCTAATCCTGGAGATGTGTACGAGTGTAGAGGGTCCAGTCCATAGGCGGAGAAGCAGGTGTTTCTGAATTCTTCCATCACATCGCACAGCAGAGTTACGTCAAATTTTATATAAAAGTCAGAATATTCCCCTAAGGTTTGAATGTTTAGTTGGTTCCAAACATTACAAGCATGATTGTAGTCTTCAATGGAGATTTCACTTTCGTTTAATTTGCTGTTGAAGGCTTCAATAGGTGGTAGACTGGTTTCTTCAAATTTTTCTGTAGAAGTTATGTAATCGTAGGGGAACACTCCTTTACGTAATACTAAGTCCAATTTATCTTCAGGTACAATCTTGCTGGTTTCTTTTAGGTCTTCTCTTCGTAGATTCTCAGACAATCTGCTCAAACTAGATGCCATAAATCTATAAGAGTCTACAAAGCGAAGTTTAATTTTACCTACTGTTTTTGAGAAACTGATATACTTTTCCAATGTTGTAGCAAGAACATCAATTCTACCATTATCTCTTCCTAACTCTGGAATAATGAAGTGGGAGTCGTAGCCGCTAAGATTGTGTAACACGACAGGGATAAAGTGGGGCAGTTTGTAATTTATATTGCATGAATTACAAGCAGCTCCTCTGTATAAACCTGTCAGGTGATCGTGATCTCTTACTTTTGGTTTTTCTTCACTGAAACTCTTCTTGCATAGATAACATCTTGATGTCAGATTATATTCTTCCTGTTGATTCTCATTCAAAGGTTCCATAGGTACGACATTACCATACAAGCGTTGTACCTTTTCAGCAATGTCATACAACCGGTCTACGAAATACTTAGCGGCTTCTTCACCACGGTAGAGTATTGGAGTGGATGTTAAACCATAGTCTTGCAATTGGTTTTCAGACAAGGTTGATTTCACTAGTAGACAAAAACTGTTGGGTTGATGCAACTGATATTTTGTTCTTCTAGTCACTTCACCGTCCGGCAGCTCCTGTGGTACTAACGTAGATTCAAAATCTGCGTAGATGACTACTGGAATCCGATATTGGTGAACTGTCTTGTTAAATTGGATACACGCTCGAGATGGTGGTGGCAGACTAATCTTTACTTCATAATTTTCGTTACAAAGTCTTTTGTGTTCAATCAACCATTCTAATCCTCCACGTCTTAGTTCTTTATATGTGAAGCAGAAACATCTTTTACACACTGTTAACCTACTTTTATGTTTTGATAACTGATTCCATACCAAGGCTACAAAGTCCTTTATCCATACATAATGGGAAATTTCACCCTTCGTTATCAATAGCAAATCCGTGTGGTTTCTTTGCTCGTCTTTTACTACCCGCAAAGGATAAACGTTGTTTGAATCATCCAGACCAAAAACATTGACTGAAACGCCAGGATTTTTCTTTTCAAATTTGTCAATGTCTTTTAAGGTAACTGGGTAGGTGAGACCTTGAAAGTTGTAGCGATGTTCATTCTCGTAATATTCTCTACCAACTCTACAAGGATGATCTTTAACATATTTGGTTATCATTGCATATTTAAAACATTCATTACCTTCATTTTGCACATTCCTACACGAGTTGGTGTTTTGTATTTTCTTTGGTAGAGGGATAAAACTACTACCCCTTAAACCATATCCATGCTTATGAACCCTTACATCCATACCTTCAATTGATGACAAAGTCCATCCAGATCCTCTTCCTTCATGTTCTTGAAGTTTGGTTATAAGTTCCTCCAAGCATTCTTCAATTATATCATCGATGTTGGAGGTGAAGGTAAGGGTTCGGTTTTTGGTAATGAACGCTCTCAATGCTGTTTCACCATCAGTATTGTTAAACATAGCCTCTAACACCATTCCAAATTTAATAAAATTTAATCTTTGTAGTTCTTCCCTCAAGGTTCCGCCAACAAGTTCCTTAGCCTGGGTTATAAATGTTTCCAGTTCCAATTGAACATTATTAATTTTGAAATGTGTTACAACTCGTCCTGGCAAGGCCGTGGTGCGCAGTTGTTTCACATCTTCCAGTTCTTCTTCAGTGTCCTCTTCTTCAGTGTCTTCTTCTTCAAAAGGTCTTCTAGCAGTAGATGGTCCAGCACCAGCAAATTGGATCACGCTAGGTCTTCTTCTTTGCATTTGCTGTAGATAGCTGTCCCAGTAGTCCGTCTGCTTCTGGTGCTCTTCCAAAAACCGGTCAATTGAGTCTAAGTCTATTTCATCCATGGTAATATCTTCTTTTCTATCTTCTTCTTCATGTAATTCTCTGTGTATGGTGAAAAGATCTTCGTCTTGAAAGATTTCCCCACAAATGTCGCAAAGAGCCATTTCAAACAGTTTGGCTTTGAATGCACACTCTGTGAATGTCCACGCAATAATGAGCAGCGCACTCCACCGGGACCCTTTATATCCGAGGCAGATAGGTGGGGAAAGTGACGTCATATGGAAACAGGTTATCACTCATGTGCTAAATTTAGCCTTTACACAACCGTTTGTAATACATTTATCAGTAGCCTTGATAAATTGATGATATTTGGTCTAGATTCAATAATTTGTACAAGTTTTTTCAAAGACGTCTGTTTGAGCAAGTTTATGTAGGTCAAGGTAATTTGGAATTAATATTTTGAGCGGGGGATAGAGCACTAAGCAGCATCATTTACTACAAAGTGCTCTATCCCCCGCTCACATTCTTTTTTTTAACTTTTTGTTTAAACTTTTTACAAGGGTGAAACATCACCATCAGAGTCGGAATCATCCTCATCACGGAATAGGCAGCGATGACAATACATAATTCTTCTGGCAACTAACATCCTATCCATTGGACGATGGGGAGTGTCTTGTTCTTGTTCTTCTTCTTCAATTTCCAATTGGAATTCCATTTCTGACTCAGATGACGACTCTAATGTTTCGTAGGCGTGCAAGTCCACTTCATTGTCCGTTGAACCAGCTTCGTCAGAGTCCGTTTCAATATCCATTATTTCTTCCTCCTCTTCCTGATCAACCGCAGGTAGTTGGTCCTCTGCTTCTATAACTTCTACAGGTATTACCTCCAGAATTGAAAGAATTCTGTCGCGATGGAACACGGTGTTGTCAAGTGGAGCCATGGTATGAAAGTGGTGTATCTATCCAATTGGTTTGCCCTTTTTATACCCCCACCAACTATACATTTTATGTGGGTCAAGGTCACGTAAAAATACCCTTTGAGCGGGGGATAGACCACTAAGCAGCATGCTAGTCCATTGCCGCAAAATTTCAATTTCACAAGGTTTACATTCCTGATGTATCAAACACTCCAGCTCCCTAAACATATCGTCCAGTTCGTCCAAATTATGATGTCCTACTTTTAACACATGGAGGTGGTTCATGCTTTGCATTGTAGCATGGCCATCAACAAACAAGTTTCTTTTCCACGCTAACATAAATTCGCAGTTTTCTTGAAAAATCCTTCTCACCAAACACTCATACACAGCCGTCAACATTTCTCTACAGTTTTCATAATGCACCATCACAGTATACCTGTCCAAGTTAGCACCAAGAAGAGATCCACTCATTTTTATAGCGTTCTACTGGAAAGTCCAAAGCAGAATGAAGTCGGGATGTACAGACCCCCTCTTTTATACCAGTTAACCGGTTGTCCTTCGTTTAAAGTGGGTCAAGGTCATTCAAAAGTACCCTTTGAGCGGGGGATAGACCACTAAGCAGCATGCTAGTCCATTGCCGCAAAGTAGTCTATCCCCCGCTCTGTATTCTACACACACACACACACACATGTCCCTGTCTTTTCATTACATACCTAATATATATTCACTACCTTCATCGTCACTATCACTCATCACCGTTTCTACAAACTCCACCGGATTAAAGTTAAATTGTTTCAATTGTTCTTTTAAGTTTTCAATTTGTTGGTCCTTTACTTCTAAAACACTGTGAAGGTGTGATATATAGTCCGCTGCCTCGTTGATGCTTGCTACTCTGGGATCGCCTAACTTCAAGCTGGGAACTACACCCTGCAGCCTGAAGTATGCCATACGCCTTTCTTGCTCCTGCCGTTGACCAGGACTAAGCAAGCCTTGTCCGTCTTGGCTCACCTCCAGCAAGGTCCGTAGCATTGGAGCTTTGCAAGCGTTTGCCCGAGCAACAGTTATGCTATGGAATGGTCGAGCAGGTCCACGAGTAGCAGGCAGAACGTTGGCAGCACGCCTTCTTGAAGAAGAAGCCCGAGAAGTTTTGCAGTTGGAAGCCATGTTGAAGTGCGGTATTCAGCTAAGCGATACAAAGCAGAATAACCAAACTGCACATCAATACCCGTATATATACACTTATCAGTGGTGGGGGTACTAGCTAACCTTGGTAAAGTGGGTCAAGGCCATCCAAAAACATTACCAGAACGGGGGATAGATCACTAAGTGGCATGTTAGTCCATTGCCACAGAGTGATCTATCCCCCGCTCTGTATTTGACATTCACGCACACATTCATACATACACACAAGTTCCAGTCCAAGTCTTTACCCACACACCTATCCACTCTCATCCTCACTATCATCACTGTCCAACAGGCTTTCACACTTCCTAATCAGTTTTTCCCATTTACTCCGGATATGAAGTAGCTCACTGCGAGTATTCTCTAGCATTCTGTCCCTTTGCTCTATTACTTCGTCGTACCACTCAATGATGTTTGGTGGAGTCTGAGTTGATGCGTCCCTCGTGGTTGGTTGAGAAGCTCCGCTGCTTCGCAACTCCTTCCTCACAGGACCAAAGCCGGAGAATCGGACACGACTCCTTGAAGAAGGCCCCGATCGGATTGGTCCAATGCTCGGGCTGGAGTTGGAGGCGGCCGGGCCAGAGGTAGAGGCTGGGATGTTCATAGCAGACATGGTGGTGTTCAGCTTAACGGTGTAAAGCAGAATGAGAGGACGGTTGATTACCACTCCTATATATACCCGTTTTTAGTGGTGGGGATGACACAGTGGGGGGGGGGGGAAAGAAATTTTGCTTAGTCTTCCCGGTCATCAGTTTTACATACCTTTAGCACACCCATTATTTTTTGTTTCTTCAATAACTTTACACACCTCAAACACCCAAGCAAACAGCTCATCTATGTTGTTATAATTGATTTTTGTCCAGTGTTCATACTTATGAGTTTGGTTGTTTATAATACATAAATAAAATGTAGACCCATCTCGTCTTATAAAACACTCAACTTCCATTCTATGCCGGTTTAGCACTTCCCGAGCATTGTGTTGATCTATAAAGAAGTCACCACCTTTGTAATTGTACCGTGACATGTTTAGGAACAGACTGAAGCAAATGAACGGTTCATACGAGCTTGGTAAGAGCGTTAGAGTGGGGGTATCACGTGATACACAACATTAGTTGTAAGGTTAGCACTTTATTTTAAACAGTAATTTATGTTAGTCAAGGTCATTCAAACTTTGAAAAATTTTTACCTCCAAACACTTGTAGCAAGCTACAAGTGTTTGGAGGTAGGTTTTAATTTGTTAAAGATTTTTGTAACTTAGTCTTCACCCTCAAGGACACGGTTTGAGATTGTCCCAGTGACTTTACATCACCGCCAGGTTAAAGTATTATACAAGTCAAGTATTTTTTTTTATTAGTTGACTTGTGTAATACTCCTCTCCCTTACTTTAAGAGGGTTAGGACTAAATTTGGAAAAAATAATTTGGAAGAAGAATTTTTGTTTTTTAAATATCGTCCAACACAACCTAACAATTTAGAATTTCTTTTGGTAGGCCTACATCCTAATCCATTTCCCACACAGATTGGCATCCTTCCCTTCGTATTAGATAGCCTTTTTTATGGATGAAAAATTGTCTTTGTACCATCCGAACGGGTACATTCATTGTATGAAGGCTGCCATCACCTTTTACAATGATTTCTACTTTGGCATCAAAAGCTCCATAAGTTTGAGCAATAAAATAATATTTTTCATCCACTTTAAGTCTTCTAATATCAAGCGGTTGCGGACTGTGGGGATGTCTGGGTTGGGATGTTTTAGACCTAATGTTGTTAAGACTGTAGGGTCTTACTCTCGGAAGATTGATATTTTTGTTCAAGTGCGTTTGGCAACGGTCTTTATCTAAAATAGCAAACTTCTGACAGCAAAGAACCCCAAAGTCTTTTGACATCCACACGTAATCGCATTTATTACCCTTGCCAGCTGGGAGTTTAACACGCTTACGTTTTTGTGTTGGACGCTTTACTGGAGTGTTTTGGAGCTCTTTCGGTTTAGGCTGGCTAGAAGGGATGGAGGTGGGAGGTGAAGGTTTAAGAAGGTCAAAAGGTAGGCTGCAGACAATTTTGGGTGGGGTAGGTGAACGGGTTAGGTCGATTGAGGGAAGTTCGGGGGAGAAGATTGATTTACGGGGTGGTTTGGTTGGTGTAGGTGGCATGGGGGATATGGGTGAGGGACATTGGGATTTGGTGTAGGATAGGATTTTCTTAGTTCGACTGTAGGGGGTTATCCTCGACCTTGACGCCTCTTCGAACACCGCAGACTCCGATCCCGAGTCCGATAGCAGAGAGAGTGCTGGAGAGGCTATCAGGACTCGTCCGCTGGGGTTCTTTGAAGATGCCGCGGGTGCGCCAGCCTCTTCCGAAGCCGCAGGTGCGCCAACCTCTTCCAATGTTAGTGGCAATGGTGAAAGGCTGGGCATCGAGGCATGCTGCGGTGGCGGTGGCGGCGGCGCGGCGGTGGCATCGTCAGGAAGCTCAGAATCTGTGATGTCATCAGGTATTCCAGGATCGGAGCGGAGGAACGATGAGGGCTGAGGCGTGTTGGCCGAGGTTGAAGCTGATGGGTAGTTCTTCAGCTTAAGTCCCATTTTACCCATTGTAATGAATGGAATAAATGAAAGGAATAAATGTGAAGAAAGAAGTAAGTTATAAAAGATCTCAAGTGCAAGAGAGAACCTGTCCGTATGGGAGCTTGGACCGGAATGAGAAGTGCGTGCAACCCGGCCGCCTTATATCCCCACCGGGCCTGCCACGCCCAGGATATCAGGGGTGGGGGTGGGGGTGGGGGGGGGGCTCGCACTTTTTGTCGGGGGGGGGGGGGGCTCGCACTTTTTGTCGGGGGGGGGGGGGTTAATTTAAAACAATAAGCCTCACTTAAGGCGTTTATGTTAACATCGCTGAAGCCTCCAAAAAAAAAGACACACTTATAGACGAGTCAAACCTTGTGTGTTACTTGACTTGTACATTTTTTAAAAGAGCTTAATATATTTACCGTGTTAATAAGACCTGACTGTTAAAGAATTTTGAAAACTTTTATATATTTAGGTCAAGGTCACGGAAAAACTTTAAAAAAATTAAGCCCCACACCCCCCAATGGGGTGTGGGGCACTTGGGTTGTCATCGCTGTAGCCTCCGAAGAGACCCAACTATGACAACAAGGCAACATCCAATGTCGTGTTCCCTTCGCCACGCAAGACTTGTAAACATTTACTGCATTGTCTTTTCAATAGCTAACAAAACATTTACTTAATTTTGAGAGAGGTTGAGGACAGCCCTAGTGGCTTACGTCCTCGGTCCGAGTGCAGAGGCCGCCGCAAATTGGCCACAGCTGTGGTCTGCATGCCAGCGTACAAACGGACCGGTTCCCAACCCAGCCGCAATATTGCATGCCTGAGAGGACCCATGCTAAAATTGGTTTAAAATTGTTTTACACGGGGGTCTACTCCCGTACCCTACCTTTAATATTTAACTTTATCAATGCAGTAAATTTTTATAAATCTTTGTGGGTCAAGGCCACACGGACATTAAAAAATTTCGGCCCCCGTACATCCATGGCGAACCACGAATGTTCGGGGGCCTTGGGGACTAAAAAACACAAATAGCTAATAAAGATTCATTTACATAATTTTGAGTTTCCAGAAGGGAAACAAGAGGTTGAGGACAGCCCTAGTGGCTTACGCCCTCGGTCCGAGTGCAGAGGCCACCGCAAATTGGCCACAGCTGTGGTCTGCATGTCAGCGTACAAACGGACCGAGTCCCAAACCCAGCCGCAATATTGCATGCCTGAGAGGACCCATGCTAACGTTGGTATAAAATGCTTTTACACGGGGGCCTACTCCCGTTCCCTGTCTTTACAATTTACTTTGAGCATTGCAAAAGCTCAAGGAGGGGATTGCTAAAACAAGCGTATACACTTTAGAAAGATATAACACACTTACAACACAAAATTGAGCTCAACGTAGTCAATGCTGGAACAAGCACATACACATTAAACACATATAACAAACAAGACACAAAGGATAAAAAGACACACAGGAGACATAGGGTGCAAGTAAAACACTGTCATATAAAACAATTCGCAATACCCAAACGCAAGCGCAATATCTTACAACTAATACAAGTCTTAAAGTTAGAGTAGACTTCGCTAAACACTGAAGGCGCCATTCAATGTTTAGTGATGCCTATGGCGGTCCGTCCCGATCGTTCACGTTCAACGCGCGGGAGCGGACTGCGAGCCGGCTCTGGCCGGGCCCCCTTATATCCCCACCGGGGCTGCCACGCCCAGGATATCAGGGGTGGGGGAGGGGGTGGGGGTGGAGGGGGGGGGCTCGCACTTTTTGTCGGGGGGGGGCTCGCACTTTTTGTCGGGGGGGGGGGGGGGTCGAGGTAAGTTAAGTGGGTCAAGGTCACCCACAACACTTGTACTCTAAGTGTTGGCTATACCCCCACCACAAGTGGGTCCCTAGGCTGCACAACACCGCTTCGCCAGTATGTCTCCGGCTTCCATGCGGTGCGTCTCGCTGTTCTCTAGCTCTCTATATGTAAGTAATTTTACAAGTTCTGAATGTAGGTCACTACACTTTAACTCTGGGACGATATCGACTTGTAGTATTTCAGTGTTTTGACTCAAGGTCATCACACTTTAACTCTAGCACATCGGTTATCGTACCAGAGGTGTTTAATAACCTAACTTGTAATGTTTAGGGTGGCGTTTGCACGCCACGTAGTATCACCATGAGTGTCCAGTCCAAGTTATAAGTTAAATTAATTTTACTGTAATCTTTTCCATTTCCACTTCGTTTTGCCAAAGTATAAGGTGTCGCTTAATAAAGTGGTATTTCTCTAAAGTTATAGGGGATTGCAGGGATACAATTAGTTTATTTAGGAGACTCTTCATCTTGGAGTTTAACACAATTTCCACTTTGACTTTGCTTCCTCGGCTCTCACAGCCTAAGCTGTACAGAAATGTTTCTTCTAGTGCCAACTCGGGCCAAGAGAACAGTGTGTTCACTGTAGGACAGCTCATGGTGAAGTGATGCGATACTCCAGAGTACCACCTCACCTTCCCCCACCACTGTGACCTTCCCCCACTCCTGCTGTTTCCCCCACCTCTTTTCCCTTGACTCATGCGCTACAAGCAGTCTCTCAGTATTGTGCGGACTTTTGTGAGGAAAAGCCATGTCGCGGGACACTTTAGGTAAGAAACTTAGCCGTGTTAAGGCTTTATTAGTTGCTCACTGTCCACCACTCAAAGTTAAGAGAGTTTCGACTTTAGCTAAGTGGCGCAAACTGTTGCGCGGACACCCTAAGTTTTATACAAAACAGACTAATGTCAGTTTTACTGATGAGGATTTGTTTAAAATATTGGATGAAATGACTTTTCCTTGCAAAATTCAGTTAGTTACTCCCATTCCTGACAGTTTAGAGTCTTAGTCTTTCAAGCCGATATACCTAGAGTACACTGAAGCTGACAGTCAGTCACTCGGTGGCCGTCGTGGGGTGCGCATCGGTGTCAGCGCTCCGTTGTTAGGTTTTCAAGGTCACGGTAATATGAAATTGGGGGTGTTGTGCTAGTTCAAGGTCACCTGAGGGATTACCGATTGCCCATTTAGGCAGAGTCATGTCAGAAACTCAGGTTTAACTTGGCACTTTTGCCGTTTCTCGTCAAATATTCGCTCCAAGTGGTCAAGGTCACGAGGACTCGGACTGAAACTCGGAGCGTAGTGCGAGAAACGGCAAAAGTGCCAAAAAATTTAAGTTTCGGCTTGACCTTGACCTTGGTGGCGTCGGTGACGTTATTTTGATGATGTAAGGGGTGATGACGTCATCAGCACGTCATTTCTGTGACGTCATGGGTGTGACGTCATGGAAGTGACGTCATTGGTGATGACGTCATCGATTGCGTCATCGATGACGTCATCGATGACGTCATCGGTGAGGTCATTGACCTCGATGACGTCATCCCTCAGGTGACCTTGAACTGGCCCAGCATCCCCAATTTCACACTACTAGCTTTATAGGCCTCCGACTTACGAACTCTGTCTGCGGGAATTCTAGTGGCGGCTCGTCTAGTTCTTAAACATGTTCTTCTGAGTTCCGCAATCTCTTCAGTCCACCATTAAACGTTTTGTTTGTCACGTCGGGGTTTCCTTCGCGGCATAGACTGGTCGCAGGCCGAGACGATCAGTTCCATCGTGGATGTTACTAGTGCCTCGGCCCCAGCCTCAACAGGATTCCCCGAGAGATGACTTCGGTGAACTTGACCACGTCCAGTTTGTTGGTGTTCCACCGGCGTGGCCCTTCCCGAGATGCGGAAACTCGAAGATTTGCCTGATCATGCAGGTCAAACACGATGTATTGGTGGTTGCTACCCGTGTAGTCCTCCACAACCCTCCAGCCAGAGATCCTCGTAAGGAGCGACTCAGACGCAAAGGTGACGTCGGGGATCGTGCCTCTCTGCCCGGGGCGCCGAAAAGTAGGTGTGTCGCCCTGGTTGAGGACGACAAGACCGGCCCTGGAGATGAAATCCAGGATGTATTTCCCCCGGGAGCTGGTAGAGGGCGTTCCCCACTCGACGGCCCTGGCGTTGAAATCGCCACCAACGACGACATGCCCGGTGGTGTCGAGAACGCACTCCTCTAGACGGCCTCGTTGGGGGTGAGGTAGCAACTGAAGATAGTCACGTCCCTACACCGAACCCAGACGAATCCTCGGCCGCGCCCGTGACTCCGCACCAAGACATCCTGCGTGTTACGTGCCCAAAATGCAGCAGTACCGAGGCTGTCGGAGATCCAAGTATTTGGGTCTCTGTCCCGATACTGTTTGCTGATAAGGAGCGCGTCAGCACCAAGTTCTCGGGCGAGCTGATCTAGAAGGTTATCAGCTCCCCAGGATCTATGAAGAGAGGCTCTGAAGGCACCGCACTGACCAGACCCGGGTAAGTGACTGAGGGCACTGGAGCCTGAATCCTTGAAGAGGAAGCAGGATGGGCTCGAGGAACATTCCTTGCGTTTGTGGTCCTGGCTTCCACACTGGAAGCAGTTGTCACTCCTGTCGGGCCCTTTACAGTTTCGGGAGGAGTGGCCGAAACCGAGACAGCGGAAGCATCTCGAAACTACCACCCTCCGTTTGAGCCTGCAACTAACTCAACCGACTCTAAGGTGCTGAAGGCTAAGCAGCTTATTGGCGTGCTTTTCGCCCATCTCAGCAACAGCCATCCGGAGTTGACTTCTGTTAGGCTTTGTCAGCCATACCCTCACTCCATCAGCCGGTATCTCCGGGAGTGCCACCTGGATCGCACGGGTCACCTCCTCTTCGGTGGAGAGGGCATCAAGGTCCCGAATCTCGACCGAGCAACTCGGTTCTAGGGCCTTGATTGAGCCTTTGTCCCCAAGTGCAGTCTTGAGGGAAGCGGCAAAACCAATCTTGTCACTCGACTTCCCCAGTTCGAGGAGGACATCCCCGTTCTGGGTTCGCCGATTAGACTTGATAACGGTGTCGGTCTCTTCCGGTTTGGCCTGCGATTTAATCTGACCCAGAACATCGGCAAAAGATCGCCCCCCTAAGGGCTTGATCAAGATTGCCTCCGTCCTGGCTTCTTAGGCCTGGGTTGTTTAGGCTTTCTGACAGACTTGCCAGAGGCCTCCCCAACCGGGTTTGAGACTTGCGTCCGCTCCACCCTTGACGCACTTTTCGAAGCTGCCTCCGCTTGCTTCTGCCTCCTCCTTTCTTTCTTAGACAAGCGCGTCTTCCAGCCCTCCAAAGGTGTTGAGGCAGAGTTTGTTGCCAAGGCAGGATTAGCCGCCGGAGCAGGAACCTCTGCAGGAGTAGCCGCTGGAATCACGGCAGCGCCCGGGGCGGATTGAGTAGCCTGGACAGGAGATGTCTGCGATGCTGCAGTGACAAAAACCGGTCTCGGCACTGAGTCCACCTTAACAAGCTCAGGGCTTCCCGGCGAATAACCGCTCTGCCTCTTCTTTCGCTTTCTGGCTTGAGTCTGGGATTCAGCCAGATGAGCTTGAGGCGAAGCAGACATAACTCGGTTCACAACGTCACGCTCCTGCTTCACTGCCTTCAGCCTGATCTTCCGGCATTCCTCGATTTCGCCAAGGAAATAATCGAGTTTCGGAATTCCGTCCTTAATCGCCTTGTTGACGTTCTTCTGAATAAGGAGAGCCTTGGCCATCTCCTTCAAAAGATCGTTCATTTTCTCCAGGGACAGGTTTTCCTCCTCGTTGGCATCGTCCTGCTGCTGCCGAAGCATTTGCATCTCGAATGCCGGACGAAGAGGGCTCTTCCTGGGAGGAATTCCTTGCATCCCGGCTAGAGGTGTTACCGGCTCAGTCACCCCCATACCCAGCTCAACCTCATCTTTCTCCTTTCCGGTTACGGCTGATGACCCGGCGACACCAGTAGCCTTGAACGGAATCGGCGGAGGGGAGGTTTTAATTCCCCCTGTCGGCGTCCCAGTCTTCGAGGTCGGGGACCTCTGCAGTTTTGAGCTGCGCTTAAAGGCGGCCTGCTCATTCTCCTTTAACTTCGTGTTTTGCATTTTAAAATCCATGCTATTTTGTCACCAGCGCATCGTGTGGCAAGAGGCGGCCCTTCATTGGCCGAGAGCGGGTGCACCCTCGGAGGTCTACCCCCCGTAGGAGATAAGACACCCCTACCCCAGTACTCAGGGGCCCGAAACCTCCGTTTGCCCAGCACCGATACACAAAATGTGCCGGACGTGCTGGGGGTCGCCCGTGGCAATGCAGAGTCCGATCTCTGCATCCATGCCGCACTTCCTGACTAAGGTCCGAAGCGGCTGGCTTCTGACGACACACTGTAGGAGACCATCGCCAGTGCGAGGCACACATTAGTCCCTGCAACACAACAGGGACACTCTCAGGACCCCCCAGCGTGCGCCGGTCGAAAGAAGGTGGAAAGACACCCTTGATTCGGGGTCGAAAACAAGAAGGTGAGCAAGATTAGCTCAGGAAAGAATAAAGACGGTGAGCTAAGACCTGAAAGATGAGAAGAAAGGCCCTAGCTCGGGAAGAACTGTGAGGAGGGTCTCACAGCTTGGCTCAGGTACCCCGGGGTCGCCAAGAAACACCCGTACAGTGAAAAGCCCACTGCCCCTGAGGGAGCAAATATAAAATATACCCATGTATGACTGAATGGGTCTAATGATGTATATAGCAGTCCGGTATCTGTGTATTGTGAACTGTAAAACCCTTAAAAACACGTAGTAAATACAATATTTAATATGTGATACGAGTAACTCATCAAGAATATAGTCCAGTAGAATTAGTACCTTACTAGGAAAAAATTGCTACAAAAGATTTTTTTGCTTTAACGGCTTTATTTATGTCCCAATATGATTATCCTAGGTTTTCCCCCTCGTCGGAGTTGTGCTAAAGTGGTGGGAGGCAAAAATGTACACGGAAAGGGACATTTTTAATTTTTTGTTTAAATCTCGTAAACGGCTCAAATACTGAAAATATGTCCAGTATAAAAGTTAAAGAGCATAAAATTCCGCATTTAATGAGACCAACCGCATATATTTTGGAATACCCGTTGTCATGTTACAACACATCAAACTGCACGATTTTTAACAATTTTGACAAAATTGTCTTCCAAAAGGTGTATTTTTGTAATTTTACGGTTATATTTTGTAAATTTATAAAAATATTAACATATTATTGTTTATAAAGTCAAAGGGCATTATATTCTGCATTCAATGAGACCAAAATTAAAATTTTAGAACAACTCAAATTCATACAGACTCACCTTGAAAATTGGATGATTTTTTTTTATTAGGCCATAAAATTTTTATTTTATTTATGTTATGTCACGGGATCATAACAAGGTTGTGCTAGTTGGTGAAGATACAGACTTACTAATAGCGCTCACCACTCTAGATTTCCCATCATCATCACAGATATATCTCTTCAACCCTGGAAGAGGAACAACCCCACCAAAGGTTTTTGGTGTCAATAGTTTTAAATTAGCAGACACCATGAGAAAACCCCTCATCTTTTTCTTTTGTTATTATTTTTTATAAAACTAATAAAATTATTTTCCACACACTATTTCTACAGTGTGATCTAGGTAAATATTTTAAATATTAAGTTCAAAGCACGTAGGTAATTATGCTGTTAAAATACTGATGATGTTAAAACAGACTTCACTAGTTAAAAGATTCTATGTAATTTGACAAAAAAGTAAATGAGATGTCCATAGAATCGAGTGGTAATAAATAATTTCTTTAATTTTATCGTTAAATAGTCAAATTAAAGTACTAAAAAATTATGTAAGATGTAATAGTTATTATGTTCATTATAGAATATATGCCTACACAGTACATACTTGATATAATTTATTTATGTCATTATTTTATTCATCTCTGTTAAACTTAATGTGACGTAGTTAGGGTACAAGTGGTCCTAAAAATTTTAGGTTGGTCTCATTGAATGCAGAATTTTATGCACTTTGGTTTTATAAACAATAATATGTTAATATTTTAAAAATTTACAAAATATAACCGTAAAATTACAAAAATACGAATTTTGGGAGACAATTTTGTAAAAATTGTTAAAAATCGTGCAGTTTGATGTGTTGTTACATGACAACGGGTGATCCAAAATACATGCGGTTGGTCTCATTAAATGAGGAATTTTATGCTCTTTAACTTTTATACTTAACATATTTTCAGTATCTGAGCCGTTGACGAGATTTAACTACAAAAATAAAAAAATGTCCATTTATGTGGACATTTTTACCCCCCACCACTTTAGCACAGCTCCGACGAGGGGGAAAACCTAGGATAACTATATTAGGACACAAATAAAGCCGTTAAAGCAAAAAAAAATCTTTTGTAGCAATTTTTTCCGATTTACCTCCTTTTTTTGTTTAACGCTACTGGCCTAATAATATACTTAGCAATTTTAGGTATTTATACAAGTATTTCATTAAAATAACGTGGTATTTTTTCTTACAAAATATAATAAAATTTAATGGTGAATTGTAAAATTTCACTTTAACACTGTTAAAGAAGAGATACTTACCAATATATCAACCCAATTAATTAACTTGTAAAAATTTGTGAGTTACCAAATATTTATTTTACCAAGAAATATTATTTGAATTTGTTGATTTCATTTTGTAATCTCCAGAGTAAATCTTTAATATGAAAATACAGTTTTTTTTATTTGATATTCTTCGAACTGTCAACAAACACGACTTGTAATTTTTCAAATCATATAAAAATATCGTTTAATTTTTACACAAAACTGCATTTTTCTTACGTTGTCTTATTTCGATAAGTCATTTCATTTCCTGTAATGATTTTGTCGAATCTGGTCGAAATTTCAGTTAGAAACAACTCAATATACTACAAAGTCTAAGAAAAATCTTAAAAAATAAAATTTTTAAGTATACTCAATGAAATTGAACTCAATTGATAACTCATCAGGAGCCATAGACGACGAGGGTCGAGTGACAGTCTAATCGATTGGCGTTACGTCCAAGAACCTCTTGACACTCACAGCGATGGGAGGATGAATATGTAATGAAACTTCAATGCTAACCTTTCAACTTAATCCTTTTTAATACATAAAACATTTTATCTATTTGACTTTTCTTTTATGTTATTTTTATTTTTAATTCCTTCCACAAATCGTTGAGTGCATTATTTTCATAAATTAACAAACAGGGTTAAAAGCAAAATTCTAATATACCTAATGTACCTAAATATAGAATTCAATTTATAAAACTGATCATACTTAAAAACCGACATAGGTAGTACTTTGAAAAAATCTTCAAAATATGAAAACTAAGTAGAAGTACTCTTACGACGTAGGTTGGAAATGTTGAATGCAAGCAAAATATCATGACATAGCAATATTTGATTAACAAGATTGATATTATCAACCAAAAATTTAAGAAGTAAAACCTATACGGTTTCAAAATGTAGTACAGTAATTTAATGCCAGAGTGCACATCCTTTGTTTTATAACAAAACATCCTAAAATACGAGTGAGCCAAGCGAATGAGCTAGTCATTTTTCGGACTCGATGACCAGCTTTTTTGTGCTCGGTATTTCAGGATAACCTTTTGTGATTGAGCTTATCACTGCAAAACAAATGTAAAAATTTTAATGAGCAAATGCTCACATCCCAGGTATTGTATAGAACCATGTATTTACGTGTTTCACGTTACAACATATTATTATGTTTGTAACCAAACCGCAGGCCGACAATTATAGGTCAAGTAAACAAGCGACATTGTTTATGTTAATTAATTAGTGCATTGATTTCTCGTGAGTAACCTGATTAACTATTGCAACGACATCGTAAACAGTAACTTTTTTACTTTAAGCTCATAGTATTTTTAAATGTTTTAAAAAAGAAAACGTTTTAAGGTAGGCCTAGTGTATGTTTGTGTTGTCGTTTATTACCAAATGTGCACTCTGTAGACTATATTTAAAAAAAAAATATTTTTTTACTGTTTCAGTAATTCAACATGGTGTGCTAACACGGCTAAAGTTATCGAAGAGCATAAATATCAAGTTCAAATCTCTTAAAGAAAAGAAACCTGTCGGTCATTCTCGAAAGCTTTCACGACTTTTCTAGTGATTCTTTTTAACAGTTTTCAAACTCTAAAAATTCTTATTTCACTACATGATAATAAACGGTATCAGTTAACTGACACATACTTTCTCCCAACAATATAAAAAAAGATGTTAAAAGCTTTAAACATTAATGTCTTGATGACTCAGTCGGATAGCTACCAGCTGAGCAGCGCTCGTTTGACCCTATGCGCGTCTGTGACCGCTAAACGAAAAATTGAATTTTCTCCGCAACCACTTGACGTAGAGCAATAATTTAAAATACTAGATTATTAAGTTTTTTGAGCTTGATTTAATGGTGATAAGTAAAATTTATTTCGATACAACAGCTATTTTGAAAATTCAAAAAATTGATTTTTGAAACACTTTTTACTCCATAACTTTTGAACGCGCATTTTCTCGGAGATGCGGATGGTGTCATTTTATTCACCATTTTAAGCTTAATAAACCACAAAATTTTAATCAAAATCGTTAGAGCCGTTTTTGAGAAATTTTGATTTTTTACGATTTTTGAGGGTTTTTGGGGGTAAACTACCCTTAAAAATCAAAAATTCAAAAAAATGAAAAAAACGCCTGGAATTATCGTGGGTTTGGACCTACGTACCAAATTTCACCAAAATCGGGTCATTGGGGCATTCTCTAGCTCTGTATACATCCTGACACACATACACACACACACACACACACACACACACACACACAGACATCACTCCGTAAACCACTTTTTTGGACTCAGGGGGAACCAAAATGGATAAATCCACTAACAACTCAAATTCGAAAATTTTGACGAAAACAATACTTTCTCCATATACTATGGTATAGGGGGAGAAAGTAAAAGTATACCTGCGCCTTATTCTCATGGTTTTCTTTGCTTAAAATAAGGATTAATTGTGACAGCTCTGTCATACAATTTTTGTTTAAGAATCAATGAATATAAATTATATCTATACATCCTAAGAATAGTAATTTTAGTAAGTCGCTTAGTAAAAGTATGACAAAATACAAGGAGATAAAAAAACATTAAATCTGCGTTGCTTTCAAGTAAGATTCTTGTTGTATAGAGCAAAACTTTAATTCCAACCTTTTATTTAAGGTCATTGATTACTTTATTAATGCATATTCTGAACTAGGATTTTATACAAGTTGACTCGCCTACGGCTCGATGGGGGCTCCGCCCTCATGCCCCCTTTGGGGGTTGCCCCGAATTCGTTAATTGTTCTAAGTCTTAAGAACTGAACAGGCTAGTTGAGGCCTCCACCCCAACTCTATACTTATCTTCTCTGACTTAGTTTAATAGTTCAGGAAATCTAAAGCATTTAAGATATTCTATTGATATTTGAAGTTCAAATTGATACTTTTGCTTTATATTTTATATTTAATGCTCAGGGTAGGTGTGTAGCTATATTTCATTCATCTAAGTGTCATAACAATAAATAAAAATTATTAAAATAACTCGATTTTTGTGGAAGAATATTGAAAAAACGCCCCTTTTGGGGGCGAAGAGAGTGAAATGCTACAAAATCTTAAGGGCCCACATTAGAGAGCATCTAAAGAGAATATAATGCTGAAAAAAAATATATCGGTATTGCCGAATCTTTACCGGGTTGAACAAAATCACCAAAAACTGTACATAAAAATGTTAATAATTTAGTATTTTCAGTTTGTTTACTAATCTTGGATTGAAATCGGCAAATGGTTGCTTCTATAGTAAGAAATAGATATATTTGTAGTATACACAAAATTTGAGGTATGTATGTGTCATCAAAGTAAACGATAAATATTGAAATAGAGCAATTTTGGTGAAAGAATTACGATATTGTGAAAGTACGCCCCTCTTTACGGGTGAAGAAGGTGAGATACGGCAAAATTGCATAGGACCGAACTTGTAGTGCGTCACAAATAGAATATAATACTAACAAAACAAATATCAATATTGATGCATATTTGGCAGGAGTAATTTACAACACTTTACACAAAAAATGTTAAGAATTTTGTGTTAAAAAAATTTTGACTTAATTATATTTTAAAGTGGTCAATGGCTGCCGCTATGGTAAGATCTAGTTGAGATCATAATATGTACTAAAGTTCAAGCATCCGTGTGCAATATTAGTAAATAAAAAATATTAAAATAGCGAGATTTTCGTGAAAAAATTGGAAATGTTGAAAGTACGCCCATTTTAAAGGGTGAAGGGAGTGAGATACGGCAAAATTTCACAGCACTAAACTTGTAGAGTGTCTAATTCCTGACTACGAATTATCCCTCAGATTCGAGATAGGACCTCTCGTTCATAAGTTACAGCGTATTTAGAAAAAACCTTACATAGTGTAGATTTTACCATACAAAACTTTAGGGGATTAAAATTTTAAAACTCAATGTTTTGCGATTTCCCCTTTGTATTGACCATACAAACTACGTGTGTACCAAATTTCAAGTTTTTAGCTCATCCGGGCTAAAATTACGATTTCTCTATTGGGCCAGAACCGGTGATTTCCCACTACTTATGTTCAAAAATCCGGGATAAGTGAAAAATGTATTTTGTGAGTAAACGAGAGGAGATACCGTGAAATATGTGAGGTTAAAAATTTTAGATATTTAAATGATCTATCAAAATTGTCATGTGAAATTTTTTTTAGAACAAACTGTTTAGTCACTAGAGCCCGAAAACCGAAAACGGGGTTTAATTAAAAATGCTCTGGAGGCTTAACGGTGCGAGATGTGATAAAAAGTCACGGGACCAAAGTTGTAGACAATTAAATTCCGTATCGTAGTATTGTTCTCAGATTTTAGATAGGTCGAAGCGTTTGGCCGCTAGAGCCTAAAAACTAAAATTACAATTAATTTCAGTAATCCGCCATTTTGAATTTTTTTAGAAGGTTAAAACAAAAAATTGTTAAGTTTAGATTTTATTCTTAGCATTGACCGTTTAGGCTAGATGTCTGCCAAATTTCAAGTCTAGCATTAATCGTTATGTCAGAAATTCGTATCCCATATAAGTGAGTCAGTCAGTCAGTCAGTCAGTTACACGGTTAGGGTCCATTTACAAAGGGCTGTATAGTATATTAGATTAAAAACATTTTTAGAAGTAATAAAGGTTTGTCCTTAAGTCGAGCTGATGAATATCATAAAATAGTAAAAAGCATATTGGACATAGAATATATAATAAATATAAATGAACCAATTTAATTTTTATTTCATCGATTGTCAAGTTAACTTATTATTTTTGTTGATATGTAATTATGTGTCTCCACCGCTACATTAAATGACACCTAGAACACATAGTATTAAGTAAATATTTCTAAAGTGAAATGTTTTGTACATATAAATAAAGAGACAAAAAACGACAAATATTTTTTATAAATATGTATGGATGTATTACTATGATAGAACTTATATAAATAAATCCAATAAACACATTATGTTAAAATATTGTTACATCATGAATGTGACGGTAACAACATTTGTAAGTGCAACTCTACTGTATTGAAATTGATTCACATTATTTGATGGAAACTTGTTACTTAAAAGCAAGGGACAAACAGCACTTATAGAGTTACAACAGATTACTTAAAGGATTACTGTCATTAAAACTTCCCTGTTTCCATTTTTCTCTCAGCAAGCTGCTATTTGTTTTCATCAATATTTCACCTCAAAACCATCTTCACATTTATCTCGGTAGTGTCTGCCTCCCCATAGGCCTACCTGAAAAAAATTATTTACTTACCTATTTAAAAACTATAAAACTTAAAAACTATTTATTATTAGACTCTTATTATTTAAGTACATACCTAAGTAAGTAAGGTTTCGAAAGTTATTAGGCCTACGAGTTTATTATAATCATGTTATAAATTGGGACGAAAGTTTTTCAACTTCAATTCAAAGATGAATGGTTAAAATTTATAATCGAAAATAATTTTATTATTAACTGTTCTCTAAATAAATGTGAACATTGTAAAAAAAACCTTTTACGAATAACGTTCTTTTTAAGACTCTATTATTCATGGGTTAGGCTTTAAACTATCAAATCGATAAAACTGGATACGAGTAACACAATCATAAACAAATTACTTATGTTCATCAGAGGTATTTTATGATTATAAAGAAGATATCATGTGAAGAACATTGATTTTAAAGAATACTATTTTAATTAAAACCAATGGGGAAACCATGACCTATATACTTTTACTAATGGGAATCTGTTGCTTAAGATTGGATTTCAGAAATGTCTAATCCAGATTAGTAGGTGGTTTGATCGGGTCCAACATTGAACGCCACTTTACCGATAGCCACAGCCAGGACACATATCCTGTGCAACAACCACGTTTAGGCCTACTGTACCTTCTACTCTAGGGTGAATGATACGTAACTGATAATTTAGCTTTTATCATTCTATAAGATATAAAAGTTATTAAAAAAAGCAATTTCATGGTACCTTAGTTGATGATTTAATTAATAAATCAACTTCTGTAAAATGTTAGCAGTTTGTAAGGGGGAAACCGTGGTAGGGGTCCGCGGTGTTAACCCTAGGAATGCGTCGGAATAGCTCTGAGGGTTCTAGTGAAGTTATTGTTCAAATTAAAAAAATATATAATTAGCCCACATGCACTCAGCGTGATCTATCCTTCGGCATTTTGCCCATTTGTTTGATAGGAGCACTCATCATCGTACACGGGCAAAAAAAGGGGGAATCCTAACCGAATGGCCTATTATTGTCTGTCAGTGGCGCTGGTTCGCGCTACCTCCTACGTGGGTGTGGTGGAAGAACACTTAGCGAAGACAATACAGGCTACCAAAACAAAAATACCTCGCGCCTAATACAGAATTTAATTATTCTAGCGCTAGTTCGCACCAGGTGACGCAATCAAAAGTAATATAAAATTACCCCGCGCCTAATACAGAATGAAATTTTTTTATTCTAGCGCTAGTTCGC
Source organism: Neoaliturus tenellus (assembly GCA_030545055.2). NCBI lineage: Eukaryota > Metazoa > Arthropoda > Insecta > Hemiptera > Cicadellidae > Neoaliturus > Neoaliturus tenellus. The sequence continues at coordinate 77,597,808 of CM061533.1, forward strand.
ACCAGGTGTCACAATAGAGAGCAATATAAAATTACCCCCTTAGTAAAATTTGACCGTTACATCTTCCTCTGACTTTAGTAACAAAAAAAATTGTGAAAAAAAATTCTTACCTTTACCTTTTATAACCTTTTATAATTAACCTTAATTAACCTTTTATGATGTTAATTGTATCATAGATGTCACTTTGTAAAGGTATTTTTTTCTTGTTTTTTTTTTCTGAACTAAAAGTCTTCCTCTTAATTCAACTAATATCTACATGCCTTTGATGCAAGGCCAGTTCAAAATCTACGTAAAAATGCAAATTATAAATAAATACATCCTCTTTGTCTTCGTTCAACTAAATTCTCTCTTTGGTGAGTCTTTCACCAATTCAATAACTTATTGGAAATAAAATAAATTCTTCTCCTTTGTTGTGTGCATGTGTGTGTGCGCTCAGCAATAGTGTGATGTGTATGGCCTGTGTTTATGCCTAAATTGCGGCTTTCGGTACTGCACACGGTAGCACGTACCATCTTTACGCCAACGGCGTACCCTATAGTATTTTCTAACCCTCTAGAGTCGGGGTCTGTGATCTTGGTGTGTCATCGGTTGGTATCTTACCTCCCTCTCGTATCTTGTGTCGGAGTGCCACTGAAATTGCACATGGGACTCCATGTCCGGCGCGGGAGGGTCTGCCTCCATAGGTGTTGGTTCGTCTGCCTCACCCGTATCCGTATCTTCCAGGTCGTTTTCTGCCATGATCGAGAGGCACGGGGACCTCGACCTCTCGTGGTCCTTATCTGCTCCAGGTCTGGGTTCTGAAACAGTTTCCCAACTAGAACCCTTGAGGGGATGAGGGGCGACAAATTTCGGGTCGGCGGGGCATGAACTTAACTTACCGATCCTCCGTCAGGTCTATCACTTCTTCCGTGTCAGGGGATGTTCGGCACTTCATGCGCATCCGACGCGCTTCCTTGTCCGATGGCCCGTATCTCCTAGAATTCTCTTCTTCAGGGCTCACCTCAAGCAACGGGAAAGTTTCTACTCTCAGTCTCCTTCTTCTTATGGCCGTACTAATGTGGATTCTCCACTCTTTGACGTTCACACGAAGTTCGTTCACTCTGCCTCGGGTAGAGACGGTGTCAGCTATCGCACACACGAACACACCGCAAGAGTGTGAATCTTGTTGCTTCGGGCATGATTCGGGGGTCTCAGAAACGGCCCATTCCAGCGCGTTGAAGTGGTGACCCTCTTCCGCCGCCAGAGCCTTGAGGAAATCCAATACCGCTGACATCTCCACCGACCTCCTGAAATGCATCGGGTCGTAGGCTCGAATGCTTTTTGAGCCCGGTCGGACTACTATTAAGGCCCAATGAGCCGCAACCTTTGACAGCTTTAGGTTGACCGGGAAAATTAGGATCTCTTGACGGAAAAGACGGGTGTCTCTTGCTCTTGCTTTGGTGGCGGCGAATCCTCCCCTTTTCCAGTCCTGAAAGAACGTGGGGTCCATACAATGGACCACAGGTAGCTCTTTGAAATATCGGCTCCTCCGTTCGATGAGCCTGAGGTACGCCGAAATTAGTATCCCGCTCAACAGGCCCCTCGGTTTCAAACACTCCAATTCCTCCGGATCCACTCTGATAGAGTGGATGGAGGGCCTGAGCTCCATGTTTTTCACACAACCAATCTATCACACTCGGTGTAAACCTGAAAGCAAAGCATAAAAAGCGTAAAAGTGCTAGCAGCGCAGTTCACAAAGCACTTAACTTAATGGGAATATTTACATTGCACCTACAAAATGCAAATGTTAACAAAACAATTTTTTTACATTTGAATTTTTAGATATTTAAAATATCAATCATTTCATAACGATGTGCACGAATGCCTCCCGGGTGGCCCTGATCCGATATGCTAGCGAGCGACTAAGAAAACGGTTCAATCGCTTCCCCGGTAAAATGGTTTTAAATCTTTTACATGAGCGCGCTCACTCTTTTTCGCCCCGGGTTTACGGATGATATAGATGTTATAACCCTTCTTTCCAATGACGACGAAAGGACCTTCATATTTAGGGGCTAATTTACCGGCTATAGCGTCGGCGGCACAGGACAACACGTGGGTCCTCCTCAATACTTCCTGGCCCTCTGCGTAGGAGACTTCCCGCCTCCTCAAATTGTAAAACTCAGCCTGTGTGGAGTACGCGCTCTTGAGATTCCTTTGGGTAGTCTCGTATAGGGTTTTAAATTTTTTCATCCTGTCGAATGAACCTCGGCCCCCACAACCTATCCTTCTCCCTCTTCAAAATAGGGACCCCTCAAAGCCCTAGGAGCCCTAAGTTCTCTTCCAAAACAAAGTAAAGCCGGGGTGAATTGGGAGGAGTCGTGTTTATCGGTATTTACCGCGAACGCGATTTCCAGCAGGCTCTCGTCCCATGTTCTATGGTCACCTTTCACCGATTGGGCGATCAAGGTTTTCAAGACTCTATTTCTCCTCTCGATGGGATTGCTTTGGGGGCTATACGGGGCTGTATTCGCGCACTCGATTCCCCATTCTATCAACATGTTTTGGAATTCTTTAGCGCCAAACTGGGTCCCGTTATCCACGATCAGCACGTCCGGTGTACCGAATCTTAACAGCACGTGTTCATTTTCTGTACTGGTCTTGGAACGCTATAATGAACCGGTGGCCTTTCCTAGACCTGGGGAAAGGTCCTAAAAGATCGGCCGAAACCGTATGCCAAGGGCCCGCGGGGGGCCTAAAATGCATTTTTCCCGCCGGTTTGCATTGTTCCACCTTGTAAGCTTGACAGACCGGACAGTTCCGAACGTAATTTCACACCTCCCTTTTCCAACCCGGCCAATAGTAATTCTTCCTGACTTTGTGAGCCGTCTTTTTAAAGCCGAAATGCCCGGCCGTCAATGAATCGTGAGTCTCGCCTAAAACCCTTTTTCTGTCCCCCGAGGGTACACACATCTTCCAGGTGGTTCCTTCGATTTTCGGGTTCTTCCACTTCCGGAAGAGTTTTCCCTCCCGAATGGCATAATCCACATATTTTCCTGGGCTAGACGCTACTCGCGAATATAGCTTCTCATACCAGGAACCTGGGGTTGGCGACTCATCTCTTGGGGGCTCAGTCTGCTCCGAATTTGTTATGCTGATGGGGCAAGCTTGCTCCGCCCTAACGTCGGTATCCTCCGCGACGGCGGGGTATCTAGACAACGCGTCAGCAACCTTGTTTGCCGTCCCCTTCCTGTAGACGACCTGAAAGTCATATTGTTGCAAATCTAACACCCATCTGGCTAGTCGCCCAGACGGTTCTTTCAGTTTTAACAGCCACTTCAGGGCTATGTGGTAGGTCACTGCTTCGAAGTGATAACCCTCGAGATAAGGTTTAAACTTTTTAATTCCCCATACCAGGGCAAGGCATTCTCGTTCGGTTATGGTGTACTTCTTCTCCAGCTGGGATAAAAGCCTACTCGCATAACCTATAACAAATTCCCTTTTTCCCTGACGTTGGACTAACGAGGCGCCCAAGCCTTCATCCGAAGCATCTACCTGGAGGATAAATTTCTGGGTGAAGTCCGGACAAGCGAGCACCGGCGTGGTGGTGAGCTTCTCCTTCAGGTCTATAAAAGCCCGTTCTTGATCCTCACCCCACTCCCACTTAGTGCCCTTCTTCAACAGTAACGTTAAGGGAGCGGTGGTTCGCGCGAACCTATCTACAAACCGCCTATAAAAGGAGGTAAGCCCCAGAAAGCTTCGCAAGCTCTTTACACCTGTAGGCCGGGGAAATTTAATGACCGCCTGTACCTTTTCCGGATCCGTGTTGATGCCGTCAGCATTTATCACGTGCCCTAGATACTTGAGTTCAGTCTGACAAAATTTACACTTTTCGACATTCAATTTCAATCCCGCAGATCTCAGCCTAGCAAAAACCTTCTTCAAAAGATCTAGGTGTGAATCAAACGTTTCAGAGATCAGGACCAGATCATCTAGGTAGGCGAAGGCTCGGGGTTCTAATTCAGGCCCGATAATTAAATCGAGTAACCGCTGAAAAGTGGCACCCGCGGTATGAAGGCCAAACGGCATTACCGTGAATTGGAATAACCCTACTCCGGGTACGGTGAACGCAGTCAAAGGGCGACTCTCTTTTGACAAGGACACTTGCCAATACCCGTTTGCCAAGTCTAGGGTTGAAATGTATTTAGCGTTTCTCAACTTTTCCAAAATCGCATTAAGCCTTGGTAGAGGGTACGCATCCTTCTCGGACGCATCGTTGAGACGCCGGAAGTCGATACAAAACCGGTATTTTCCGGACGGTTTGCGGACCAAAACAACCGGGGAAGACCATCCGCTTTCGGATTTTTCAATTACTCCATCTGTGAGCATCTTCGTTACTTCTTTGTTGATAATCTCCTGCATAGCAGGGTTCCGCGGATAATAACGCTGTTTAATCGGCTCGACCCCCCGCTTCAGCTTTATCTTATGCTCGATACGCTTGGTTTGCCCCGGAATCTACTCAAAAAGCTGTTATTCCGACTTCAGGAACGCTTCTAACGTTAGTTGTTGATCGTCCTCAATCGGTGTCACCGCTTCGACCTTGACGGCACGACCGTGGGAGTGTCAACCGTACCCCTATTACACAGAGCGATTTTAAATTCCAATAAATCCAACATTTCGATGGTATCGACCCCAATAATGACATCGCTGGTTAGCGACTCTAAATTTATAGCCCTGACAGTTTCGTCATTCCCATTTATTAGCGCGGCGAACTCGTAAGCCTCCTTTGTCGCGGAACGCGTACCATCCGCTAACTGAATCACTGTGGATATAGGTTCCGGTGCTACCCCATTTTCCCTCAGGTGCTGCGCGACCTTCGAACTCACGAAAGTTACGGTGGCGCCGCTATCTAATAAAGCTAAAAACTTTTCACCGAATATTTCGATTTCAACATGAGGGCGATTATCGGGGACGCACGCGTTATTTGAAAATTTATTAGACCAAGATTTTACCGTGTTTAACCATTTATTCTATTCTAGGGAGTTTGTCTTCTTTGGTCTGGGCTCAGGAGACTCCCTATTCGCTGAGTCCCTAGTTAGTTTCCCGATTTCTTACAACCACACTCCTTTGTCCGAACGCCCTCCTTTTTACAATTGAAGCATTTGAGTTTCCTAGGCTGGGGACATCTCCAATACAGGTGACCGACCTCATCACAGTTCCAGCATGTCGGGGGAGGACGAGCCTCCTTACCCTTGGCCGAGGTTTGTTTAGCCTGACCCGCTGGGGAGGTATTACGTCGGGGCGAGTATGGCCTAGTCAACTGCCCCTTCTCTGAGTCACCTCGAGGTTCGGCCTTTCCCTGTCCTAATGACGAAAGATCTCTCGTGTTGTCGTTGAGTTGGGCTCTACCGCGCTTGTCCTCCCAAATTTCGGCGCCACAGCTACCAAAGGGTTTTTCTTGTTTTCTCCTATGGTGGTAAGCCGTATCCTGGACTAACGCCATTGAAGGAGGGGGTGGAGGTCGATTCATCGCTTTTTCGCGTATGTACATCTCGACGTGCTCCGCTTGCCTAATCATTTCCTCTAAGGAAAATACCTCGCCCCGCCTCATTGTCAACTTGCATTCAGGGCGCATATTGTTATAGATCATGTCCAGCTTCTGCTGAAGGGACATCCCACCCTTACGGCGCATAAGCGTAGTGAGGGCCACGACAAAATCTCTGAAGGGTTCGTTTTCCCCTTGCGTCCTACTCCTAATTTCGTCGTCCATATGCCTCTGATACCCCTGTGGCAAAAATTGGAGCTCAAAGCTACTCCTAAAGGATTCAAAAGACGTCCAGGAATTTTTAGTATTCCTATACCATAATAATGCCGTGCTGGTCAATAATTCGGGAAGCGCCTTGAGGATTTCGGTGCCTGTGATCCCGTACGCCTCCGTCAACTCATCAATCCGCTCGAGGAAGGAAATCGGATCCCGCCGGCCATCGAACCTGAGGTTCCATTTTCGCACGACCGTACAGAGGGTTGAAGTACTATTTTCTTTCTTGGTCCCCTGACCTTGAACGGAAGGATAATCAAAATTTGGATTATTAAGTGTCGCTGGTAAAGTACTCATCTTGGGCAACACACTGTACGTTACCTCACTAGATTGCCGCGGTAAGAATTCGGTCGGCGGTATAACTGGGAATCCCAAACGCTCAGGACCTTTGTCTCCTTTATCTCGCGTCGCCAGCCTCGAGATAGATTCACACAAGTCTTCGAATTTGATTCCCGGCGGTAAACCTAATATGTCTTTGATTCGGTTTATTTCACCACTACCTTCCGCCGCGGTGACGTTTATCGAGCGAGATAGTAGCGTTGGTTCGCTCGTGGATGCGTAGAATAATGTCCCTCCGACCGCACCTTCAGTTTGGCCAAAACTCGGATTGATCGCTTTGTCCTGCGCATGTTTGTCCCTCCAAAATTTTGCAAAACGCTTTCGTAATACGTCAACGTTCCCGCCAGTGTCCAGCCCAAAACGGTCCATCTCCGTGACGAGCTCTTCTTTGTGTAATGTCCGGATCCAGCTAGTTCGCGGATCATCCGTTGGGGATTTGTACGAAGTACCGGCGCTGGTAGTGGTCACGCTCAAAGAGGACGGCGCGCTAGTCTTCGGAATCGCTCCCGTAGCGCCACTTACCACAGCCGTCGTGATTGGGGTTGACGTGGTCACAATCGTCGGTTCTGTACACACTACTTCCTCACTCTTGTGTTTTGGTTTGGAGGTATCTTTGTTTTTCGGCGAATGAACCACATATAAATTACCACTTGCCGATACGAGCCATCGCCAATGCTTAAATGGCGAAATTAAAAACGAAGGGATCAGGCCGACTTCTCCAAACATTTTTGCGAATAAGCGGTAATTACCTATTTGAAATTAGGCCTAAACAATATTTTTTTTCGGGCGCCAGCCAATAAATGGCAATAAATCAATGAAAATTAAATCGAATAATAAACACTCGCTTTCAATGTCCCTGTTCGCGAGCGCCAATTTGTAAGGGGGAAACCGTGGTAGGGGTCCGCGGTGTTAACCCTGGGAATGCGTCGGAATAGCTCTGAGGGTTCTAGTGAAGTTATTGTTCAAATTAAAAAAAAATATGATTAGCCCACATGCACTCAGCGTGATCTATCCTTCGGCATTTTGCCTATTTGTTTGATAGGAGCACTCATCATCGTACACGGGCAAAAAAAGGGGAATACGTCCTAACCGAATGGCCTATTATTGTCTGTCAGTGGCGCTGGTTCGCGCTACCTCCTACGTGGGTGTGGTGGAAGAACACTTAGCGAAGACAATACAGGCTACCAAAACAAAAATACCTCGCGCCTAATACAGAATTTAATTATTCTAGCGCTAGTTCGCACCAGGTGACGCAATTGAAAGCAATCTAAAATTACCCCGCGCCTAACACAGAATTTAATTAAATGTTCTAGCGCTAGTTAGCACCAGGTGACGCAATCAAAAGTAATATAAAATTACCCCGCGCCTAATACAGAATGAAATTTTTTATTCTAGCGCTAGTTCGCACCAGGTGTCGCAATAGAGAGCAATATAAAATTACCCCCTTAGTAAAATTTGACCGTTACAAGTTACTATATATAACGTTTGAAATATTTCTTATAAGATGGAGACTGGCAAATTATGCATCGATGATAAAGAGATGATAAAGATTTAAAAAATATATAAATACTTTTTTTCCTACCGCTACATGGAAATAATCACATTGCCACCCTGCAAACAGTACACCAAACACCATTTCCACTTTATTAATTTCATTCCTGTATGGTAAATCAAATAAGTAATTAAGTTCAGCTGTTGTTAAAAACCATACCACAGCTGTTAGTTTGCCATTGTTGTCGCTTAATAATTAATTGATGTTTCTTAGATCGAGGTTATGTGATAGTTGTTAGTTTGTTCCAACAGACAGATCAAACATAACCTAAATCACTTTTGTATAGAATGAACCATTTAATCTGTCTCCATACATGAGAGCGAAACAAATAGTATAATAGCATAATAATACTGTATAGAATGTTATTATGCTATTGGTTATTAGATAAGCCACAACAATAAAACATTGATTTGTTTTATACTTCACAAACTACAATAAACCGTGGTTCCACTAAAATAATTGTGAATGAATAAGCTATCAAATGTTCTTTGTTTACTGGAAGTTAAGCTCAATAAAGACCCGGTAGTAATACAATCAACTTTGTAGTAACATAAATCTGTCATAAAGTAATCCATTGTTGTCAATATAAATTGAAAGAATCCTCTAGATGTAGTTGGTTTTTCTATATAATGGCAATTACTATTCTCTTAAATAAATCAATTTCGCAAATATTTCAAACAAATAAACGAGGGGTTCTTGTAAAAAAAGCAATTAATTAATGACAATTAAATATTAATATGTGTTTAATATCATGTGAACTAGATACGTCATGGCAATCATCTGATGTTTGAGTTCGAGTTTTGTTTTTTTTTTAATTTTATAGAACACAATGCAAAATTATATTTCCCTCTTGTGTTTAAAAATGTATTTTTAAATCATAGATTATTAATGACGCTATGGATATCGAATAAAGGAATCTACATTTAAATTTATGTTCTTTCTTTCTACACATTTGGTCTTTATAGATATTATTCTTATAGAACAAAAATAATAGTTAAAAATAAAAGTTGAATGCAAGTTTTTTAGTGGCTTTTCTTTGTAAAGAGGCTAATTGTGAAAAATTAACAGAGAAAAAGGTTTGGGGTTACCTGAGGTCGTATTTTGTAGAAATTGGGATATTTAAACTGCACAAATAATTATTGTAGTATCCTAAAACAAGTCGCGTTGAATTTTTTAATACGTTATATTTATTTCTCAGCTTTATTAACTTTTTATTTAATTTTCACTTTATTACTTTTGTTAATTTAAAATATATTCTGTTTTTACACAGTAAAAAAGAAAATATTTCCACAAGTCGCTGTTGTTTCTTTATACATAAAATACTGGAAGGGTCCCAATTACCTTAGAAAATTAACGTCAATAAGAAACAAAACGATTTTGAGCCCTCGATGTTTTGTCCCATTTTGCTCAGCAAACATAAAAATTAAAGCTCCTCATAATGTAACATGGGAACCGATATTTATCTAACTATGAAGATTTAATTAAAAATCTTATTACATTTTCAACCCAGGAGTCAAAAGGTGAAATAAATAGCCCAACACAGAAAAAAGGAAATTCTTTACAGTTTATCTATAGCAAAATATTTTCTGGCATATGTTCCTTTAACGTTATTTTATCATCTAGATGTAACGAATCATCTGGTAAAGTTCGTTGCATTTATCGCTTAACTATTTAAATTGTTTGTAAATTTAAGTAACTATATCTGGACATGGAAACAATGCATCTCGTTAGGTTAGTTAATTATGATCTTCGTTAAACTTACTAAACATAGTGTCAAACATCTGGAAGTGATTTGTGCTCCAAATCTATCCTGCGTAAGTATCAGCTATTACGCAAATACAGACAATACAAATTACTATAAGCTTAAATAAACAATTGATCATTTTTAAGAATTACATTTGGCATACTGATCTGCCTACTTCATAGATGGTGGTCTCGGGGGCCGATTACACGTTGTTTAATTTAATTTAAAAGAGTGTTTTAGCTGTTTTTGCAATTTTTAATAATTTAAATAAATAGTATAAAAAATTAAAAACTATAATTCTTTACCCAAAATTATTGGCTACTTCCCGTCACACACATTAAATACAATAATTACCAAGTACGTTTAACAACCCCATTATGTATTTAAATACACCACTAGATATTTTTACGGCAATGCATGAAAAAATGCAATAAAGGCAAGTTCAAATGAACAACTACTGTATTGACTAACGACGCAAGAGATTAAGACCAGCTGGAAATAGATAAATTACCCACCATTGATCACCAACTCTTCCTTTGTTTCTGCTACCGGATCCGAGCTAAAATGGTAATCCAATACATTAGTTAATATTACATGTTATGTACTTGGACACAAATAATTAAAACCTAAGAAAATATCTCTGTTGTATGTGTAGCTAAAATTTCACAATATTGTAAGAGTCTAACATAAGGCGTATGGATAAATTTTGTTTCAAATAGAATTTAATCACTTAAAGTAATATAAATTGAATTCTGTTATAATTTAAGTAGTGATAAAAGTCTTCTTATGAAAAATTAAACGATTAATACTGCTTTAATGTGAATTACGAATACGAATCATACAATTTCATCGTTGAGTCATGTTCTTTACATTGAAAGCGTAGTTCAAATTAATTAAAAGTATAAACCTTTTTTAATACACGTTATATAACTGTAAACAAGGGTTCCTTACGCAGAATACATTTAAATAATTAACAAAAAATTATTAGGGTTCTTATAAAATTAGTTCATGAAACACAGAGATGGAGATTTAAATAATGACAATATTCATAATATTAATTTATATGAACACCAGGTAAATTTGAAATAAAATCAAGGATTGTTGTTGATTATATTACTTTTTTACTTTAAATAATACTACTGCACAGCAATACTCAAGAAATAACTTTAACTAATACGTTTTATATAATTTAAATTTAAGTCCTTTTACAGTTTAATCGGCCTGAAATATTTAAATATTTTCTGTTAAAAACATTAAAATTGTTAAAAATAACAAATATATTGTAATGGTTGGTTTCTCATGTTCCCCTTTACATTAATTATTGTAAACGAGTGTTTTTAAAAAAATTGGCTGTTCGTTTGATGTCGTGAAATTAAAATGTCAGTTGGTAAGCTTCCTGGTCACATCAAGTTGAAAGGCTCTTCTAAGGTGCTAGGAAAATTATTATTATTCCACACAACTTTACAACAACATTAAAAAAAGTACTATATACTAATATGTAACTTGAGTTTGTACAGTTGTATGTTCATTTTATATTTCAAATCCAACCTGCGTTAACTTTTACATTCTGATTCGTAAACTATAATTATAAGTATAAAAGTATAAATCTAAATTTTCATAGCATTTCATCACTATTTCATCATTATAAATTTAGAGTTTCAAAGCATTGACAAAGATGACAACTAAGAAAAAGAAAACAAAGGATAGGGTTGGAGGCCGATGGTAGGCAATATTTCCAGCCCAAATCGTTCTTTATCTCATAACTAGTTGGCGGGTATTACAGAAACAACACACTATTTAAGGAATCACTTTAGAAGAACCTAAAAATAATCATGAATGAGAAATACCTACAGAAAAAAATATTAAAAAACGAGTCTTTTAAATGTCTTTTAAAATGAGTCTTTAAACTAGTCTTTGGTGATCACAAGACGTCACTTATCAAGTTGTCAATTAAGAGTGAAAGGAATTATTAATGTAATCGATCTCCCAAAATACAATGTATACCTTTTCTTAAAGCTTGTTAACTATTTTTAAGAAACTCATACATAAACAACATGAATAAAACCAGAAAAAATTTCTCTTGACCTATAAATTAGTTTAAAAGTTAATTTCATTACGGAATTATTAAAATAGTTTCAAGCGGCAACTGTATCTGTTGGCTGAAATTACTAGAAGAACATTTGAAATATGTAAATATTCTAATAATTTTAGTGTCTTTATAAGTTGTGGTTTTTATATAAATCTTCTTTTTGCTATAAACTATTTCATTTAAAAAGGTTTCTACTTCAATAAAGCAATCTACTTCAATAACCTAAGTATACATTTTTAAATAAAGAGACTTTTCTGATATAGTTGGGATACCTCATGGATATAATATTTCCCCTGGAGCTGTCTATGAAAGAGTATGTTTACGTAGTCAATTTGAATCTGTTTAACACATTAAATACGCACAATTTAAAAAGATATTTTTAAATACCTTAAAAAAGCGTTCAGCACACATAACAAGTTTAGTGAAAATTCTTGTTGCATTGAAATAAATTTATTGCAGCAAACCATCTGCCTCGGATACGAACGAAATTACAATCAATTTGTAATCTAATGAAACCATGTCACTAAAGGAATTTAGTGATTTAGAATATTGTGTACTCATTTGACTCTTAAATTATGTACATCTTGCTCTGAAGGACATTTTTTGGTGGGGTGTTTAATAATTAAACTCAATTATTTGGCACTATCCATCTCCGCAGGTATAAGGCGTTCGTCAGCAGAAGAGTGAAGATAACCAGATATAATGCTGTCAAAAAAATGAAAACTTTTACACACGACACAAAAGATAAACACGCGTAAATCGCAATAATCTGAAACAAATTTAAATAGTGAAGTAGGCAAACATTTTGTGCCGTCAATTTTCGTGTGTTTCTATTCGTCTGACAAGAGGATGTCTTCACTATTCTGCTGACGAACGCCTTAAATATGAATGGGCTAGTGCCCAATAATTCCGTTTAAAATTTAAATTATACATTTCAATAAAAAAAAAAACTATATACGTCCAATAAAATCTCAAATAAATATTGAGTAAGTATAAAAATATGATAATATTTAAATATCATCTAACTTTAAAATTTTCTTTCTTCTGACTACAGCTATTTGTTTTTTTCTTTTTACGCTAAAAATTTAGTTTTATTTCAGTTTATAAAAACAATCCAAATGAAATATCAAATGGAAAAATGATATTTCATTTTTCGAAATCATTCAGATTCCGTTCCACAGATCCACTAAATTAAAACTAAACATATTAAATTAACTCCCTTTGTAACATCGTCATTTTCAAAGAACTCTGTATTATTTTAACAAATCGCTTTAGTTCTTAATTAGTTTTTGTCATTTTATATAAAAAAGAATATATTGATTTTGATTGAAGCAATTACGAATAAAGTGTTAAGTATATCCATAGTAAAGTAGGTCTACACATATACAAATTTTGTATAAATAAAATTAAAAAAATAATAATATTTAATTAAAATTGTGTATCTTTTTAAGAACGGCCAAAGTTTCAGCGATATAAAGTTTAAATGAAATTAAATATAGAAAAGAATAGAAAGCAACACAATAGGAATGGTACATTGATCCAGCAGCTTTCTCTTTTAGAGAATTCACCAAAGTTATTTGAAGTCTCCAGTTAGGTTTTGGTATATGTTTTTAATTAATTAATATAGTACGCTAAAACTTACATAAAATGTTTCAGTAAACATGAAGCAATTAGAACCTTATGGAAAGTGGACGTTGTAACAAAAGGTAATTAGTGTGAAATGATTACACCGAAAGCCAACATATGCATTAGGGAGATCACATTCGATACGGTTGTTGTAACAGGCCAGTTCTCGTACAATCTATGAATCAAAATATAACAACTTTAAATATTTTTATACTGAGATTTTAAAAGGTTTATATTCTGGTTGACAAAGATTTCGAAATTTACTATTTCATTTCAAGCATTAGACCTATGACTTTTAATCGCCTTTTATTAAATCTTGAAACTCTTAATTTATTAAGATGGGGTGTTTAACCTCTCTTGGTGTAGACATTTATAGTTCGTTTATCAAACAAAAAAGATTACTTTTGCGTAACAGGGATGATATAATTTTCTTAAACACTTGTCTTGTTATAAGTACTGTAAAGTTCCATTATTTCAATTTATTTGTGATATACAAAGTAGTGTAGTATATAATTTTAAGTTCTATTAAATAGCAAAGATTTTATTACTCTAATACACCTCCTCAATGTAAAACAGTGTAGTTTAATAAATATATTTTTTTTATTAATCTTTCAAAACTTTTTTTTTAACGATAATAATCTTAAATAAATAACTAACTTAAACTTACAAATAATTTAATTATATTTATGCATATTTTATGAAAAATCAAAAACGTAATTTAATTGACCTAGAGCCCAGAATGCTAAGAAAATTATTTTTTTAACAAAATTACCAAATTTACTAAAAAATAAATAAAAATACTCTTGTATTTTGTTTTAATGGGAATTTTTATCAAAATGTTGTTATATTTATCCCTATAGAAAGCTTAACATTAATTAGATGTCCTCCTGTATATTACAGCATGGTAAGTTACAATAAGTTACATGGTAAGGTACAAATAAATATACCTTAATTTACACCTCTCTACCAAATTTGATCAAAATCGGATATTTTGGGAAAAAGTTCTTAGATTTAAAAAGATTTTATGTATAAATATATATATATATATATATACATATATAAGTACATACATACATTTATATAAATTTTTAAAAACCATATTTTCGAGTTCTAAGGACCTTAAAGTAAAAAGTTATCATGCCTTAGGGGTTGGATTTACCATTACAAGTACCGTAATAGCTCATTTTATATTAGAAAAAAATTGTTACAATTTGTAAAATGAAAAATATCTTTAAAGAACTAATTAACGAGAGTAGCATGCTATTACCAATACATATTATATACCAACTTGTGCACAATTTGATCCTCTACACTTTACTAATTTACATGTTTTAGCTATGTTTATTGGTTTGAGAGATATTTAACAAAAACTTACAAAAGAACAGCCGCCATTTTAAAAAATCGGCCATAGCAGGTGAACGCAGCCTGGGAGAGTGGTAGACTTTTCACCATCGTTTTTCTCGGGTAATTTTACATAAGAATAGATCAAAATCACTAAGTTTGCAATTACTTCCGGGTTGGTCAACATTTTTACTAGACTAATAGTATATTTTATTATTTACAATGAAAATAAATTTATTTTCACTATAAATAATAAAATACAGTGTTTTCGACTCTCACTTATTCAAACAAAACATCTGTTTTCTTGGCCTAGGCCGGCAAAATGTTCCGGGTAAAGGAAGCGGTAGCAAAGAAATCTAGAATATAATAAGGTAGGTGGCAACAACAACAACAACAAATAACAAATCAATGACGTAGTTGGTAGTTCAGCTGATTGCAAGTGTCAAATATATATTAAGTACAAGGGAAAATGGTGCTTTCCCCTTAGAAACAGTTGTAGTTGTCACCCAACGTTAGAAAATTCTAGTTTCGGTGGCCTTAGCTGATGCGTAGTGGTTGCCTAGCAACCAGAAACACAAGCATTACATCTCTCTAGGCTAGTTAAGGTTATGTTTTGTTTGTTATGAACGAAAAATATTGTTTTCACTTTTTTAGAATTTATTGAATTGTGTAGTGTGATGAAAAATGTCGTTCGTAACTCGGCCAAAAATGTTTTGCCTGCTCTCGATCGTTTGCCAGGCCTTAAACACTATCTCGAGGCCGGCAAAACAACATTTTCAGCCTTTGTAACAAAATATACTATAATATACCAGTACCTTTGTATAATGGCGTAATAATTAAACAGTTTTATTAAGTTTATAATTTGGTTAATGATCGCATAACATTATATGAATTTAGGGGACAGGACTATTGTCAGGGATTTACAATGAACAATTAATTTAAAGTTTAACAAATCTTACTGATATTATTTTTTTAATAATAGTGCTAACAATGATTTGCGTATTTTAATAGGATTACCTGTTTTTGTTTGTGAGAATTATGAATATGCTTTTCTGATACCTCATGCATAAACATAGTAATTGAATTTTGAAATTAACAGTGAACAATTTAAAGTGGACGTTTTGGTTGTGGACCTAACAAACGTAAATGTTCAAATGTAAAATAAACAATATATCGTTTGCAATGCACATATAAACATTAAAATTATACTTATGTTTTCAAACGATAGTGTCAGCTTTTTACCGATAAATTAAATTGCTAATATTTTGATTGTAAACCATTAAAACTATAAATAAATGTAGGTTTTTTAATGAAAGCTAGTTAAGAAATATGTCAGTGAGTGATCTGGACCAGGCCTAGTTATAAAGAGGCGGTTTAGGACTAACACCGGCGCGTCGTCGAGTGGTTTATTGCTACTGCCAATACTTTTATCCAGCGTTATTTTTTACGTTAATCAATAATCAATAATTGATTGTACTTTCAAATTATTTGAAATTATTTATTATAAAACAAATTATTTATTTATAAAACTCTTAAACGAAAAAAATCTTGCGAAACTTTATTATTCGATAACAATACCTTACAATACCAACATTACAACATTTTACAAATACTAGCTTCAGAATAAAAATGCGTAAATTTGACGTAGCTTCACGCAAAAACACGTAGCTTCAAAACAAAAAATTTAAATTTTAAATTATGAGCCGGTATAAATCTTAAATTTGTTAATTAATTATAAACTTATTTATTGTTATTCTTATGACACAATCTATGAAAATATTGAACGTTTTGTCGACATGATTAAATAGATAGCACCATTGCAGTATACGCACATAAAAAACAACATTGCATTTACCAATAAGGTTTTTTTACGGGAGTGGATATTTTTATATACAGGGTGTCCAAAAAAAACGTTTACAGACTTTGTGATGTGATTCCTGATACAAAAGTAAAGAAAAAAGTTCCTATGAAGGTATGTCCGAAAATGCATATTTACCCAGATATCCGCAATTTTGTTTTTTCCACTTAATAATTTTTATTTCGGTGACGGATTGATCTAGGAACTTCATATTTGGCATGGATCTTTATAATACTAATGTCCATTTCCACAATAAAAATTATTTTTTTCCGATGCATATTTTCAAAATGGCGGCCATTTTAAATTTTTAAACTCAAATATCTCAAAATAGGTAAAATTTATAAAAATATTACAAGACACAAAAAAGTTGACAAATTAAATTATCTAAACAGTGATACCAAGTTTGTAAGGAACCGGCAACAAATAACGAAGTTATTGTGGTTTTTCTGCAGAAAAACACTGATTTTCCACTATGATTAATGCCAATTTAGGTCATTTTAAGAGAAAAATCTTAATAACTCCGTTATTTGTTAGCGGATCCTTACAAACTTGGTTTTGTTGTTTAGATAATTTAATTTGTCAACTTTTTTGTGTCTTGTAATATTTTTATAAATTTTACCGTTTTTGAGATATTTGAGTTTAAAAATTTAAAATGGCCGCCATTTTGAAAATATGCATCGGAAAAAAATAATTTTTATTGTGGAAATGGACATTAGTATTATAAAGATCCATGCCAAATATGAAGTACCTAGATCAATCCGTCACCGAAATAAAAATTATTAAGTGGAAAAAACAAAATGGCGGATATCTGGGTAAATATGCATTTTCGGACATACCTTCATAGGAACTTTTTTCTTTACTTTTGTATCAGGAATCACATCCCAAAGTCTGTAAACGTTTTTTTTTGGACACCCTGTATAGCTCTTCTGAATAGATCAGTTTACATTGTTGCTTGTTAAATACATACTGTCTGTACTATCTGCCTCAATTAAGTGTGAATCATATCCATAGCTGTGAGACGTACAAGAAACAAGTGTATGAACTATGCCTTAGTTTTGTCAGAATGTTGTTATCAGTTTGCTTCATCGCCACCAGTAGGTAAAATATCCAAGAGGCTACATATCTGGTCTACTGTAGGATCAAAGGTCCCTTCTAGGCGAGTCCTTCGTGGCGGGTAATCAAACAAGAAAAGGTATCGCAAACAGTTTGAAACAATTTTATATTTTAATACAAGTAAAGTAATCTAACTACACATTAAACAAAATCTTACCCTGTAAACGAACTGAATGTAGGTTAACATTTTTTACGAGCGATATTTCCCATAAAATCATCCTAGCGGCCTTAACGACGTGATATATGTTTATACGGTCAATACAGTCGGCCTCCGGGGAATAAAAATGTACTATCGCCTAAAGTACAATTCTATATTTCGTAACCAGAACTACCAACTAAAAACACGTATTTTACTAAGTGACTAATTCTAATAGCTTTATTTCTTCCGTCTTCTCCTACATGAAATTATATTTTTTTGTGGTAAATAGTTATTTTTTATTAATAAATAGTTCTAACATAATAAATTCTTAAATAATTTTTTAATGGCCATGTTTATTTTCTTACTCACTGCCTATTAATATTTCAATAAACCTATGTATATTTTGTAATTACTTAATACAGCATAACATAATTAAAATTAAATGATTACAGTTGTATTTTTCAAATTTCAATTTTGTTGTGCTAATCTATAATTGGCGTGCAATTATTGTTTAGATCTCCTCTGTTAGAAACTTAAACTAAATTTCAGATTTTTTCATTAAGGTGTAATGATTTCCGATCTAGCTCTACTAACAAATATTTAATCTAAGTCTCTATATGTGATTCGACAATGTTATGTAATTTTTTATCTTTGAAGATGTCCAAATTGTGATTCATTTTTATTTAACATATATGATATAAGGTGATTGATAATTTTTTTATCAGTTTTCAAAAATATTTTTCTATAATTGAATATGAACAATAAATTTAGATTTTCCGTTTCTTCAGTTTGTTTTGCCGGTTGTTTCCTCATCTTAAATCTATGATGATTTTCAATATAATTGTATCTTTATTACGATATATCTGTTATTTCTAATTTTATTCGATTTCAGTTGTCTTAGACCTGTATAAACTTAAAATTATTACTGCTGTCTTTATTAAACGATATTATTGTTGTAATAAGCTGTTTAGTGTATGATTAACCTATTTACTCTTAACATTCTAATAAACATTTCATTACATATATTAAATATAATGTTTAAAAGTTAGTATTAATTTGACTATTCCTTACAAACCAAACAAGGAAATTTAGTATTCATTACGGTAAAATATTATTATTCATTCGTATATAAGTGTAACTGTAATAATGACATAAAATAATAACCATTTAAATGTCAAGCAGTTACTCTTAACTTTTAATACTCAAGATGATGGCAATAACAATCCAATAATACTTTCTAAACTCAAAACATTTGAGAAATAAAATAAAATTGACATTAGAGTATCTTCTTGAAAACTATTTTAATCAAAATTTCTCTTATAACTCTCTCGGAGGAAAAGAAAATAGATTAAACTTTAGGACTCTTCAACTTTATAAATTTTTTCTAATTAAATTTGATTATGTTTTTCTACAACTCTAAAAAGAATTTTTAGTAGTTACCTTGTAATATTCTTTAGCTAGTAAATTTATTTTTATTGACAAGGCTTTCTTATGTTCATTTGTCAAGGCACAAATATTTAAGGTTTTTATGTATTTTTGTAAGCTAATCTTGAAAACTGTTAATTTGTATATTAAGAAAGTACAATTTATTAAATTTTGCATTTTGAATATTTTTACGTAAATATTTTACCGTTACACCAATATTTTTTTACTATTTTATAACTATAGAGTAGATAGTTTTAACGATTAGTTATGAACATATTCAATTTTCAAAATATCAATTGAGGCATTATCAAAGATTGTATAATAATGTTCAGATCTTATTCTGTAGCTACAAGATTGATGCTGGGTGAAACAAAATGTTATCATATCTGGAGACCCACTGGAAAAATGAATTCCATAACTTTGCGGTTTCACGGCGTTGTTTAACCT
Source organism: Neoaliturus tenellus (assembly GCA_030545055.2). Lineage (NCBI taxonomy): Eukaryota > Metazoa > Arthropoda > Insecta > Hemiptera > Cicadellidae > Neoaliturus > Neoaliturus tenellus. Next base: position 77,617,275 of record CM061533.1, read on the forward strand.
CCACTGAGATTGGAGCAATCAGTGTGGAATGGCTACTGAGTTTTTAAAATTTAACTGTCTCATGCTACGCCATGTTCCTATTACAAGAAATAGTAATGAGAAAAGTTTAAATCAACACAATCACCAGGTGATTCATCAGAGTTTTAAATATATTGAACTGAAATTCATAAATATTTCAGGAAAAAGTTAGAATTAACATCAATAATTAAATGGACATTGATGTCACCAACCTTAGCCTTACTAGGTGAAAGTTTTGGGCACGTAACACGGAGGATGTCTTAGTGCGGAGTCATGGCTGCGGCCGAGGATTCGCCTGGGTTAGGTGTAGGGACGTGACTATCTTCAGTTGCTACCTCACCCCCAACGAGGCCGTCCAGGACCTCCGCAACAAGATAGACAGTCTAGAGGAGTGCGTTCTCGGCACCACCGGGCATGTCGTCGTTGGTGGCGATTTCAACGCCAGGGCCGTCGAGTGGGGAATGCCCTTTACCAGCTCCCGGGGGAATTACATCCTGGATTTCATCGCCAGGGCCGGTCTTGTCGTCCTCAACCAGGGCGACACACCTACTTATCGGCGCCCCGGGCAGAGAGGCACGATCCCCGACGTCACCTTTGCGTCTGAGTCGCTCCTTCCGAGGATCTCTGGCTGGAGGGTTGTGGAGGACTACACGGGTAGCGACCACCAATACATCGTTTTTGACCTGCATGATCAGGCAAATAGTCGACTTTCCGCATCTCGGGAAGGGCACGCCGGTGTAACATCAACAAACTGGACGTGGTCAAGTTCACCGAAGCCATCTCTCGGGGAGCGCAGGGGAATCCTGGTGAGGCTGGGGCCAAGGCACTAGTAACATCCACGATGGAACTGATCGTCTCGGCCTGCGACCAGTCTATGCCGCGAAGGAAACCCCGACGCGACAAACAACCCGTTTACTGGTGGACTGAAGAGTTTGCAGAACTCAGAAGAACATGTTTAAGAACTAGACGAGCCGCCACAAGAGCGAGAATTCCCGCAGACAGAGTTCGTAAGTCGGAGGCCTATAAAGCTGCGAGAAAATCTCTCCGCCAGCCGATCAACAGGAGCAAGGCGAATAGCTGGAGGAGACTTCGTGACGACGTTGACTCCGACCCGTGGGGCCTTGGTTACAAACTTGTTACAAAATTGAACTCGAAAAACTGCGTATGCAAGCTGAAGACTCATTAAATACTTCAAAGGAAATCCGAGGAGATAAACCAACTATGGTAGAAAAAATTGACAGTGCTACACAATGTGATTTAGAGCATGGATACGCTATGAATATCGAAAAATTGAAACAGTATGAAGAACTTGTGGGACAGCTAAGGTGTACAATACAAGTACTCGAGGCTGACATAGAAGCACTACGGAACGAAAATTCCGCTTGCGCATGTAAAAATGGCTCAAATGATTGGATATTGGTTGGGAAAAAAATGAACAAAGAACTCTCATTACAATCAAAAAATAAATTCAAGTCTCAGTCTCTTCCAAACAAAAACAAGGGGATTGGAACTACAACAACAAATAAAACGACAGAAACATGTTCCCCAACAAAGAAAACAAGCAAGACTCGGAAAACAAAAGCTAAAATAAACCAAAAATCTAAAACTGCTGAAACTGAAAAAAGTTCTTGTGACCGGCAGTGGAAATCAAAAAACCTCAATATCCCAAATGGATACATTGAAATTTACGGTGACAGTCACGCACGCAACCTAGCAGGCTTGGTTAGAGATACACTTGGGAATCGCTGCGCGGTCACCGGTGTATGCAAACCTTCAGCAAGGCTAGAAGACATAGCGCCCACAAAAGCAACTACTGTTACTAGAGATGCTGATAAATTTGACACTTTAGTTCTCGTGGCTGGAAGCAATGATGTATCAACAGGAAGAGTAAGGAACATCTACAGCCAACTAGAAGAGATATTTACTGTACACAAAAACAGGAACATACTAATTTCTACTTTGCCGTTTCGACATGACCTGAAATCCGGAGACAAAATAAACGAAGAACTTCTATTTGCAAACAACTTCATCGAGGAAGTGGCTGCACGCTATGAACTTGTCACTACCATGGACATTAACACTACACCTAGGAGAGCTTTTACCAGGCATGGTCAACACTTGACAATAAAAGGGAAAAAACAATTCGCAAACTTGATAGTCACATGTCTCGAAAAAATTGTGTCAAGAACGAAGGGAAAAAAGAGCCAATCAGCACAGGACTCACCAAATGACCCTGCCAACTCCACTTCAGCCCAGCCGGAAAACTTCAATCCAGTTACGCTGCCCCATGAGTCGTACGCCGAAGCTGTCCTCTCCCCTCCAAAAGACCGATGCAATACGTCTCCTATTGATCTTCTATCAAAAGAATCCACCGAAAACAAGGACTCTATTGTTCAATTAAACATAGAAAGCAATAACAAAGTTTTTTTAGGGGTTACTCTCTAGGTAACCGAGTTCCCAAAAACAAGCCATCCAAAAATCCAAAACAAGCAAAAGTAGGCAAACAAAATCACTTGTTTTCTCTCCGCTTGTTGCACCAGAATGCACAAGTGGCAACCAATAAAGGGGACGAACTCTTGATCCTTTCTCAGGAGTTGTCTCCAGATGTGTTTGTCATCACCGAAAATGGTTTTGACAGGAACACCATCGCGTGGTGCAAAATTCCAAATTACAACCTGGCGAGCTGGTATTGCCGTACCCTCCACAAAGGTGGAGGTGTTGCAATTTTCACAAAAAGTGGAATCTCTTTCAAAACAATCGAACTTCATCAGTCATCAGACAAAGATTTTGAAGCAACAGGGGTGGAACTGCAAAACCTTTCTTCTAAATTAACTGTCGTGGGTATCTATAGGTCACCAAACGGAGATGAAGGAGAGTTTTTTTCCAGATTTGAAACACTCTTGACAGACCTCACGAAAGGCCACAAAAAATTCATTTTAATGGGGGACTTTAACATCGACGTTCTTGACCTCCAGGATCCCACGACAAAACGATTTTCTGATGTCTTGCTGTCATTCAACTTGGTGTGGTCAATTGATTCTCCAACAAGAGTGACTGCAACATCAAGAACGGCAATTGATAATATCATAACCAACATATCCGACGTGAAGGTATCTGTGGTCATCACAGCGATCTCCGACCACTATGGCCAAGAGGCTGTTATTAGTGGTATTTTGCCTGATCAGGAGCCCCAGGCTCGGCAAAAGATAAGGGCCATAAGGCCCGAAAACATTGCTCTCCTTAACTCCAGCTTATCGAGACAAGACTGGAATTTTCTAAATTCACCACAGTCTGCTCCCCAGGAAACTTTCACTTCATTTCATGACTGCTTTATGTTTCATTTAAATGAATGCGGCCCAGTCAAAGTAATGCCGTATCGTATTAAGGAAGAGAAGTGTGACTGGATCACAAAAGGGATCCTTGTCTCTAGAGAAAAACTCAAATTCTTCTCTGAAATCAATAAACAAACAGCAAATTTGAATTTCAAAACGTTTTTCAAAAACTAAAAAAAAATCTATAGGAAGGTGATTAAAGCTGCTAAGGCTTATGACGTCACCAAAGCAATCCTCAACTCAAAAAATGTTTCCAAAACCACATGGGCCATCATCAATAATAAGAAAAATGCCACACCATTAAATCAAATCAAAATTAAAGTCAATGACCATCTTGTCAGTGTGCCCTCACAGGTCGCTGACAATTTCAACACTTTTTTGCAAACGTAGCCACAGAGGTGCAAAATGGACCCTTTCGGTCTCAGCCCTCCCAATTGAGAGACGGCCCAGTCTCATCAATGGCGCTACCTCCCGTCACTCGGGAGGAAGTTGCCGAAGCGATACGGCAACTCCCTTCAAAAAGGTCCAATGACATCAATCTCATGTCAACATGGCTCTTAAAAAAATGTTCCTCACACTTGCTAGCCCCACTCACCGATTTAATAAACATTTCTTTTGAAAAAGGAACATTTCCTTCTTTTCTCAAAGTAGCTAAAGTGACACCAATTTTTAAAAAGGGGGATCCGAGCTCGATCGGCAACTATCGACCCATTTCAATTCTGCCAACTTTCAGTAAGATCTTTGAAAAACTATTCCTGGCTAGAATGGTGTCATTTTTAGAAAAACATAACCTTCTTGCCAAAAAAAGGATTTCGAAAAGGCAAGTCGACAATTGACGCAGTAGTGAGTCTGGTTGAAATGGTTATGGAAGGCATAGAGAGGCGGAAACCCACCGTAGGCGTGTTTCTCGACCTCTCAAAGGCCTTTGATTGCGTTGATCACAGTATACTTTTACAGAAGCTAGAGTCTCATGGGATACGAGGCGTGCCACTATCATGGCTCGACTCGTATCTCAGGGACAGAACCCAAATCGTCCAAATTTCAAACCAGCTCTCCAAAGCAACCAAACTGAATTATGGCGTCCCTCAGGGATCGATAATCAGTCCAATTCTTTTTCTCATCTACGTCAACAACATTGGCTCATCGCTACAACACGGGAGACTCGTGAAGTACGCCGATGACACGACTCTCTGTCTCAGTTCAAATTCCAAAACCAACCTCGAAATTGAAACATTCATTGAACTGAATGAATGTGTTCAGATGTTCAGTGACATTAATCTCAAAACAAACTCAATAAAATCAAGCTTCATTCATTTTTGTCTCCGATCTTCAGATTCCGAGTCCAGTCCATCGGTCATTTTGGCTGATACTGAACTAGAGGAAGTCTACTCCACAAAGTTCCTTGGAATACACCTCGATCGAGGGTTGACATGGAACAACCACATTGACGGTGTTTGTTCAAAATTATCATCTGGCCTTTTTTGTCTGAGATCACTTTCCAGGTATTGCCCTATTCAGGTACTGATGACGGCATACTATGGACTTATCTTTCCCCACCTTTCATATGGAGTAGCACTCTGGGGATCTTGTTCAAACTGCGAATTCCAAAGTTATTGAAATTTACGGTGACAGTCACGCACGCAACCTAGCAGGCTTGGTTAGAGATACACTTGGGAATCGCTGCGCGGTCACCGGTGTATGCAAACCTTCAGCAAGGCTAGAAGACATAGCGCCCACAAAAGCAACTACTGTTACTAGAGATGCTGATAAATTTGACACTTTAGTTCTCGTGGCTGGAAGCAATGATGTATCAACAGGAAGAGTAAGGAACATCTACAGCCAACTAGAAGAGATATTTACTGTACACAAAAACAGGAACATACTAATTTCTACTTTGCCGTTTCGACATGACCTGAAATCCGGAGACAAAATAAACGAAGAACTTCTATTTGCAAACAACTTCATCGAGGAAGTGGCTGCACGCTATGAACTTGTCACTACCATGGACATTAACACTATACCTAGGAGAGCTTTTACCAGGCATGGTCAACACTTGACAATAAAAGGGAAAAAACAATTCGCAAACTTGATAGTCACATGTCTCGAAAAAATTGTGTCAAGAACGAAGGGAAAAAAGAGCCAATCAGCACAGGACTCACCAAATGACCCTGCCAACTCCACTTCAGCCCAGCCGGAAAACTTCAATCCAGTTACGCTGCCCCATGAGTCGTACGCCGAAGCTGTCCTCTCCCCTCCAAAAGACCGATGCAATACGTCTCCTATTGATCTTCTATCAAAAGAATCCACCGAAAACAAGGACTCTATTGTTCAATTAAACATAGAAAGCAATAACAAAGTTTTTTTAGGGGTTACTCTCTAGGTAACCGAGTTCCCAAAAACAAGCCATCCAAAAATCCAAAACAAGCAAAAGTAGGCAAACAAAATCACTTGTTTTCTCTCCGCTTGTTGCACCAGAATGCACAAGTGGCAACCAATAAAGGGGACGAACTCTTGATCCTTTCTCAGGAGTTGTCTCCAGATGTGTTTGTCATCACCGAAAATGGTTTTGACAGGAACACCATCGCGTGGTGCAAAATTCCAAATTACAACCTGGCGAGCTGGTATTGCCGTACCCTCCACAAAGGTGGAGGTGTTGCAATTTTCACAAAAAGTGGAATCTCTTTCAAAACAATCGAACTTCATCAGTCATCAGACAAAGATTTTGAAGCAACAGGGGTGGAACTGCAAAACCTTTCTTCTAAATTAACTGTCGTGGGTATCTATAGGTCACCAAACGGAGATGAAGGAGAGTTTTTTTCCAGATTTGAAACACTCTTGACAGACCTCACGAAAGGCCACAAAAAATTCATTTTAATGGGGGACTTTAACATCGACGTTCTTGACCTCCAGGATCCCACGACAAAACGATTTTCTGATGTCTTGCTGTCATTCAACTCGGTGTGGTCAATTGATTCTCCAACAAGAGTGACTGCAACATCAAGAACGGCAATTGATAATATCATAACCAACATATCCGACGTGAAGGTATCTGTGGTCATCACAGCGATCTCCGACCACTATGGCCAAGAGGCTGTTATTAGTGGTATTTTGCCTGATCAGGAGCCCCAGGCTCGGCAAAAGATAAGGGCCATAAGGCCCGAAAACATTGCTCTCCTTAACTCCAGCTTATCGAGACAAGACTGGAATTTTCTAAATTCACCACAGTCTGCTCCCCAGGAAACTTTCACTTCATTTCATGACTGCTTTATGTTTCATTTAAATGAATGCGGCCCAGTCAAAGTAATGCCGTATCGTATTAAGGAAGAGAAGTGTGACTGGATCACAAAAGGGATCCTTGTCTCTAGAGAAAAACTCAAATTCTTCTCTGAAATCAATAAACAAACAGCAAATTTGAATTTCAAAACGTTTTTCAAAAACTAAAAAAAAATCTATAGGAAGGTGATTAAAGCTGCTAAGGCTTATGACGTCACCAAAGCAATCCTCAACTCAAAAAATGTTTCCAAAACCACATGGGCCATCATCAATAATAAGAAAAATGCCACACCATTAAATCAAATCAAAATTAAAGTCAATGACCATCTTGTCAGTGTGCCCTCACAGGTCGCTGACAATTTCAACACTTTTTTGCAAACGTAGCCACAGAGGTGCAAAATGGACCCTTTCGGTCTCAGCCCTCCCAATTGAGAGACGGCCCAGTCTCATCAATGGCGCTACCTCCCGTCACTCGGGAGGAAGTTGCCGAAGCGATACGGCAACTCCCTTCAAAAAGGTCCAATGACATCAATCTCATGTCAACATGGCTCTTAAAAAAATGTTCCTCACACTTGCTAGCCCCACTCACCGATTTAATAAACATTTCTTTTGAAAAAGGAACATTTCCTTCTTTTCTCAAAGTAGCTAAAGTGACACCAATTTTTAAAAAGGGGGATCCGAGCTCGATCGGCAACTATCGACCCATTTCAATTCTGCCAACTTTCAGTAAGATCTTTGAAAAACTATTCCTGGCTAGAATGGTGTCATTTTTAGAAAAACATAACCTTCTTGCCAAAAAAAGGATTTCGAAAAGGCAAGTCGACAATTGACGCAGTAGTGAGTCTGGTTGAAATGGTTATGGAAGGCATAGAGAGGCGGAAACCCACCGTAGGCGTGTTTCTCGACCTCTCAAAGGCCTTTGATTGCGTTGATCACAGTATACTTTTACAGAAGCTAGAGTCTCATGGGATACGAGGCGTGCCACTATCATGGCTCGACTCGTATCTCAGGGACAGAACCCAAATCGTCCAAATTTCAAACCAGCTCTCCAAAGCAACCAAACTGAATTATGGCGTCCCTCAGGGATCGATAATCAGTCCAATTCTTTTTCTCATCTACGTCAACAACATTGGCTCATCGCTACAACACGGGAGACTCGTGAAGTACGCCGATGACACGACTCTCTGTCTCAGCTCAAATTCCAAAACCAACCTCGAAATTGCAACATTCATTGAACTGAATGAATGTGTTCAGATGTTCAGTGACATTAATCTCAAAACAAACTCAATAAAATCAAGCTTCATTCATTTTTGTCTCCGATCTTCAGATTCCGAGTCCAGTCCATCGGTCATTTTGGCTGATACTGAACTAGAGGAAGTCTACTCCACAAAGTTCCTTGGAATACACCTCGATCGAGGGTTGACATGGAACAACCACATTGACGGTGTTTGTTCAAAATTATCATCTGGCCTTTTTTGTCTGAGATCACTTTCCAGGTATTGCCCTATTCAGGTACTGATGACGGCATACTATGGACTTATCTTTCCCCACCTTTCATATGGAGTAGCACTCTGGGGATCTTGTTCAAACTGCGAGTTCCAAAGAATATTCAGGCTGCAGAAAAAAGCGGTCAGAATCATGGCCAGATTAAAAAGAAGAGAGTCGTGCAAGCCATTTTTCAAAGAACTTCAATTGTTAACACTGCCATGCCTCTACATACTTGAGACATCAATGCATTGTTTGTCCAAGTGTGCTCTAACTAGGGGACGTGACATTCATGCTCACGGCACTAGAGGCAATGACAGATTTAGGATCAGTCAACATAGAACAAACGCTTTCGAACGCCTCCCTTCCCAAGATGGCGTCCGTTTTTTAAATAAACTGCCACCCTCAATCAAAAATGAGCCAAGCCAAAACCAAATAAAAAAAATTCTGAGAAAAACCCTGATCAATCACGCTTTTTATATCACATACGAGTTCCTGAATCACCGATGGCAATGAGCTCGGACTAGAGAGGCACCAAACAATTGGGGAATGAAAGGTAGCTTGAATGAAAAATTGTATGTTTGAATGGGGTGAATGAATGGAAAATTGTAGCCATATTGCTAATGTGCAATATGTAATTTGACTTTTGCAATACAATTTGTAATAATTGTCGACTGCAATAAAAGATTATTATTATTATTATTATTGTATCACAGAAACTCGGCTCGCGCTCTCCACCTTCCTTCGTGGAGGGCACCACCATGGGGAGGATCGTCACTGCGTTGTTTTCTGAACATCCACAATGACCACCGGTTGACTTCGGACGGGTAGACGACGTTCCACTCTTCACTTTCGAGGAGCTGGAAACCTCCGTTCTCTCCCTGAAGAGCAACAAAGCTTCTGGCCTGGACGGGATTCCCAGTGAGGCTTTAAAGAAAGTATTTTCAATCAACGCTGACTTGTTGTTGAGAATGTACAATACCTGTTTGGTTGAAGGGTTGTTTCCGGCTCCCTGGAAAACAGCCAGGCTTGTACTGATCAGCAAGGGCAAAGGTGATCCCGAGCTGCCGTCGTCCCACAGGCCTCTCTGCATGTTGGACACGGCTGGGAAGCTGTTCGAGAAGCTGATCCGTTCCCGCCTGACTTCTGCCGTGGAAGCTGCCGGGGACTTATGCCCCCGTTAGTACGGCTTCAGAAAGGGACGGTCAACGATCGACGCTGTCACCGAAGTTCAGAGAGCTGTGGAGAGAGCCGAGATAAAAAACCATTTCTCCCGCCGAGTAGTGCTTCTTGTTACGCTTGATGTCAAGAATGCCTTCAACTCGGCGAGGTGGGTCTATATGTTGGATGCGCTTCGCAACACCTTTCGTATTCCTGCATATCTGTCGCGGCTCATCATGGATTATCTACGCTCTCGAAGCCTGATTTATGACACGAGGGACAAAACGCGGACGATGGAAGTCACTTCTGGTGCCGCACAAGGTTCAATACTCGGCCCGGATCTCTGGAACGTTGCCTATGACAGCCTCCTGAGGTCCGAGATGCCTGAGGAAACCACTTTGGTTGGGTACGCCGATGACGTCGCAGCTCTCATTACTGCACGCAACGTTGAGCTGGCCCAACTGAAGTTGAACCGAGTTATGCAGGTGGTCAACAACTGGATGTCCGATCACGGTCTCACGCTTGCTCTCAGTAAGACGGAGATCGTGATTCTCACGAAGAACAGGATCGACACCGTCGTCCCGTTTCGAGTGGGAAGGGAGGTGGTCACATCAACTCTTGCCACCAAATACCTCGGGGTTATGGTGGACACCAAGTTAGGCTGGAGGGATCAGATCTTCCGTACGGCAGACAAGGCCGCTAAGGTAGTCACTTACCTTAGTAGGCTGATGGCCAATGTCGGGGGTCCCCGATCCAGCAGAAGACGTCTGTTGTTGTCCGCGGTCCAGTCCGTGCTCCTTTACGGGGCAGAGGTGTGGGCAGGCGCTCTAGATAAGGAGTGCTACAGGTTGCAACTCGCCCGGGTTCATCGTCAAGCTGCGCTCCGGGTGTGTTACGCCTACCGGACAGTATCCGAGCCTGCCTTCCTGGTGGTCGCCGGAGTCATCCCTGTCAAGCTCTTGGCAGGGGAGAGGAAATACAATTTATCAGAGACAAGGTGAGATAGGCAAGGACATGGCAAGAACAGAAGAGCGCTCCCGAACCTTCCAGCAGTGGCAACACAGCTGGGAGCACGACACCCGAGGACGATGGACTGCGCGACTCATCGAGCAGGTCCAACCATGGGTGGAAACGCGGCATGGCGAGGTGGACTACTACCTCACGCAGTTCCTGATAGGTCACGGCTATTTCAAGTCGTCCCTGAACCGGATGGGCGAGACCGGTTCACCGGATTGCATCTACTGCCCGGGCGTTCCCGATGACGCGGAACACACCTTCTTCCACTGTTCGCGTTGGGAAAGGCCCCGCCTGGAGGCCACAAGAAAACTCGGTGTTTTTCGGTGGACACGGTCTGCCAAAAGATTATGGAGGATGAGGGCAACTGGGATTGTTTGTCACAGTTCGTCCGGGGCATCCTCCTGGAAAAAAACCCGATTTGGACCACGAAGTGGCCCAGATCCCTTGACCGAACGGCTGGATAAGGAGCGAGCCCCATGGGCGTAAGCCAAATTTAGGCCTAGCCTGACGTAACGTGATAAACAATTCCAGGTTAGAATCCTAAAGAGTAGAGGAGGTTTTTTAGTGGGTAAACCCGTTTTTTTAGGGGAGTCCCACACTACAGGCTGGCCACTTGTGTGCGTAATGCATTTTCCCTGCCTCTCCCTCAAAAAAAAAAAAAAAAAAAAAAAAAAAAAAAAAAAATAGGTGAAAGTTATGGAAATATTTGGTTTTGATTGTATCTACCATTAAGAAAAAACTTTAAAGTTAAAAAGAAAGAATTAACTTTAAAGTTACGTTAAAAATTTTTATAAAAGAAGGTTTATTATCAAAGAAATCTAAGAAAACTGGAGGCCTAAGTCAAGGTCAGTAACGAAATACAACTATTGTTTTATTCTATTATTAAATTAGTTCCAGGGTATTTTATTATTAATAAAATAATATCTAACGACCTACCTGTAGGTATATTCCAGTTTTCCTTTTCGTCAAGTTTCCTTGACGACTTCTATTAGGGATGTCCCCTAAAGAAGGTATTGGAAAAAACTACATTGGCCAACGTCATATGATACATAACTGTAAAAGGCATTCTTAGCAATTTTCCACGAACCCAATCTCAAAAAGTCTTGTGTATTGGAAGATATTGCATGTTTTGTTTCCAGCAACATGATTTTAATGCCAACTTTGATCACCTGCCACTTTTTTTATTTGTTTAGTGGTTATATATGAATACACCAATGTCGCTAAAATGCAAGATTATAATAATTTTAATAAGAGGTAAAATCTTTACACCCTAGCAACCAATGTTAGTGTGATGTGCAAAAGGTACTCCTGGATGGATAGTTTGTAGCGTGTAGTCTTTTTTAGATTTATTTTACTACACTTTTAAAAAATTATAGAATTTGTTTTGCATCTATTGAAGTATTTTTAATTTTACTTTATACCACTTAACATGTAACCTCTTTCTGCTACCTTTCGTCAAAACATAAAGAGTGGAATGAAGATATTTTAATGTAGCAGCAAAATTCACTCATACAATAATATACACTTACATCGGATGGGGTTATCAACTTTTAATGTAGGGTTTTTATAGTTATACACGAGATGAATCACAGTATAATATCAACAATGATTATGATAGACTTGCGGGTCCAACGCATCCGGTCGGATAACAGATCCATGTGGCCGGTGACGGACGTGATTAGACATACCATCAGGAGCATCCGTCATCATCTGTTACGAATCTCTGATGACCATCACCGACAAATCTGACTGTAGCTGACTACACGTCTACGTTCACTGCGTCCATCAGGTCAACTACAGCACGTTATCGGGTTTTAGATGATGGTAAAAGACTTACAACTAATAATAAACTAAACAAAGAAGTATTATTTTTTTATTTAATGTGGTTAATTTTGTTTAAATATTTGCTTGATGTAATGAATGATTTGAATAATCAAAATAAAATAATTGAACTTAAGAATTGATCTGGTTAAGAATATTGGCTTTTGAATTCCATTGAAAGCTACAAAATTACATGTGTAGGCATATGTTTGATGGTTATTGAGTTATTTATTTGTATGTTGGTTGTTTAAATAAATATTCCGACCAACCATTCGCCGCCTACCGTGAAACTGTACATTAAGGGGATCACATTTCTTAATACACAGAATAAGCCTGGCAAAGAATAATTGAGTATGCGTTTTATAACAATTTTAAGAACATTTAACACTTATAAATAAAATAACTGTTTATCTATACCGTAGAACTTTTGTGTGAAAAGTATACTCTGATATTATTTTTTAAACGAATTTACCTACCCGTTAAATACGATTTGGAATAAGAAAACATTAATGTTGTCTATATTGTTAAGCAATCTATGCAAATTGCAATGTATTGAAAAATAGATTTACGTAGTCTTAAGTAAAAATGCATCAATAACTATAATTATTATAAATCTCTTATGTAGTATATTTGAATTTTGGTCTGATAATGTCTATAAGTAACCCATTATTATTAACTAACTAGTAAACCAAAGACCATTTTTTATTAATTTACATATATCTTTTAATCTTTAATACTGAACTTGAACTTTTTAATATTGCCTAAGAGAGAGATCGTTAATAACATCTCTTTGGAGCGCAAATCCAATTAGATTAAACGAAATCCTTAATATTTTTTATAAGAAAATTTTTTACTTTACAATTCTTTTGTGTGCGCGAAAACAAGAGGACAGGGACGTTTACTTCAGCGTATCTGGTGCAAGATTTGTGTTCTGGACAGAGAGATTAATGTTTTTAAGTTACAAGCACTGCCAATGTAGACTTCTTGCTGGTCTACAGTGTAGTGGTTTGAGCTGGAGACAGTTGTCTGTGCGGACGATAATATGTTCTCATTTCATGTTAAACACAAAGTTCATGTCAAACACATGTACTAATGCCACCCGTGATTCGTGACAATGTCGTATGCCTGCACAAAAAATAGATGTTTAGTATAACACGATGCAACACGAACCTGTTATTGGGGGTTTATTTATAAGCGTTTATGTTTCAATATATTATTTTTTCTCCTATAAAAAAGAGAATATGTTTTTACCACAATTTTACATGAACATGGCCTCGCCAAGTCAGGAGATGTTTGAGATTTACATAATCTACTCAAATTGCAACTATAGGTTTTTCATTTTTCAAATTATTTTATGATTATATTGAAAACAATCAAACCTTTTAACAGCTATTTCTTAAACAACTATGGAGTTTCGGGCAGGCACCTATGTGTAACATGTATTGTTATTTAATGTTACAAGACATAAATATATTCCCAAAATAAATTCCCATCACGACAATTATATAAATATTTTAACAAAACAGTGGAAACCCGAACAAAACAGCAATAAAAAACAGCAGCAACAACTGCAGCATCATTAAAAACTTTGACTAATTTTAAAGTGCATTAAAACACATTAAGGAACAGGAACATTATAAACCATGACAATAATACTGCAATGCTTGACCAGCTTGAGGGACAAACGTCTTACTAAATGCAAAACAACATAACCTCACTACTTCAGTATGACAAATACCATGTTTCTGTGTATCATTCCCCATGCATATGTGCCACGCCCTTGTGTGAAAGTGCGACTGTGTTTGTGTGTGCCTGGTTGCCGACATGGCAAGTAGGCATTACATGAATGTTTTGAGTTACACGAATGAAAACATGTATGTTTTGTTGTATTAATGTTCACAAGTACAAATTTTACCTATATTTTTTGGATGTAATTTGATTGTAATGTTGTAAAGTTGTAGATAACGGAAGATTATTTTTACAGAAGTGTTTACTAATCAATGTTTATAAACGACCTTCTTTTAATATGAATGTATTCAATTTCCAAAGTATAAACTTTATAAATAAAACTATTGACTTCAAAATAGCTATAAATGAACTAATTTCTGTTAATAATACCATCTGAAATGATAATAAAAATATCACATTGTTTAATTTCAATTTAAATTGTACAGTTATTAGAATAGTAATACAATTTTATTAAAATTAAATTAAATGCCTATTGCCCAAATGAATTAAGTTGTACCTCAAGAATTAAGCATTTATATTTCAAAATTTTACTAATTCGTCGTTGTGGAAACCATTAGAGTGCATAAATCATATTATTTTTGAATGCAGGACTGGTAAAACAAAATATTCATCAACAACTTGCTTGGTGACTTTAACACAGATAACAATATTATTGGAATATTTCTTAAGAACTCATTACACTACTCATTACTGAAATGCTTCATGTGATTGTGTCTTTCATTGTGTGGACATCTCGTCCTGAAGAATAATTCATATTCTATACACGTACAAACAGTCTCGTTAGCACCTCAGAATGAATGGAGTCTGATGTTGTAAGGTGTGTGAAGCGAGAGACACGGTAATGAGGCAAAATATTCTGCCAGTGCGAGTTTCAGTCCAGTCGGGGACACGCCAGCCTCTTGTGAAGTTTTACACTGACAGAGTTAGAAACCAACGTCAGCACATACTTTTTAAAAGTTTTTAAGTTGTTGGAAATGCTTTATTCTTAACTTAATTTTGATGGAAATAAAATAAAATAAACTATAAAATAAATGTGAAAACGTTCATTCTAGTTACTTCAACCAATGTCCGTTTTTATTACAATAATGGTTGTATAAGAATAAGTAGCGGGTGTCCATAAAGTACTGTCCTGATTTAATAGCCTTGCTGTACGGAAACCATTAGAGCCACGCGAATCTCGCACTTGTTATTTTCAAACAATTTTAATCTAGTTTTTTCCCATTATGATCGTCTAATCAGCTGATCAATAACAATGCAGTTTACTTACAATGAAGTCAGAATCAGGAATGGTGAGTAAGCAAGATAATTAACCGTGTGTCCTATAGTTCGACGAAACTCACTACCCTATTACTGTCCAATGACAAACCTTTCATGTGAACATTTTGAAGTCGTGCACCTATTTCAAAATATACAAAGAAATCATAAAGTATGCACATTTTTGTGAAAGAGACAGTGTGTGACGCTCATGAAATGTTCACCATTCATAGAACGAACTAAGAAAGCCT
Source organism: Neoaliturus tenellus (assembly GCA_030545055.2). Classification (NCBI taxonomy): domain Eukaryota; kingdom Metazoa; phylum Arthropoda; class Insecta; order Hemiptera; family Cicadellidae; genus Neoaliturus; species Neoaliturus tenellus. The sequence continues at coordinate 77,632,636 of CM061533.1, forward strand.
TTGGTCAACCTCTTCACTTAAAAAAAATAATAAAAATAAAATGAGATGACACCGTTACGTCAAAACATGTACTGATTCATATGTGTCTACACGAGAGCAGTTGACGGTTCACCGTAAGAAATAATTCTCACATGGAAAATTATGATATATGTTGTTATAACAAAACTACAACATTTATTTTATTTTTCAAATTTAATATAGATAATCATATAGAGGTAGTGTGGTTCAGTTTGTAGTTTAATTGACAAAAGAGGCTGGTGTAATGGAGGGCTTGTGAGGGAGGGAAGATGAGGGGTGAAGAGGGGGGAGAAAGGGAATAAGGGAGGGATGACTGCAGGTGACGGAGGCCCTCGCAACTGGAGTGGAAAGCTTTTAGTTCCAGTGTGAGGTTTGGCAATACGACCCCGACTGTAATCCTTTATTGCCTGGAGGCCTCCTACTTTATGATGTATGGTCAGTATTGTCGAATAATGTTAATGTTTATTGCAATAATGCACCTTGTTCTAATAATTTATCTACGAAATGATTTAAGCAAATAAAACACATCTGTCAAACTCACCTCACATAAAAAACCAAACATCATTAAACATTAAAATATTAAATGTATTCTTAATTGATAATAGACAATCTCTCTGTGTAAAAATATATTCTGAATTCAAATTTTACATAATTGTTATTAAACAGAATATAATTGATTGTTATAACAAAGCTTGCCGAGTCATACATTCCAAACCTCACTTATTACAAGCATCATGAACCACATTCTGCAGAATCAGCAATACTCAAAAAGCTGACAAGATGTTGCAACAGACTTCTCGACTAATACATTCCCTGGCCCGCTCTTCCTACTGGTCCTTCTAGTATTATCTTTCCTAAATAGTGAAATGCCTAAAACTAAACAATCCTGTAGTATTAAGCAAGTACCCTACCTGAAACCTAGAAATATTATAGATCCCCGAAATATACTACTCTAAGATCTATTCTAAACTTAAACAATAAAACTTCTTATTAATTCATCACCAAAAATAACAATATAGCTTTTTCTCATACATCATCAGATAACACATTAAATTCCAGGGCGAACATATAAACTAAATTATTTCGCATTTTAAACCCCCTCTATCATAACACAGCTCAAAAACTTGGGCTCTCACAGCATCAAAAAATCAAACCAATAATTTTCCTAAGAATAGGAAACACACTCAAATTCAGCATCAATGTGTTTTTTTCAGCCTGAAACATACATTGAGTTAACATGTGTAGGGGACTCCCTACCCGACACAAACAAATACATCACAACTGGGTGCGAGACTTTCAACTCGAAACAATACACTGACCGCGTTGGGAATTCTCAACCCAATGCAAAATACACTAAATAGCAGTTATCATGCCAGCTGTTCTCTTACTTGACACAAAACATAATAAAACTAATACAAAATTCACTTTCTGCATAAACTTTGCATTCTTGGCACAAAACATAAAACACTTATGTACCCTCGTGCCACACAAAGTGAAAACTCCACTACACGTGGAAAGAAAACCATCTGCTCTATCAGGCCCTCTAGGGTCAGCACGTTCTCGTTAACACGACACTAACATCCGTGACAACCAGCGGTGTAACACTAAAAACAAAACCCAACTCTACAAACTATTATAAACACAACTAATAACACCACATAAACACTATTTAGTCTACCCTTATCTCTTATCATATTCACATAAAACTTATACACACAAACCCTGCCCCCACTTAAGTCTGATACTACAGAAACTTATGACTAAAATAAATTTTGAACAATACTATCTTATTAGAAAACTGCATATAATCTAGACATAACAATAGGCCTTAGGCATTGGGCAACATGGCCCCAAACCCATACGCACTCTACCATCTTTCATCACTGACTCACCTGAATCTAAATCTGCTGTCCTATTTAAGCCAGAGCTACCAATAGGTCAGCATAAACAACCTAGTGTTAAATAACAGTTCCAGCCTACTCATACAAGAAGCTGACATACTTTCTCCTCACATCACTTCCTTGTCCTGACTTGAAGCTAACAATTTAGACCCCAACTAATAACTTATTAACGTTAGATTAACGTTAGATTAACTAATAATTAAATGAAATGAATAAATCCAGTTCATCCATTACAATTTAGGTAGGTACATAAGAACAACAGTTTATGTAAGTTAAAGAACAATTAATTACCAAAGTAAAACCCCATTAATAACGACCAGTACCAACCTATTAGTTACAAAATACATCTTTGATTGATTACATACTGAAAAGAGAGGTGATAAAATGTGCCCCAGGGATATATGTGGGATGAAACTATTTAATTACAATAAAAAAGAACAAAAGTTGAACATTCATATTTTACTATCAACAACACAAAACCAGAATAAATTCAAATGTAAACAAACAAAGATATAAAACATCAGGTGATCAAAGTTGAGAAACATTACACAGAGAAATGTCTCTCCAACACTACCCCTTAATGTTTATCCACTTTGTTCATTCCAATTACATTTAATAATTCTTGATGTCGTGGGCCAGGAACACCTTTTGTCAAAATATCCGCTGGCATCTCGGCTGTTGGTTTATACTTCAGGATTATGTCCCCTTGTTCCACAGCTTCCCTTATGAAGTGATTCCTTATATCAATATGTTTGGTTCTGCGGTTCAGCATGTGATTTACTGATAACTTTTGAGCAGACTGGCTGTCATTGTAAATCACAATTGAATTCTTTCTTCCCAACAGTTCCAACAAAACATTCTGTAAAAACTTGGCTTCCTTCGCTCCATCACTCAAGGCCATGTACTCAGCTTCCGTGCTTGACAACGCCACAGTACGCTGTTTTCTGCTTTCCCAGCTCACGGGTCCGCCTGCCAGCTGAAAGATGAATCCTGTATAGGATCGTCTATCTTCCTTATCATTCGCCCAATCAGCGTCAACATAAGCTGTAACTGCCAGACTTCCTGTTTTTCTATATTGAAGAGCCAAATCGATAGTTCCCTTCAGGTATCTTAAGATTCTTCTTGCTGCCTTCCAGTGGGTACCATCGTAGCAGCTGTTAAACTGGCTAAGGTAGCTAACTGCATGAGCAATATCTGGCCTACAATTTACAGCTAGATACATCAGACTTCCTATGAGTTCACGGTAAGGATATGATTCGTCACAAGCTGATTTGTTCTTTTCAAGAGATACTCCTACCTCGATTGGAGTGCTCACAGGTTTGCAATCAGTCATTTTAAATTTCTCCAGTAGATTTTGAATGTACACCGACTGATCCAAACTTAGAGAGTCTTTTCTTCTCTTCATTCTCATTCCAAGGATGTGTTGAGCTGGTCCTAAATCTTTCATCTTGAAAGAACTCATTAGCCGCTCAATCAACTTATGTTTTTCAGTCTCATTATTTGAAAACAAGTAGAGATCATCAACATATAGTGCAATTATACAAATATTACTACCATTGTTTCTACGGTATACACAAGGTTCTGAGTTTAATCTATTGAAGTTCAAAGATTTGAGTACCTGGTTGATTTTCTCGTTCCACATCCTCGATGACTGTTTCAGACCATAAATAGACCGCTTTAACAAACACACCTTGTCTTCTCTTCCTGGTACGATGAAGTTTTCAGGTTGCTGCATATAAACTGTTTCTTTCAGTTCTCCATTCAAAAAAGCAGTTGAAAAGTCCAAATGATGAATGTCCAGGTCTAACTCTGTGGCAAGAGCCATTAACATTCTGAGAGTAGAGTTTCTGACAACAGGAGAAAAAGTTTCTGTGTAGTCAATGCCATATTTCTGAGTAAAACCCTTTGCTACTAACCGTGCTTTGTACTTTGTTACATCGCCGTTACTATCTCTCTTGATCTTGAACACCCATTTACATTTGACAGGTTTTGCCCCTTTTGGTAAGTCAACTAAGGTCCAAGCGTCATTTTCTTTGAATGAGAGATATTCTTCTTTCATTGCCTTTTCCCACAGATCTTTTTCTTTTCCATTTAGTGCTTCAAACACACTAGTCGGCGTATAGTCAAGATCATGAACCACGCTATAAACTTGAAATGGTCCCATGTCCTTTGGTTTTCGCTCCCTTTGCGGATACCTTCTTGCCTCTTGAATTCCATCATTACTAAGTTCACTCATTACTTTGTCATTTTGAGTTTCAGTATCGGTTTCATCTTCAAGATGAGAAACATCTTCAGTGGAGGTATTTCCAGTTTCTGTATATGATCCAACTTCCATACTAGAAACATCTTTAGCGGAGGTAGAGTCTGAATCAACCACACTTTCCAAGTTCTCTGCAACCTTAGTGGATTGTTCTTTCTCATCATTTGTCAGATCAAAAATCTTGTAAGATTTCTTATCTGCACTTCCATCGCCCCCTTCAACTGGTTTTTCCTCTATGAAGACAACATTCCTAGATACAATTATTTTGGAAGGATTTTTAGGATCAACAAGTCTGTAAGCTTTCGAATCTTGGGCGTAACCGACAAAAATAAGCTCTCGACTTTTATGATCAAGTTTCTTCCGCAATGTACTAGGAACATGAGCGAAAGCTCTGCAACCAAAAACTCTCAAATGGCCGAGGTCGACCTTTTTGCCAGACCACATCTCTTCAGGTGTTTTCCCCAAAACGGCTTTAGTAGGGGATCGATTCTTCAAATAAATTACCGTGTTAGCTGCTTCAGCCCAATACTTTTTGTCCAATCCTGAATCATGCAACAAAGTGCGAGTTTTCTCAAAAATCGTGCGATTCGCCCTTTCAGCAACACCATTCTGGGACGGTGAATATGGAGCACTTGTCTGATGTTGCACTCCAGAAGCTTTAAGAAAATTTTCAAGTTCCCTGTTAACAAATTCACCCCCATTATCAGTACGAAGTTTCTTTAAGCGCTTCCCAGTTTCATTTTCAACCAGCAATTTCCACTCTTTAATTTTAGAAACAACTTCATCTTTCTGTTTCAAAAAGTAACCGAATGTCTTTCTTGAAAAATCATCAGTGAGAGTTAGCAAATATCTTGCACCTCCATGGGAACTAACACTCATCGGGCCACATAAGTCGGAGTGTACTAGACCCAGAATCTCTGTAGCGCGAGTCCCTTTCTTACATTTTGAATAAGGAGTTGTAGTTTGTTTTCCTTGTATGCAAGAAACACAGGGTGAACCTTGACCAGAGTATGATATTCCAGTCGACATTTTGTTCCGCAACAGATTCATAGATTTTCTATTCAAATGAGCTAGTCGACGGTGCCATAGCTCTTCCATATTGTCTTTACCTTGACCAGCAAGATTAGCTGACATTTGGTTATCAGAATCAGTATCCAACTTGTAAAGACCATCCACATTTGTAGCATGTGCTACCGGGTGACCAGAGATAGTACAGTCCTCCTCTTTATATACGTTACAACCGTCATTAGAGAAAACCAATTTCAAACCTTTATTTACCATCTGACTCACGGAAAGTAAATTTAAGCTTAAATTAGGTACATAAACAACATCAGTGATTTTCCTCTCGACAGAATCTATCATGACCGTCGCCTCCCCCTGACCTTCGACTTTAAGCTTTTCATTATTCGCCACAGTGACCTCCATACCATTTTTGTTATATTTTTGGTATTTAACAAGCAAATGCTTTTGACTTGTCATGTGGTTAGTACAAGCTGAGTCAAGATACCAACGGTCTGCACTAGTTTTTGCTGCTAATGCCGACAAAACACACCAATCATTATTTTTGTTAGTTTTACTTGACTTTTGATTAGCCTGTTTGTTACTAGCATTACTCTTCCCGGAATTAGCAGGGTTTTTTAAACATTCCGAAGCTTTATGACCGGTTTTGTGACACCGAAAACACTTTACAACAAAACGTTTTACATTGTGACGTGAAGCTAATGCGTTTTGACCAGAGTTGTTTTGGCTAGGACTGACGGACTTTAAATCTTCTTGAAGTAGCTTAGATTTAATAAGTTCTGCTGTCAAAGAGACTCCCGAATTTTCTAAAGCCATTACCATTGGTTCATAATGACTCGGTAAGCCATTTAACATAATTACAGCAAGAAACTCATCCTCAATAGGTTTACTTATGTCTGCTACTTGTTGTGCTAGAGACATAATTTTAGTAACATAAGCATCCATAGTTTCAAATTGAGAAAGTTTAATATTGAACAAAATTCTCAATAAACTCAGCCGTCTTACTAATCCCTTATCTTCAAAAGCATTTTGAAGATTGTCCCAAGCCTCTTTGGCAGTTTTAGCATTTCTTACGTGAGGATAACAACAAGGTTTCACAAATAAACATATTTTAGCAAGTGCTTTCTGATCTTTTTTCTTTACACTTACCAAATCCTCTGGTGTTCTCACCTCACCTTCCTTAGTTTCATCTGGTTCAATGGAACTCCATATATCCTCATGCATCAGGGCCATTTTCATTGCAAACTTCCAATTATTGAAGTTGGAAACTCCTTCAAGTAGTTCAATACCTATTTTCATTTCCCTTTCTCCCATATTGTTGATTTTATAACCCAATTTTGTGAATGAAATTCAACAAAAATTGCAACAAATGTGAGACAAAAAATATAATGAAAAATTCCTACTTTAATGTTTTGCAATAAATATTTATACAGTTAACGTGGAGAGGCCCATAACCTGAAAAGAGAGGTGATAAAATGTGCCCCAGGGATATATGTGGGATGAAACTATTTAATTACAATAAAATACTATATTCAATAAAATTCTGTGTGAGAAACATTACACAGAGAAATGTCTCTCCAACACATACAAATATTTTATAAACCTTAAGCTATGGCTCCTACATTTCTATTAATTGTGTAACCCTCAAGAAAATTATGGATAAGTGTTAAATTTAAAAACTTTTTGTAAATATGTACAAACAATACTGAATGTAAATTTATGGTTAGTGTTGAAAATAAAAAAATCACCTGGAGACATCACTTCCGGGACAACATTTAGATTGAAAGTAATATAAATCGATCGAGCGTAACCAGATTAGGCCTACCTCCATTGTGTGATTTGTTTTTGTAAAAATGTATCTCTGTTCATTTCTTAAAGAGGTGTATGCATGGTCTGGGACAACATTAGAAATTTAAATTTTAAAGGTTAGTCAATAGGTTAAATCGTCACACGGTATAAAATATACAAGTATTTACTTAGAGATAAGTAATACCTTTATCTCTAAGTAAATGCTTTTATTTTGAACTTTGATTATTCAAATATAATCCCACACACGTAGCACAGGCCGTCCTTACAGATCAGATAGGTCATATCATGCATTATGACCGAAGGCACGGGTGATGTGTGTCCGATATTTAATCATGTAGTTGAAATTTCATCCATAGCCATCCGCCATTTAGCCTTGTCAACTGATGTTCTGTGTAACAACTCTTTCATTAATAATGCGATTCATTTGGTGTAGTGACACTGTGTGGTGTAGAAGTAACTGTCCAACTGGTGATTGAAGAATTTATGAAGATTTTCACTAATACATCGCTACATTTCTTAGGTACATAAACAATCTACTTATAATCATACCTGATTGTTTTTTTTTTTTTTTTTTTTTTTTTTTTTTATATATAAAAACAATTGAATGCCGAATGATAAATGTGTTCAATCGAACCAGAGGAAATAAATGCTCACCAACAAATCAAAATGCACAAATCTATTATTTATTGTAATTGAAATTAATATCATTATAATGTTTTAAAAAAGGTATTTAAAACATTACCAATAATAATTGGTTTTACAATTATGTTGACAGTAAAAATAATTATTCTAGTTTTTTATTAATGCTTTTTATATATCAAATATTTTTCTTTATTAAATAATAATATTCTTTTTTATTGTTTTGTGTCTGGATAAAACTTATTACCATTCATAAATTAAAAAAAGATTTTTTACTTGCATGATACGTGTTGTTTGTAACCAGAAATGAAAATCAAACGTCTACAACGATAAAAAAAAAATATATATTTACACTTATACAGCAAAGAATACAGAATTTAAGAATGAATGGATGGAAAATTTCTATATGGAAATATGGGATTTCATTATACCTTCTTTGCAGTATAAGTGTAAATATTTTTTTAGTGTTGCGTTTGTTTTCATTTTTCATAAATTTAACTATTGAATACCTTGTGTTTTAACTTGTGGCATGTAATAAACATTTTGACTTAATAAAATCTAGAATTAATATTTTAAACGTTGTAATGTTTTATTCGCCACATTCATTATCTTAGTACTTAGTTATTTAATAATTGCTAAATAAGGTCATTAAGTTTAATTCAATGAAAAATTAATAAATACCTATTGATTCAATATTAAAAGATGATTTTTATGAGTTTGTTACCCTATGTTTTTAATATTACCATATTCCACATGTAAAAGAGTTGCAATACATATTGAAACATTTTTATATATTATATATTTAAAATCAAGTACACAAATCGATACGAATTCCAGCATCCAGTGTTGTGTTAAGTGTTTGTGCTTCAAGATGTGAACCCTTGAAAATCAACATTGAAGAACATGTGTAAACCCAAAAGAAACACAACTGACACTTCCTCTTGATCCACATTCCAAAGTGTAAGCATCTAAATTTTTTACAAGGACACAGTTCCTTTCTATATAATTATAGCTGGACTAGAGATTTTTTTCTGGTACCAAGTAATAGGGACATTGCCCAAAGATTACTAATTTAAATTCAACCTTCCTTTTTCTTTTATTTTTACCCTTATTTCAGTACTGAGCGAAGGATTTGTTGAATAAGAATTTCTAAGATCCATCCATAATCCATCCATCAATTGATCCATCAACATCCAGGGCGGTTTAAAAGAAGATAATAGACTTGGACAATATTAACAATTTGTAAATTGGCATTATTTTTAAATTTCAAAATTATTCAAAATTATCGAGTTTTTTTTTAAACCAAATTCTAAAATTGAGTTCCCCTCCCATGAGCAAGAGATTTTTATTGATTGTTAAGCCAGCCTTCCGCTAAAGACTTCCGGTGTCATGGCGGTGGATGATGGATTGGACTTATGTGGGAAGTGCAATTTGACAGTTAAAAGTGGAGACATGGGACTTCAATGTGACGGTTTTTGGGACAATTGGTTTGACGGAACCTGCGTGAATATTGACAAAGATAAATAAAAGGCTATTCAGAATCTGGAGGATACATCCTGATTAGGTTGCGCGATTTCCCCGGAATGACAGACCAAGCTCTCATGCAACTGGCCTACCCGTGTTGTAGGGAACCTTTGCTGGCCCGACTTCTTGATTGCATGCGTCAGATGAATTCCATGATGTAGTGCTTAAGTCATTCATACCTCTGAGACTCAAATCACAATTGGTGCAGCAGAAATTCTACAGGTTACAAGAAGAAGGTGAAAGTTTCTCCACCTTTGTAAGTTCAATCCGACATGCTCATTCCTTACTTCGGTTAGAATTGAGTGAACCTGAAACTGGCGAGGTCATTATAGGAGCTTTAACACCTACAGAAAGGTCGAGATTGGTTTTTTCCCAGATGCCAACTACATATGCGGACTTAGATCGTCTCGGAGTTTCTGCTCGCAGTTGGGAATTCACAGACCACCTTCGTTCTCAAAGGTCGGGAAACCGCTCACGTGAAATCGCGTGATGGCCGTAAATGAGACAGCCAATGCCCAACCTAGGCGATACTCCTCTGGTCCTGTATGTTACAACTGCGGACAGCGGGGACACATCAGTCGAAATTGTACCGCACCAAGGTCATCTAGCTCTTCTGCTAACCGGCCAAAAAACGGGTATGGAAGGGGGGAGTGACTCATGCTGCTCCTCCCTTCTCTGATCAGGTTGCCGAGCGAGAGGACCACACCCACAATATTGAACATAAGAAATTTCACAAAAGAAATAGGAGACTCAATCAGAAGTGTAAACTGACTAGAGGTAACTTTATAGCCCAAATTTTGGACAAGAGAATTTCAGGCTCCAGGCCAGTTTCCCCTTATGTTGATGTGAGTGTGGGTGGGAGAATCCATTTCAGATCACTACTAGATACCGGATCTACGAAATCTTTAATTTCTCAAAGGATTTTCCAAAAGTTAACTGAAATGAGGTTAGTAAAGAAAATTAATGCATCAAATGTTCAGTGTTGTACGGCCTCAGATTCCCCTCTAACCATTAATTCCGAAGCAACATTCTGTTTTAAGATTGATAGATTCTCATGGACTTGGGACTTTCTGGTTGCCAGTGATTTGGCCTTGGATTGTATATTGGGAGCAGATTTTATTACCGCTACAGGGCTAATTTTGGACCTTGCCAAGAGCGAAGGTCAGTTTCGTTTCAATCGATGTGTGTCTGTTCCTTTTGTGGATGCCGAAGGGAATGCCTACAAGGCTCTTGAAATTGACATCAAGGAAAAACCCTCAGTAGATCCATTGGGACATCTATCGGAGGATCAGAGATTGCGATTCTCTCAACTTTGCAAACAGTATGAAGATGTATTGACTGATAAATTGGGTCTAACACATTTATTGGAATATGAAATCAAACTTAAGGACACCAAGGTAGTTCGGTCTCATCCATATAAATTTGTACCTCCAAAAATGGATGTTTTGAGGAAAAAGGTGAACGAAATGCTTGAACAAGGTGTGATCGAGCCTTCTCTGTCAGCCTACTCTTCTCCGGCCTTTCTAGTTCCGAAGCCAGGCGGAAAACATCGATTTGTAGTCGATTACAGGAAGTTAAACACTTGCATTGAGATTGAATCTACACCTCTGCCCGACCTTCACTCTGCTTTTGATTGGTTCGGAAAGGCCAGGTTCTTCAGCATTTTCGACCTGAATGCCGCTTATCATCAGATACCATTGACCAAGGAGAGTCGCCATCTTACTAGCTTCTGCGTACCTTGGAATCTTTACCAGTTCAAGCGAGTGCCAATGGGTCTGGCTGTCGGAGCGCAAACCTTGACTAGACTCCTAGACTCTATATTTCATGATTTGAAATTCAAATGTGTTTTCAACTATCTAGACGATCTTCTGGTTTATAGTGAAGACTTCGAATCCCATATTTTCCATGTGGAGGAAGTGCTTAAAAGGTTAAGAGGGGCCGGTCTTACCGTCAACCCCGAAAAGGTCCAGTTTTGTCATGAGCAAATATCGTTTCTGGGACATCTCGTATCTCATAAAGGCATATGCATAGACCCTGCCCGGACCCAAGGCATAAGAGATTTCCCACCTCCTAAGGACGGAAAAGGAATTGCACGTTTTGTCGGCATGGTAAATTTTTATCGCCGCTTTATTCCCAATGCTGCTGAACTGACCGCTCCGTTAAATGCCCTTAGAAAGAAGGGTGTCAAATTCAACTGGGGTCCCGAACAACAAGAGGCTTTCCAAAAATTGAAGGATCTCATTATATCACCGCCTGTGCTGAGAATGCCCGATTTCAGTAAACCATTTGTCCTGCAGACAGATGCCTCTTCCAGCGCCATTGCAGCTGTCCTTTCTCAGGAAGTTGATGGAGTGCGGCTACCCATAGGATTTGCCTCCCGCACACTGACTGATTGTGAAAGAAAATCATCGATTTATGAACTTGAGTGCTTGGCTGTAGTTTTCGGCATTGATAAATTTAGAAGATTTTTGGAACATTCTGAATTTCTCTTAGAGACCGATAACCAGGCTTTATCTTGGCTTCTGGCTCATCCTCGTCAACTGGGAAAAATTGGTCGATGGGTAGTGAAAATCTCCGCCTTTAAGTTTCATGTCCAACATGTACGTGGTACGCAGAACATCATTGCTGACACTCTGTCCCGGATGTATCAGGATGCAGGCAACGAAGTAAGGGTTCCCGAATCTTCAAACCACTGTCACATTATATTGCCCAACTTTCCTGCTGCTTTTGACGACATCGTGTCCCATCGACTAAAGGATCCAGAACTTGGGCCGATATTGACCGAAATTCAGTCGGGAGGAAACCACCCGCCATATTTCTTGTCAAAGGGTGCCCTGGCTTGCCGCCCTCAAAGAGGTGATAGATCTCCGAAGATTGTGCTACCTAGCAATCTCATTCCCATGGTATTCTCGTACTATCACAATTCACCCGTTGGTGGACACCTGGGAATCTTGAAAACCATCGCCAAGATAAGACAGAATTTCATTTGGAAGGGTATGGACTGTGATATAGCGGCCAGAGTGCGAGCATGCCACTTGTGTTCACTTAGCAAGCCGGCGCAAAATACCAAACTAGGATATCTTTCGTCTGAAGTTGCTGAAAGGCCCATGGAAAAGCTATTCATCGACTTTGTAGGACCTTTCCCACGTAGTAAGCAGCAAAATTCCTTCCTTCTGGTTGCTGTGGACGCCTTCTCAAAGTTCGTCTGGTTACTCCCTCTCCGACGTGCTACCGCCCAGAGCACCATAAAGGCACTCCACGGTCATATCTTCCAGCATTTTGGAGTCCCCACCACTATAGTGACTGATAACGGTAGTCAATTTACCTCTCATCTCTTTAACAGAATGTGCTTTGGGCATGGAATTCTCCACGTCACCACTTCACCTTATTATCCACAGCCATCGCATGCGGAGAGATTCAATCGGAACCTTCGAGCTGCGTTAATCGCCTTCCATGCGGAAAAACAGACCTGTTGGGACCAAAATCTCCACTGGTACAAATGGCCTTTAACACTGCGCTTCATGAAGCACACAAGGAGGTACCTTTCCAGTTGATGTTCGGGTTCAAACCAAACAACCCCTTGTCCAATGTTTGGAGGATTAACGACCTCCTCCCAAATTCTCAGGGACCAGAAGTGGTGAAAACCTGGGCGGCTGCTAGACGTAATTTACTGCGCTCAAATGAGAGAGTCCGCAGAAGATACAATGTTGGTCGGAAGAACAACCCTTTTAGAATCGGCCAATTAGTCTACTGCTTGGCACATCCTCTCAGCTCGGCAGCGAACCAGGTAGCGGGAAAACTTTGTTATCGTTGGACAGGCCCACATCGAATTTCTCGTTTTCTCTCTCCTGTCACCGCTTTGTTGGTTGACCCAGTTTCTGGCGAGAAATTTCGAAAAGCCCACATATCGCATCTAAAGGAATACAAGGGAAATGATCAAAAATAGACGGTAGACCGTAGGCAAGGTTAGCGGAGTGGGGCCTGATCAACCCTTCTTTTCTGATCTTGGGGCATTCCACTCATTCTCATTCTCCTATTCATCTAGGTCATCTATCAGCGCTGATATTTATGTTAGGGTAGGCTTATATTCCCTGTTTCGAGAGTGGATGCCCGTCCCTGCTAGTCACCAAAGTTTTCCCTTGTGCCCCGTTGGTGCCCCTTTGGTGGGGGAGGTTGAGCCGTGACAGTTACGGCTCAGTTTTCTTATAGTATGTTTTGTTATGTTGTGCCTAATTTGTGTGGCACTGCCGGAAGCGAGGAGAAATTTGTTCTAGAATGTTCGAGAATGTTCTTCTTCTCCTCGTTCTTTTCAGTGCTGCCGGTTTCTGTCCTTTCCGCTGTCGACTCTCCCCATTTCTACGCCAGCCAGCCTTCATTAACAACCTCTTTTAAATCCTTGCCCATCAACCTTTCAACTGATGTGTCCACTGTAATGTCCAAGTTTTCAATGTCGGGCGTTTCCTAAGTTCAAAATGGAGGAGTAAAGTACCTCTCACTAAATGACAGGTACGTGAGTATTATTAATTATTTCTGTTGTCAATTTTGCAAAGATTGAAATTTTCAATTGTGAGTTGCTATGATGGCCTACGGGCGAAATTATCGTTTGGTTATTTAAAGCGTTGTGTTTCAAATAGTTAATGTTGTAATTTAAGGTAAAGTAATTAAATGTGTTTTCTTGTTCCAATGAAGATTAAATGAATGTTTGTTTAAGTGTGATTTAACATTATCCTGTCATGACTGGTAACCAGAAGCACATGTTTTCAAGTTAACTTTTCATTAAAAATAATTAAATAATAGGCCTATAAATTTTATTCAGCAGTTCACGCATAACCTCAATTGAGGAGTTTAATTTTGGAAGTCTGCAGGCTAGGCCTGACTCAAATTTAATTCTGTTCTGTTTGTCATACTTGAATATCAATGTATAGGCTAGTTATAATATCCTGTAATAGTCATGAGTACAGTTTGTATTTAAAGTTCTTTTTTTAAAAGAGGTCCGCCAACCTCTTTTTTAAAAAAAAAAAAAAAAAAAAAAAAAAAAAAAAGTGATTTACCCAAGGGTTAATTAATTTTCGAATATCAGGCTCACATTTTGTTAAACAATTGAAGTTATAAAAATGGCTATGGCCTAATGTCTGCTGTGTTCCTCTGCTCATCAAATTGTATAGGCCTATTCTCTACTCACGATGTTAAGTAGGACTGTGATCTGTTAAAGGGTCCTAGCCTCGGGCTAGCTTCATATCATGGACACTACGTAAGGCCCATCCATAACCCCGGACCAGCGGCCTGGGTCATCGCTGCCAGGGCTCGGACAAGTTACCATGGACATCAGACTAAGGCTACCGTACCACAGCCACTCTGACGGACCAGCTGTCGTTGGGTCAAGCCTACTGGTGCTGGACCAATTCCACCGGGCAGCTACATGCTCCGCTTCAACTATCCAGGTGCTATCAACTACATTTTTTTATTCTTTAACTTCCGCTGGACTTGCCTTCACCAACCTACATAGTGAAAAGTGATACAACAGTTTAAATTCAACATATTCACCCATAGACTCATGAAATACCTGAAAATCCGGAACCATCACTTTAGGCCTATACCCATCAAATAGTCTGAACCATACTTGTTAGAAGTGAGCTGCATTACAAACCCACCCAAGGCAGTGAATTTCAAATTGGACTGATATTAACTTGTTTTATGTAATTTAGGTTAAGGTTAGGGCTCATAAATCTTTGGTTCCGTAGGCACGTTTCGGCACTTTTGTTCTAAATTTCTAATTCGGCCAACACCTGCGCAAAATTCTGCCTACGGGCCATATAGATTTCCACCTCTTTTATGTGTACCGTACTCACCCGTTTAACTAGTTTTAAGTCTTAAATTCTGGCACATCCAAAATCGTATTATTTGTGTAGTAATTGTTTATGTAATTGTGATGTCTATTTATTTATATGTGTAATTTAATTGTAATGTTTAATTATTTATTGCTTATCTTGTTTAATATGAGGATATATAAAGATTTTCTCACATGTTCTCTTGAAAAGATTCAAGTATTATAGTATTCAAATTGAGTGGATTTTGTTACTAAAATTTATAGAAATTTCCAAGTCGTTTTAAAATTGCTGGCCAGTCAATTGAAATACAGAGTCTATGTTTTAACCATATTTTCTCTATTTATCGATTTTTTTAATGGACTTTTTTTAATGGACGATTTTTCCTGCTTAACTTGTAACTTGATTGCAACCACATTTTTGCTAATAAATTGAAACCAAGAATTGTTACTGTATGATTGTTGTTTTATTTACTATGCCCAAACCTCTGTAACACTCAATGTTTTTTAAAGTTCTACGGACCTAATTTTGGGTCTGGGTTTTCCAGTGCGTTACACGGTGTGGAATCTTGTTAACAGCCAAAGAAATACCGGCACTAATAAATCTACTGCTTCTAAATGTTCAGCCAGCCCTGACGAATTTAATAACTATCTTTTAAACACTGTCAGTGACATAGCAGATAGCTTTGATGTAGACATTACTAATGCTACCAATAGTATATTTCGTCACAAGGGCCGAAAGTGGCGTTTTGCCGGCCCCGAGATCGTGTTTCAAGATCGAGACGAAGTCGAGAACTTGAAACGATCGAGGGTTGAACGATCAAGTTATGAACGATATTTTTCATCACACTACACAATTCAATAAATTCTAAATAAGTAAAAAAATTACTTTTTCGTTCATAAAAAACAAAACATAACCTCAACTTCAACTAACGTAGTGAGATGTACTGCTTGAGTTTCTGTTTGCTAGGCAACCACTTCACACCATCTAAGGCCACCAAAACTAATACTCTAACGGTGAGTGACTACAGCTGATTCCAATAGAAAAGCACTATTTTCCATCTACGTCATAAATATTTAACAGTTGCTATCAGCTGAACTACTAACTACGTCACTGATTTGTGATTTGTTGTTGTTGTTGTTAAATACCTTTTAATATTCTACATTTCTCTGCTACCGTTTCCATTACCGCCCTAGGCCGGAAAATTTTGCCGGCCTAGGCCGGCAAAACAGGTGTTTCGTTGGTAGAAGTAAGGGTCGAAATCAGGTGATATCGATGTAGTGTGATGAAAAATAATTGAACCGACCACCCATGAATCAGTACTCAAAAAGTGGCATGACGTAACCCCTCTAGAAATAATCACTATGGTGAATAGATTTAAAGTGTCCCATAGTCCAGATATATACGGAATGACTACTACCCTCTTTAAGTACGTAATTGAAACTATTGCTGAGCCTCTTGCAGTGGTAATTAATCTGTGTCTTAGGGTCGGTATTTTTCCGGACATCCTTAAGATTTCCAGAACCGTACCTATTTTTAAGAAAGGCGATCCGACTAGTATTACCAGTTATCGACCAATCTCGATTATCCCAGTTACAGCTAAAATCATGGAGTATGTTATGAAGTCGCGATTGGTCTCCTACTTCGAGGAAAACGACCTTTTTTCAACCTTGCAGCATGGCTTCCGGCAAAATAGATCAACTGTTACTGCGGTTACGGATCTGGTTCAGAGAATTTACAGTGCATATGAGGCCAATGACTTTGTAGATCTAACGCTTTGCGACTTGAGTAAGGCGTTCGATTGTGTTTCACATCGAGTACTGCTCAACAAACTAAAGCACTATGGCGTCATGGACACAGCTCTTGACACTTTTGCATCCTACCTAAACAATCGCCAGCAAGTCATCTCTATTAGTGGAGCCCAATCACAGGCCCGTGTTGTAAACCACGGAGTTCCTCAAGGCTCGGTGCTAGGTCCGGTCCTTTTCTTAGTGGCCATAAATGATTTGGAGTTAGGTGGCACTGCCTTAAGATTTGCGGATGACACTACAATCATATCAGTCGGGAACAGCCCCACGGAAGCGGCAGCTAGGTCCGAGACCATGTTTGAGGAGGCGAAGATGTGGTTTAGTTTGAATAAACTAAACCTTAATGATGACAAGACTCAAAGAATGATTTGCTCCCTCCGCCCCAAAGTTATCCAGGATGTGGCTGTCATGTTATTCTTAGGCTTTTCCATCGATTCGAAGCTAACCTGGGGTGAACACATTTCCAATATTTGTAAAAGACTGGCTAGAGTTACCTACTTGCTCAGAAAACTAATCAATCTTGTAGATAGATCCTACCTTATGGTAGCGTATTACCCTCTCTTTCACAGCCATGTCACCTATGGTCTGCAACTCTGGGGCCACGCCTCTAATTGTACAAATGTCTTAAAGCAGCAAAAGAAGGCTGTAAGAATCTTGACCGGCAATGGATGGCTTGACCACTGTAGGCCTCTATTTATAAGGACAGGCATCTTGACGGTCCATAGCAACTACATCCTTGTATGCGCTAACTTTGTACATTCCCATCTTGAACTGTTCAGCACAAGGGACCAAGTTCACTCCCATAACACCAGACGAAAATTTAAAATTGACATTCCCTTCTGCAGAACATCAAAAACCAAAGATGCCTTCCCTGTTATGGCCCTGAGAATCTACAAGCTACCGGCCAACCTGAAAACCTTGAACTTGAGGAAGTTTTCTGTGACACTGAAGACAAGGGAAAACCTCATTATGCACTCAGTGAATTTTTTGAAGATGACTGCTCAGGCCTGAACTAAATATCCATCCACCGCCATTTGCAGCCATCCAATTTACGTATCATTACGGAAGTCCAGTTTGTAAATATATGTAAATAAGTGTTTTAAGTACTAAGTAATTGACGCAGTTTATCCAGATTTTCTGGTCTCAAGTGAAGAAGGAGGTAATAAGGTAATAAGGTAATGAGCTGAGAGACATTATAACCAATATTGTAAGTATTGTAAGATATTGTAAGCCATAGGCCTATATTATTTGTAACCCAAAAATGCCCATGATATGTAATTTACCAAGCTCACATGAATTCAAAATTGTATAATTAATAAAATAATAAATGTTTAAGTTGTTTTTAACCCTATAGTATTATTATTGTATCCCTAGCCTATAACACTTATCAGAACTAGCCTAGAAAGACCACAACACATATATAAATCAATCCACAGAACAATACAATCCCTACTAATAAAGAAACAAGATAATATTAAAAAAAAACCTTTATTCACCATATGAAGAGTTCGGATCTATTCATTATTATAAGCAAAAATACACCTCAAAACTAATCATGGTAGACATGATGGCGACTTTCATTTTCAAGTAGAACCGATGCGAATTATTGTATAGCATTAGCAGAAACACAGGTGCGAATGTTTTTCACGTCTTCAAATAATTAATTTTACTCATGATAAACAAACATACATACCAGATATATTTAGTAAACGGTAAATATGTTACTAAAAGCAGATTATTGTAACAAAATAAATATAAAAAACTGTTGCAATATAGTTTTAATTTTATTGACACTGTATTAATGATAATTCCATTGAAATAAAAATAGGATTCCCTGAGGTTTCTACAAAAACTGATGATTTGACTCTAATAAAAAAGGTAATTCTAGACGTAGGTGATTAGTATGCATTTGGGGCACTCAAAATCAGCCGATAGGTATAGGAAGTAGCCTTATGAACAATAGCTATTTAATTAATGCGAACTCCATTTATATTATTAAGTATATATATATATATTATATATTATTTACAGTAAGTATATATTTATTTCATTCATCAGCAGTAAAATTGTAAATTTAATATCGGCTTATGTTCTCATTTTACGTTATGTTGATTTTTGTATGAAAACTATCTGAGATTTTTTGTACTCTAAATAAAATGATTGATTTTTATAACTAATCTGTGGTAATTTGCCAATTATTATACATAAGTTGAATAGAGTTGCAAAAAGCTCATAGGATATATATATATATATATATATATATATATATATATATATATATATATATATATATATATATATATATACAATTTTTTTTTTTTTTTTTTTTTTTTTTTTTTGAGGGAGAGGCGGAAAAATGCATTACGCACACAGGTGGCCAGCCTGTAGTGTGGGGCTCCCCAAAAAACGGGTTTACCCACTAAAAAACCTCCTCTACTCTTTAGGAATCTAACCTGGAATTGTTTGTCACATTACGTCAGGCTAGGCCTAAATTTGGCTTACGCCCGTGGGGCTCGCTCCTTATCCAGCCGCTCGATCAAGGGATCTGGGCCACTTCGCGGTCCAGATCGGTTTTCTTTTCCAGGAGGATGCCCCGGACGAACTGTGACAAACAATCCCAGTTGCCCTCATCCTCCAAAATCTTTTGGCAGACCGAGTCCACCGAAAATACACCAAAGATTTGTGTGCCCTCCAGGCGGGGCCCTTCCCAACGGGGACAGCGGAAGAATGTGTGTTCCGCATCGTCGGGAACACCCGGGCAATAAATGCAGTCCGGTGAACCGGTCTTTCCCATCCGGTTCAGGTACGACCGAAAATAGCCGTGACCTGTGAAAAATTGGGTCAGGTAGTAGTCCACCTCCCCATGCCGCCGTTCCACCCATGGTTGGACCTGCTTGATAAGTCGCGCAGTCCATCGTCCTCGGGTGTCGTGCTCCCAGCTGTGTTGCCACTGCTGGAAGGTTCGGGAGCGCTCTTCTGTTCTTGCCGTGTCCTTGCCGATCTCGCCTTGTCTCTGATAAATCGCTTTCCTCTCCCCTGCCAAGAGCTTGACAGGGATGACTCCGGCGACCACCAGGACGGCAGGCTCGGACACTGTCCGGTAGGCGGAACACACTCGGAGCGCAGCTTGACGCTGAACCCGGGCGAGTCGCAACCTGTAGCACTCCTTATCTAGAGCGCCTGCCCACACCTCTGCCCCGTAAAGAAGCACGGACTGGACCGCGGACATCAACAGACGTCTTCTGCTGGATCGGGGACCCCCGACATTGGCCATCAGCCTACTAAGGTAAGTCACTACCTTAGCGGCCTTGTCCGCCGTACGGAAGATCTGATCCCTCCAGCTTAACTTGGTGTCCACCATAACCCCGAGGTATTTGGCGGCACGAGTTGATGTGACCACCTCCCTTCCCACTCGAAACGGGACGACGGTGTCGATCCTCTTCTTCGTGAGAATCACGATCTCCGTCTTACTGAGAGCAAGTGAGAGACCGTGATCGGACATCCAGTTGTTGACCACCCGCATAACTCGGTTCAACTTCAGTTGGGCCAGCTCAACGTTGCGTGCAGCAATGAGAGCTGCGACGTCATCGGCGTACCCAACCAAAGTGGTTTCCTCAGGCATCTCGGACCTCAGGAGGCTGTCATAGGCAACGTTCCAGAGATCCGGGCCGAGTATTGAACCTTGTGCGGCACCAGAAGTGACTTCCATCGTCCGCGTTCCGTCCCTCGTGTCATAAATCAGGCTTCGAGAGCGTAGATAATCCTCGATGAGCCGCAACAGATATGCAGGAATACGAAAGGTGTTGCGAAGCGCATCCAGCATATCGACCCACCTCGCAGAGTTGAAGGCATTCTTGACATCAAGCGTAACAAGAAGCACTACTCGGCGGGAGAAATGGTTGTGGCTCTCGGCTCTCTCCACAGCTCTCTGAACTTCGGTGACAGCGTCGATCGTTGACCGTCCCTTTCTGAAGCCGTACTGACGGGGGCATAAGTCCCCGGCAGCTTCCACGGCAGAAGTCAGGCGGGAACGGATCAGCTTCTCGAACAGCTTTCCAGCCGTGTCCAACATGCAGAGAGGCCTGTGGGACGACGGCAGCTCGGGATCACCTTTGCCCTTGCTGATCAGTACAAGCCTGGCTGTTTTCCAGGGAGCCGGAAACACCCCTTCTACCAAACAGGCATTGTACATTCTCATCAACAAGTCAGCGTTGATTAAAAATGCTTTCTTTAAAGCCTCACTGGGAATCCCGTCCGGGCCAGGAGCCTTGTTGCTCTTCAGGGAGAGAACGGAGGTTTCTAGCTCCTCGAAAGTGAAGAGTGGAACGTCCTCTACCCGTCCGAAGTCAACCGGCGGTCGCTGTGGATGTTCAGGAAACAACGCAGCGACGATCCTCCCCATGGTGGCGCCCTCCATGATGGAAGGTGGAGAGCGGGCGCCGAGTTTCTGTGTTACAAGTTTGTAACCCAGGCCCCAGGGGTCGGAATCAACGTCGTCACGAAGTCTCCTCCAGCTATTCGCCTTGCTCCTGTTGATCGCCTGGCGGAGAGATTTTCTCGCAGCTTTATAGGCCTCCGACTTACGAACTCTGTCTGCGGGGATTCTCGCTCTTGTGGCGGCTCGTCTAGTTCTTAAACATGTTCTTCTGAGTTCCGCAATCTCTTCAGTCCACCAGTAAACGGGTTGTTTGTCGCGTCGGGGTTTCCTTCGCGGCATAGACTGGTCGCAGGCCGAGACTATCAGTTCCATCGTGGATGTTACTAGTGCCTCGGCCCCAGCCTCACCAGGATTCCCCTGCGCTCCCCGAGAGATGACTTCGGTGAACTTGACCACGTCCAGTTTGTTGGTGTTCCACCGGCGTGGCCCTTCCCGAGATGCGGAAACTCGACGATTTGCCTGATCATGCAGGTCAAACACGACGTATTGGTGGTCGCTACCCGTGTAGTCCTCCACAACCCTCCAGCCAGAGATCCTCGGAAGGAGCGACTCAGACGCAAAGGTGACATCGGGGATCGTGCCTCTCTGCCCGGGGCGCCGAAAAGTAGGTGTGTCGCCCTGGTTGAGGACGACAAGACCGGCCCTGGCGATGAAATCCAGGATGTATTTCCCCCGGGAGTTGGTAGAGGGCATTCCCCAATCGACGGCCCTGGCATTGAAATCGCCACCAACGACGACATGCCCGGTGGTGCCGAGAACGCACTCCTCTAGGTTATCTATCTTGTCGCGGAAGTCCTGGACGGCCTCGTTGGGTGTGAGGTAGCAACTGAAGATAGTCACGTCCCCACACCGAACCCAGACGAATCCTCGGCCGCGCCCGTGACTCCGCACCAAGACATCTCGTGTATTACGTGCCCAAAATGCAGCAGTACCGAGGCTGTCCGAGATCCAAATGTTTGGGTCTCTGTCCCGATACTGTTCGCTGATAAGGAGCGCGTCAGCACCAAGTTCTAGGGCGAGCTGATCTAGAAGGTTATCAGCTCCCCAGGATCTATGAAGGTTGGCCTGGAGGATGCGAATTACCGGCCGCTGCCTTTTGCCTGTTCAAGTGCGGCTCTGAAGGTACCGCACTGACCAGACCCGGGTAAGTGACCGAGGGCACTGGAGCCTGAATCCTTGCAGAGGAAGCAGGAGGGGCTCGAGGAACATTCCTTGCGTTTGTGGCCCTGGCTTCCACACTGGAAGCAGTTGGCACTCCTGTCGGGCCCTTTACAGTTTCGGGAGGAGTGGCCGAAACCGAGACAGCGAAAGCATCTCGAAACTACCACCCTCCGTTTGAGCCTGCAACTGACCCAACCGACTCTGAGGTGCTGAAGGCTAAGCAGCTTATTGGCGTGCTTTTCGCCCATTTCAGCAACAGCCATCCGGAGTTGACTTCGGTTGGGCTTTGTTAGCCATACCCTCACTCCATCAGCTGGTATCTCCGGGAGTGCCACCTGGATCGCACGGGTCACCTCCTCTTCGGTGGAGAGGGCATCAAGGTCCCGAATCTCGACCGAACACTTCGGTTCTAGGGCCTTGATTGAGCCTTTGTCCCCAAGTGCAGTCTTGAGGGAAGCGGCAAAACCGATCTTGTCACTCGACTTCCCCAGTTCGAGGAGGACATCCCCGTTCTGGGTTCGCCGAATAGACTTGATAACGGTGTCGGTCTCCTCCGGTTTGGCCTGCGATCTAATCTGACCCAGAACATCGGCAAAAGATCGCCCCCCTAAAGGCTTGATCAAGATTGCCTCTGTCCTGGGCTTCTTAGGCCTGGGTTGTTTAGGCTTTCTGACAGACTTGCCAGAGGCCTCCCCAACCGGTTTCGAGACTTGCGTCCGCTCCACCCTCGACGCACTTTTCGAAGCCGCCTCCGCTTGCTTCTGCCTCCTCCTTTCTTTCTTAGACAGGCGCGTCTTCCAGCCCCCCAAAGGTGTTGAGGCAGAGTTTGCTGCCAAGGCAGGATTAGCCGCCGGAGCAGGAAACTCTGCAGGAGTAGCCGCTGGAATCACGGCAGCGCCCGGGGCGGATTCAGTAGCCTGGACAGGAGATGTCTGCGATGCCGCAGTGACAAAAACCGGTCTCGGCACCGAGTCCACCTCGACAAGCTCAGGGCTTCCAGGCGAAGAACCGCTCTGCCTCTTCTTTCGCTTTCTGGCTTGAGTCTGGGACTCAGCCAGGTGAGCTTGAGGCGAAGCAGAGATGACTCGGTTAGTGACATCGCGCTCCTGCTTCACTGCCTTTAGCCTGATTTTCCGGCATTCCTCGATTTCTTCTAGAGCATCTTCGAGTTTCGGGATCCCCTCTTTTATCGCCTTGTTCACGTTCTTTTGAATTAAGAGGGCCTTGGCCATCTCCTTCAAAAGAGCTTTCATCTTCTTCAGAAGTGAGTCTTCCTCCTCGTGGGCGTCGTCCTGCTGCTGACGAAGCATTTGCAGCTCGAATGCCGCACGAAGAGGGCTCTTCCTGGGAGGAATCCCTTGGATATTGGCTAATGGTGTTGCCGGCTCGGCCACCTCCATCGCCATACCGATCTCCTCCTTCTTCTGTCCGGTTTTGGACGACGATCCGACACCACCAAGAGCCTTGAATGGCATCGGCGGGGGGGTGGTTTTAATACCCTTCGTCGGCGTTCCAGTGTTCAAGGTCGGAGACCTCTGCAGTCTTGAGCTGCGCTTAAAGGCGGCCTGCTCTATCTCATCATCGTTCGTGTTTTGCATTTTAAAATCCATACTTTTGTTTCACCAGCGCATCGTGCGGCAAGAGGCGGCCCTTCATCGGTCGAGAGCGGGTACACCCTCGGAGGTCTACCCCCCGTAGGAGATAAGACACCCCTACCCCGGGACTCCGGGGCCCGAACCTCCGTTTGCCCAGCACCGATACACAAAATGTGCCGGACGTGCTGGGGGTCGCACCGTGGCAATGCAGAGTCCGATCCCTGCATCCATGCCGCACTCCCTGACTAAGGTCCGAAGCGGCTGGCTTCTGACGACACACTGGAGGAGACCATCGGCAGTGCGAGGCACACATCAGTCCCTGCAACACAACAGGGACACTCCCAGGACCCCCCAGCATGCGCCGGTCGAAAGAAGGTGGAAAGACACCCTTGATTCGGGGTCGAAAACAAGAAGGTGAGCAAGGTTAGCTCAGGAAAGAATAAAGACGGTGAGCTAAGACCTGAAAGATGAGAAGAAAGGCCCTAGCTCGGGAAGAACTGTGAGGAGGGTCTCACAGCTTGGCTCAGGTACCCCGGGGTTGCCAAGAAACACCCGTACAGTGGAAAGCCCACTGCCCCTGAGGGAATATATATATACAATACAATACAGATATATTGTATTTATAACCGGTAATATCTATACTATTTATTCAAAATATTTTTGTAAAACATAGGCTATATTTTACTGTAATTTATATTTTTAATACAAATTGTTTTCAAAATTTAAAAACCTTATTTTTATTATTTGAATCAAAAATAGATTACTGAAATAGTTTTCAAACTATACTGTGGAAGTGACATACGTCAGAAATAGTGTCACCTTAATGGTAAACACTCTGCTCTCCTTAAATATGGTCCGAGTTGTCGTTTGAAAAATTGAAATCTCGTTTGTTTATTAATGAAAATTCTGTACAGGTAAATAATACCTTCTGTACAGGTACCTTTAATACCTTTATTGAAATGGCGACCTAACTCAATAGGTAGTTTAAAGCTAAGTATGAATGAGATATGAGTGTAGAATGAAATTTAATATTATCCACACCTGTAGTAAAAAAATAAGTACAAATAATTTCATTTATTGTTAAACGAAACATAACTGGACAAATAAAACAGATACGAAGAGTTTATTTCCGGGTTTTGATGCTTGTCTGTGCTACATTTAAATGTCCTTATATGATCCTACAGTAGACTCTCGCCAATTCAAGATCGTAGGCATTTGAGTAGTGGAAAAGTAAGGCTTTTGGGCCAGTTCAAGGTCACCCGAGCGATGACGTCATCGATGACGTCATCGAGGTCAATGACCTCATCGATGACGTCATCGATTGCATCATCGATGACGTCATCACCAATGACGTCACTTCCATTACGTCACACCCATGACGTCACAGAAATGACGTGCTGATGACGTCATCACCCCTTACGTCACCAAGATGACGTCATCGATGTCACAAAGGTCAAGGTCACGCTGAAACCTAAAATTTTTTGGCACCTTTGCTGTTTCTCACACTACGCTCCGAGTTTCAGTCAGGTTACCGTGACCTTGACGACTTGGAGCGAAATTAGACGAGAAACAGCAAAAGTGCTGAGGAAACTTGAAGTTTCCAACGTGACTCTGCCTAAACCGTCATGTGACACCGCTCGGGTGACCTTGAACTAGCCCAGCTGCCTTACTTTAGACCAGTACTACAACCGCGATGTGCACCCTACGACAGACACCGAGCGACTGACTGTCCGGCCCCGCGCACTCTAGGTATATGGGAAGTGGTGGGGGAACTGCGATGACCTCGGGAAACTTGAAAATGTCAAGCCAGGTAGCACCGTTTTGGTGCTACCTTAAATTTACATGTTAAAGTGTGATGACCTTGAGGTTGACTGTGAACCTGTGACTTAGGATTGTCTTTAACAGCTTGAAGTTTTTGCCTGAGTTCAAGTGTGGTGACCTTGAACCGGTTAAAATCAAAACTGCACAACAAGGATGTGCATCCTACGACAGCCGCCGAGCGACCGACCTTCAGGCCTGCGTACTCTAGATATATGGGGAAGTGGCGGGGGAAATTTCAAGGTCATTCAAACGGAGTTTTAAAAAAGTCAAAGAGTAGAAAGACTATTCTTGTGAGTCTATAGCGATTTCATTGATAGTGAGTGCTTCTGTATGCCAAGTTGATCTGTACTGACAGGCTCCTAAATAATGTTTGCAAAAACCTGCAAAATGATTGTTGCACAATTTGCAGCCAGTTAGCTGTTTTAGTGTGAATTCAATGCAACGTTCAGGGCAACAAGTGTACTTATGCCCTCTCATCTGGTACACATGGAATGTCTTCAACTCCGGTTTTGGCTTCTTCCAAGACTTGCACTTACACATGCACTGACCAAAAGCTTCACATGTTCTACAAGCCAGGCCATCCACCACATCAATGTCATTCGGCCATGAAAAACATTTCTGTTCGCAACAGTAGTTGAGTTGACTCTCCATGTTGCTGCGGTGAAGGTGCGCAATGAAATGATGCTGTAGTCAGTGAGAGTGCACCTTAAATAAACTCATTGGAGGGGAAAGGTCAAGGTCATTCAGACGGAGTTTTAAAAAAAGATGACTAGTCGTCCTCCTCCTCGTCGTCCGTTGTACTTGGAGAGCTGTCAGAAGAAGAGCCCCGCGCAGGTGCTCCCCAGATGAAATGTATGTCTATTTGAAAGCGCAGGCCGGGATCTTGTACCATCAACTCCTTTAATCTATTACATACCAATTGCACTTCGTACACATTGTTAATAATCAACACCCAAGGCTTTGGCTGAACATAACGTGTAGTTGAGTCAGCCTCGCAGACAGTTACATCTTCCGGTGATATTGGAGTGTATAAATGTGTAAAATCTCGTTGCTGAGGCTGGCTTGAAGTTGAAGGTTCTGTGCCGACCCTGGTTGCATCAAAATTCAAATCCATTCTACATTCAAGAGGTCCAGGGTTCCCGTTGAATACATAGAGTAACTTTTGATACAAGACTTCCACTTCTGTCGCATCTTGTAAATGAACTGTCCACCGCAAGGGAAATGCTTCGTCCGTAGTGGAGTCAACTTGAGAAAGAGTCCTGTCCGCCATGGTAGCTAAGCAAGGAATGAGGTGAGCTGCAGTCAATTGTAACATTATCGAAAAGTAGAGGGGGAAATTTCAAGGTCATTCAAATTGGGTTTTAAAAAAAGGAAGGAGTGGAGGGGGAAAGTTCAAGGTCACCCAAATTGAGTTTTAAAAAAGGAAAGAAGGTCACTCCCCATCAACCTCGTCGTTGTCTCCTACATCTTCATCCGCATCAGATTCACTGTATGGGTAAATCGGTGACATTGGTGAGTATTGCGGTGAGTGCTGACCGTTGTTGTCCTCCTGCCGCAATGTAACTTGCG
This sequence comes from Neoaliturus tenellus, assembly GCA_030545055.2. Lineage (NCBI taxonomy): Eukaryota > Metazoa > Arthropoda > Insecta > Hemiptera > Cicadellidae > Neoaliturus > Neoaliturus tenellus. The sequence goes on from CM061533.1 coordinate 77,660,024, forward strand.
ACCAATCATAGTTGAAATTCATTTGTATTATGATCCCAGGGTTGTCCCGGAGTATTTCTTTCATTCTTTGACAAACTGTTTCTAAATAGTGCACACTGTCGATCGACAGTGTCCAACCCGTACTTGTTCCAACATCAATAGTGGAGTCAGCCTGGGTGATGGTGTTGTCAGCCATGGTTGCCTGCCGAACAAGGAATGACGCTTGATGTGAGGCCCATGCAGGAACATGGTGAAGTAGTGGGGGCGTGGTGAAGTAGTGGGGGAAGTTTCAAGGTCATCCAAACGGAGTTTTAAAAAAAAGAAAACCTAGAAAGTAACATTGAAATTTTCCAACTGATGGTGGCGGACGTTTTCTTCTGCAACCTTGCCGACACATGTAACTATGCCGTATAGTATGAACAGTACAACCATAATAAGGCCGAACAACAAAAGATAGCAGTTTACTATCATGATATTTTCTGAGTGGATCTGCTTTCTTCTTATCGCCCTCTCTTGCATCCTCTTCTCTAACTTGTGTACGAAGTCACAGCATGCGTGAGGACATCTTTCATCTGTTGGTAGGTTAGCCATTGTCGATGTTGTAGGTTTGGCTGTTGAAGAAGGAATGAGGTATCTAATTGTGTTGTCTCATGTATATCAACAGTGAAGTGGTGGGGGTAGCGAATCAGTGGAGGGGGAAGTTTCAAGGTCATTCAAATTGTGTTTTAAAAAATCCTATCTTGTTACTGAGCATATATGTCAGTAACAAGATAGGTGGTTTTGCTCTTTTACTTCTTTAATATAATGAAGAAATAAACATATTCTACAATTGTAAGGACAAGGAAGACAACTGCTAGTCAGCTGAAGTAATCCAAGTTGTCTGGCTCGGTCTTCATCGACGCCGGTGAGGAAGCAGTCGTTGAAGAGGAATGTCCAGGCTCTTCCTTCGGCTGCCGAAGATTCCGTATATTGCAAGCGTAGACTTGCACGTTTATACGGTAGCCTCGTGCCACCATCAGCTGCAACTCCTTGTACAAGTCGTTCAGCTCCTGTTGCGTTTTGATCGCCACCTCCTCATAGCTGGCACAGCTTACGTTCAGAGACATACTGATGTTGTTCGGTTGGCTGCTGGAGTTGAAATGAAGATGAGGCACAGCGCTTGGAGGTATATGAAAAAGTGGTGGGGGTGTTTGCATTCAAGCAGGTTTGACTTGTAGCGTGGTGGTGGGGGTAACTGTGAAATGCAAAGGTCAAAGGTCAAGGTCACCCGCGAAGTTTAAAAAAAATGCAACATATCAATATGTGACAAACATCACATATTGATATGTTGCATTTTTGTCTTTTGTATTTTTTTTTGTCTTTTATGGTTTATTTATTTATAAAAACATTACAATAACATATGTACAACAGTAAAACTTAAATCTAACACTGCTGCTTGTCGGCGATGTGGATGGTTAACTCGGTGGAATTGCTACCCGTGCAACCGTGGGAAACCAGGTAGAGACAGCCGGGTTGGATGGAGCGCAGATCCTCGTTCTGGAGGAGATGGACGAACCGTTTCGGCAGGTAGACTTGGAACTTGGGCTCATCCCCCGGAGTGAATGGTGCCTCGCTAAGACTGCAGCAGATGGCCTCTCCAACTGTAGTCTCCATCTTCTTCATGGCGTGGATAATGTAGTGCTTCTCGTCTTTAAGTTCGGAACACTTCTTGACGGGTAGTATGGTAGATTTGGAGTGAGCATTGAACTGCTCAACCAAAGTTTGCAGGAACTGGTGAGATGCCATGGTCGAGTTATAGATCGTCTTCTTCGTCTTCTTGCTGGGAGATGTTGTCGTCTCGGAATCTCGAGTAATACTCATGCCAGGTCCCGGTCTGCTCCTCACTTATATAACCCCCGTTACCCCCACTACTCCCCATTTCCCCACTTTGAAGGTAAGATGCGAGTTTATAGGCGTTTTTTAAAGCGCAATGTCTATCTTTTTCATGTTCTGGACTTTTAGTACATATACAAACATTTTCCATCGTATACTTGTAATTTTTATCCAATTCCACATCATTAACCGGAACACGAGTAAATTCTTCGATCCATCTCTTCTTTTCCAGTCCTTTTGTGTAAATATCGGTAAACCTGTTTGAAAACTGATGCATGATGTGATACAAGTCCGTGTAACTTGCAAAACCATCATACCAATCGATATGATGGAAATATTTTGAAATCCACCTGTTGGTAGTAGCGGCTTTGCTAGTTAATGATGAATAAGAACATGGTGGTTTGAACAAAAATGTATATGGAACACTTGTATTGATGTCGAAAAACACAAGTTCTTTTATGATAAACCTATCATCATTACCCCGAAACGCTTGGAACTCAATTATACCAGGTTTGGACTTTACTTGTTCTTCTTCCTTGTTCATTGCGAAGATCACTCGTCTGCTCATGACGAAGTCCAAAGGTCAACTGATTTCCACACCACGGTAGGTACGACTTTTATACCTGGCCGTACAGTTGTTGGCGCGTTGGTGTATATTTAACGTGGGCACCGTCCCCGGTAGGCCTAACCCCACAAAGTGTTTGATATTGTTTTAAAAATTAACCATTGCTGTGTAGTTGATTGTCATTTAGGTTTCCATCTTTACATTTTCCTTGTTTTCATTTTCATCACTAACACTTGATTCTTCTCCTCCTTCTTCTTCCTCTTCTTCACGTTTTACTGATTTCTTATGTAGTTGAGCGTACTTTTCCAATTGTCTCCACATTTGTACTTCATGAGGAACCCTATTGAATATAGAAGTATCCACAGGCCCATACAATATAGGTGCGTCCGGTTGTTTGTCCAAAGTGTCTTCCAGATAATCTTTAATAATCGAACTTGAAAACACCAGTTGTCTCAAGTATCTTGTTATTGGTTCAGTTGCACAAGTTAGAATAAAAAACTCTTCTCGATTAAGTTGAATCTTGTTATCATGTCTTGTTGTGTCTCTAAACCGCAACTGATGATCACCACGATGTTTAACAATATCGATTTCCACATTTGAATCCAAAAGGCCTACTCTTGTCTTTCTTCCAAACATGTTACTACTTAAATAGCATTCTAGCAGATGCAAGTGTTTCATAAACGATTCCCAAGCAGTGTCCGTAAACAAAATCATTTTGGGCCCATGAGTTAAAATTACAGTAGGTGAATAATCCGTCGATTTCATAACACCAATTAAAACACTTTTGTCCAAACTGGATGAAATTGGATAAAATATTCGCAAGAATACCTCACTCAATATGTTAGGAGAAATATTATCTTCAATATCCCTTTTCCTCTTCTGTACATTCTTTCTTCTTTTACCTTTTTCCTCGACATTATTACTGGCGTGTAGTTGTCCGCAAGGGTTGTGTTCATCTCCTTCCGGTTGGCCTTGAAGATTTAAAAAGTCAGATATCTCCTTCTCAATATCTACTACATTTTCTGGTGTACCACTAGGAGAAGCCATATTGAATACGATGCTACCCATACAACAGTAGGCAACAAACTGATGAGGAGCGGTCTGTACGCTCTGCTTTTATACTCGCGGAATGAAACAAAACCGGTTTTTACAGTACATTCTTAACAATTCCAGTTAAAGGTGTGTATGTTACAATTTTATCATGTAGAATTAAACAGTATGCAGTTGTATTAGCCGGTATAGCAGCGTTGAATTCCATTTCTATTTTTATATCCACACTTGATGATTTTACTGATTCATTTTGTTTAGAACAATCAATTACAACTATTGGGTAGGCATCGTAATATTTTGAAGGTGATAATAAAGGTGTATTTGCTTTACCGTAATATGAACTTTGGAATCTTGCGTACATATCGTACAATATACTGTATTTCTTCTTAGTGAATGACACATTTAAATTGTCGTATGGAAAGAATTGTGAATTTAAATAAACTTTAATATTTTTCAAGTCACAATGATCAAATTGTCCTGCATGTTTAGTGATGTCGTCTCTTCTACCTGTTTGTAAACCAAATATAATATACCTGGCTCGTTCTACATAATTTGATGTTTTAACAGTCCAAGTGTGTCGATCCGTAGTAGGTAAACTGGGATGCTCATGGAATTCCCAACTCCTAAATGGAATAACAATATCACGATCGGCTTTTAATTTTCTTAAAAGTAGCATTCTATGCTCGTCAGCTAATTTAACATGTGGAACTCTCCATACAATTTTGTCTAATTTTAATTTCCATTCTAGGTTTGCATCAGTCGTATTATCTGCAGCTTTAATAATGTCTTTATCGTTAGAAGACCTCAACAAAACTAATTCTTGTTTAACGTTTAATATTATTTTCCTATAATCTTCAGCAAAACCAAGCAACAAACGTAATGGAATATGAAAATCAAAATATCCATTTGAATTTGGAGTGATCGTGTCAATTGTAGGTAATACCCATCCGGCAGGTTTAAGTAAATTGGTTTCATTGGGTGTTATAGATGTTAGTCCTTTTAAAGTCGTTGAAATACCTACTTTTTTAGTAGAATCAACTGTTACACCTGATATTTCATATCTAATTTCATCAAACAGGAAAGCCATAGGATTATTTATAAATGGAACTGTTGTACCAGCAGTAGTACCGTCCTTTTTAGTAACTTGTCCTTCAATATACAAGTAACTTTCACATGGTAGTGTGTAAATGTCTTGATTTTGTATGGGGATACGAATTTCATCGTTATTGTTTAATTTCGATGAAGTGTAAGGGTTGTGGGTGTGATATTCTTTTTCCCATAGGGTTTCGTCGAATGTTGGACCCTGCGCTATATCCAGTATATCCATAATCGGTTAATTTTAATCCAATTCTCTCTAAGAAACGAATGTTCTCGCGTGTTAACTCCTCCACAGCTGAAGAGCTACTAATGCGGTTTCCCGTAGGTTGTTCGCTTTTAAATGTTAAACCCATGATTTTGTATTAAAGTGTCGATTTTAAATGTAATCTAACCGTAATAGGCTCTTCTCTGAAGTCTACCAAGTTACCGTCTTGATCCAATACGCTCAACACGATGTCTGAAATGAAAGTGGTGTTCAACGGTAGATATACCAGGTTTTGTGGCTTTTCAACAATTTTAAATCCAGGTGGTACACTTGGGTAAAAAGTATGTATGATATGGGTGTTAGCCCCATCCCTGTAAGCTCCTTGTATAATGTTACAAGTTATGTCTATACTATTGACTTTTAATATTGTTACTGTTTTTTTACCGGAATGTGTTACATCTGGTCCTAAAATTGGCTCATCTTTGGAAAATCCCAATAAATCACCAATTGAGTTTGGTTGAGTAAAATCTATATAATATTTGGAAGTAATTTCAGCTTTCATCGTATTATTATTACCTTTTAATGTTATATTGTCTTTTCCCATTTTAGTTTGCAAAAATTCATTTATATGATCAATTTCATAAGAACCTGTGGGTAACCTGCACTCTTGTAAGTCTGTAAACTTCCCACTGGCATCTTTTCCCTTATAATAATGCAATACGTTATTTTTACCTTCCGTAACATTGGGAATAGAGTTGTAAGTAGTAAAATCTAATAGTGCCGCCTCCCAAAATCTTCCTTTTTGCAAGCGTAACGCTGGAAAAAGGATACTTCGTAAAGTTGACGATTTTCCTGTTAATGATACCGTATAGGAAGACATCTCAATAGTGACTGATACTTTTAGCTAGAAATTCCAAACATAAATGGCCGCATATTGAAGTATTATCAGGTTGTTCTCTTTTATAGTTATAATATATGTTTTTAGCAGATTTAAAGTAATTTTGAAGTTCTTTTGGTGGTGGCAGGTTACCGAAACTATCAAAATAATATACATTGCTGTTCAGTTTCTTATAACACACCCAATGGGTGCCGGGCCCTTCAGTATTATCCAAATTTACGATTCCAGTCTCATTTTTCCATATTTTCTTTGGTAAACTGTCCTTCATGAATACTCCGCGAAAAAATGGTATTTTTAAACAGGAAATATATCTAAATAATTCAACATTGGTCAACGCTTTATGTGGTATAACTAATTGATCTCTTTTATTTAATATGCACGATACGGTCTTAGGTATAGACCTGCCCCGTTTTTTACCATTGACCATATAGTCGGTTTTTTATTATTTTTCTTCGTAGAACGTCTTTTTAGTCTAATATTACCACCATGTTTCTTCATGGTTGATCCTTTTTTATTCCTACCCCTCCTTTTTCCACCTCCTACCGCTGTTTTAGCCTTCATACCTGCTGTTACCGCTAAAGCTGCTGCTTTTTCCGCAATACTGGCGTCACTAGACTTAACTCGTTGCCAAGCTATATTTGCTAGCTTTTTATCAGCGATTGACCTATTTTTTGAATCGGTAAATGTGGAATATGCGATATCGTGTTCTTTACAAGCCTGATCTAACTTTTTTATGCCTGGATCACCTCTTTCCAGTCGTTTTTGCAATTTAGTTCCTGGTCCGCAATATTGATAACCTCCCGGTATGTGAAATTCGTATGGTAAAGCGTCTATTGCTCTGTTTACGATAGATCCTACTGGAATACGATTTAAAGCTTTACTTAACAGAGAAACCGCTGTGGACGTGATACCGCCTCCTTTCCGTATAGTGTCTCGATATGGACTGGTGTAATGAAATGTCATGATTGTCTTTTATATTCGAAAAGCGTAACCTATGTGTTACCTCTATGACGGGTTGCACATAAATGAAGTCATTTATTGGGTTATTTAATTAAATATCAATATCACCCCAATCTGATGATCTAAACTTTTGCGTATTAGGGTTAATAAAATATTTATTAAATATTTCCCGTTTAATCCAATTACCTCTCTCGGATTCAGACACCCAATTACCATGTGTACGGGTTCCAATAAGATTGTATATATCAAATAATGCATTTCCTAAAACTTTAATAAGAAAATTAACAGTGACGGCATTATCCACATGTTCAGGGTCTTTAAGGTCTGTTATACGTTTATTATTACAAGTATACACTTTGCTATCCATTTGTGATAATGTGATAGCCTGTCCTACAGTTGCAGCATCATTTGCTTCTCTTCCTTGCGCCATGTTTGTTAGTTTTTTATTACTACATATAAAAAACGCATGGTAATTATTTGGATCTAGATGTACTGTTTGTCCTAAGGCAGCCGCGTCTCTATCTGCATGACCCCATGACACATTTGATAACCTTCCATACATGCAATCCCAATAAGCGTTTTTGTATGTCAATAAATGAAATTTTTCATTACCTTGAATAAAGTCATCCCCTTGCTTTGATAATACTTCATCTCGTTTTGCAAATCCAGTTGTTTCTTGTTTTAAAGTCTCTTTCATTTGACCCACTGTTGCACCATCAGATGGTGCTGAACCATCTTTTACATTCGCCAAACAATTGCCAAGACAATCGATAACTCCCACATCATGTATGACACAATGATCTTTTATATATTTGAGATTTACGGCATCATTTTCATTTTTTGGATAACCTATATCGTTAATAACAAATTTATAAAAAGAAAATCCATCTTTTGTCTTTTCAGGTATCAAGGAATGTAAATAGCGTCTATTTACGCTGTCTTTTGCATCTTTAGGGTCATCCACGTTGGATATACGTTTATTGTTAGCACTATACGTTTTCCCATTGAATTTTAACGTATTTTTTAATTCAGATGACAAATAACCTTTGTTTATTGCATCACCGTTTTGATTTGGTTTACCAACGTTGATAATTCTATGATCTTCTGCGTCATATGTGTTATTTTGTAGTCTTAATGTTGGCGATATCTTTTCCTTTAATATTTTTAAATTTATTGCATCGTTTTCATCCGTAGGATCTTTTATGTTTTTTAACCTTTTATTACTCATATCATAATCTCCATCAGGTGTTTGTGGTAAACCAGCACTTCTTTTTAAACTATTCGCATAATATAACCCATCCGAGGAGTAACGTCCGAACTTGTCGACACTCATGGTGCAACTGAATAGTATTCTAGGGAGTAACGCATTTTTATGAGATTACCCCACGGTTTCGGAGTTCATCCACTAAAGCCACCCATTCGTTTTCCAATCCAGTATGACCCGCTTCTTTAGCTTCATGTATTAGTTTCATTCTATCCACCAATTTATTGATATTATTGTAATAAATCACATTTGTGTTATATAGTTTCTTCATTAAACCTGTACCTGTAACAGATTTGTTTCTTTTTCTTGGTTCTGGAGCACTTATATCCAAAGTGGATGACACAAACCTTCGTTTTACAGGTTTTCTTGGCATTATCGGCATTGGTTGTCTTCTCGTTGTTGGTATTAACTTGGATACAAATAATCTATATTTTAAAGACCTAGATCTAAAAACTGGTTGGTCGGCTAAATATTTTCTCCTGTATGCATTGGTGTGTTCCAAAATCTGTTTATATGCTTCCATGTCTTCTTCTTTAACTAACAATTCTAAAGGCTTTTTTTCAAATAATAATTCAAATAATCCTCTTGTGCCCTTATATCTTTGATTACCAACAATAATATTATCATCTTCATCAATGTTTACCGGGCTATTACCAACCATTAAACCTTCTTCTGTTAATCTTACTCCATAACTATGGTAGTTTTTATTAGGATTTATTCCAGCTAACATTTTTATCATGTATTTCCTTCCTAAAGGTCCTTTGTTATGAATGTTTTCACCCAACAAGCTTATGTTTGACGGACCTTCCCTTGCTTCTTCTTCTTTTTCCTCTTCACTAGCAGTTGATACATCTTCATGTCCTCTTTTAGCTTTTACTTCATATAATTCTCTTATACCACTATAGTCTGGTGATTCTAGCTCTCTTTCAGGTTCTCCGCCGGTAAAACCACTATATGTAGAGGATTCCAGGTCTTCATCACTAAAATCTTCTGATTTTACATTTTCTCTTTCAAACTTTGTAATAGGTGCAATTGCATCTCCTTCCAAAACGGGTTTAGCAAATTTTTTGTTTAATTGTTTCAAGGGTTCAGTAATAGGTTTAAAAGTAGATTCAAGAAATTTCTCCCTTTCGCTAATACCTAATTTTAATGCTCTGTTTTTATCTCGAATAGAATCACTAAGTGATTTTATTTCCTTTATTAACTTTTCTTGGTTAACCATGTTTGTAGCAAGACGTGTTGTACAACAATGAATGTTTTACATCATGATCAGTGTATTAGTATAAATTTATCAAATCCTATCCTGTATCGACCATTGTTTAGCGGTTGTTCCTTCATAATTGTTAAAAACCCATATTTTTCAGCCCAAGCCTTTCCACACAACTCTTTAAATCGTTCAAATGGCATATCCGCACTTACATGGTCATAATATATGTGTTTTAGGTTGGTTTCATCCTGTTTAAATACAATTAACATGTTTGCATTGTCTCTAATGAGCTGTTTCGGTATTTTGCTGTAAGTTTGACCAATATAAATGCTATCTATGTTGTTATGTCGACCCATGGCGAAGTAATTTCTTATTGTATTTTGATTTTCACAAGATACGTCGTCAAATATGAATACTGAGAATGGTTTAGCCTCTTGCGGTTGCATGACACTCTCGCTCGCGTTGAATTTAAAATATTTAACTTCAGGCACATTATTGAGTATTTGTTCCAATAACTGATATTTTGGTTGTTGTAGTGACTTTGAAAATACATATAAATTATTAAAACGTAATCCTTTAGGGTTTGTAATCAAATTGAATACTACATTTGTTTTTCCACAATTGGAAGGACCGGTAACCAGACAACGCACCGTGTTTGGTAACAAAACACCGTGTTTCCCAGTATTGAATTGAGAACCATCCACTGTGAGTTCATCTATATTATTAATAGTAAAATTGTCTTTTTGCGGTATTATCTCCATCCTTTGTAATGGTTCAACCCAAAATGATTCTTTATCGTTATATTAGATCCTTTTTAGGTATCCAAGAATCTTCCGTCTTATTAAATCCTAACCATCGTACTTTAACCATATCTTTTTTCCGTTGCAACACCTTTTCAACTAGATATACATCACCTACTGTTGATTTTAACATTTCATGTCCATAAAACCCTCCTTCAAGCAATTGTCCTTTATTATCTTTTAAAATGTAAGTTTCTGGTACTGTAGGTTGCACTTTAAATACGGTAAATACCTCATTTGTCCAGTTCGGAAGATATCTTTTACTGAATACACCTTTGTATTTGCTTATTCTGACTTTATCACCAACATTAAACCTTTTAGGCTTTAGTTTTTCAACTTTTGGTTTAGTATTCATTTTTATACGTTTTAATACAAGTTTTTCATTTTTATTAGTAACCTGGCTTGGTTTCATACCGATAGTTCTATGAAACTTGTTATTGTAATCGTTTATAAGTTTTGGTAACATATCAATCCATATGTGCGATCCTCTGTTAGAAAACATCTTATACATCGCACCTTTTAAAGTTCTGTTGAATCTTTCAATTATTGATGCTTTTACCTCTGAATTGGTTGAGTAATGGTTAATGTTGTGTTTTTTCATTAAATTTGCAAATTCCTTATTGAAATATTCTTTTCCATCATCGGTTTGTAAATGTTTTATAGTATGTTTGTCTCTTTGTATAGCTGTTTCCATTGCTTTTGTAACACTTTTGCCACTTTTATCTTTTAGTGGTAAAGCATCTGCCATTTTTGAAAAACAATTAATAATAGTTAATATGTATTTAAATCCTCTATTTTGTTTACTATAAGGAATCATTTCGATTAAATCCGCTTGATATAAATCATTTATTCCTTTTATCACTGTATTTCTTCGTGGAAACTTTCTTCTTGCAGGTTTATGAAGTTCGTTGACAATTTCTTGCTTCAAGTCCTTCATATTGCAGGTTTGAATGTTTCATCTATCACATGTATAATCACAATGAATGTTGTCTTAAATATTCACATCATTTATATAGGTCAAGGTCATCCAAACTTGTGTAAAAAAATGGGGAACACGGCGTTTGACTTGCCGTGTTCCCCATTTTTTTACGGAAGGAGAAAGGAATAAGGTCGAAGTTGTAGAAGGACGAAGAATAGGTTATTAGTCGATAGGGTTTAGAGAGTAGTGGCCAAAAGGAAGAGTGTGAATTCTATCCGGCATAATATGCCTTTTATCATCTCGAGCTGATAGTGCTCTTTTAACTTCAGTGACACTGTAGACCTCATGTTTAAAGCTTCTGATAGTGTTGAACGTTGCAGACATTGTAGAATCTTCAAACAAACAGGTCTTGTAATGGTCAAATGTCACATGTTTCTTCAAGTACGATGTTTTGACTCCTTTAGCTTTCTTCACTGTCGGTATGTCATTTTCCTTATACATCTTGAAGGAATATAGTTTGGACATTGGCGCAACTATTTCCTCCAAAGGCATTCCATTTGCTTCATCTTTAAATTTTCCGATTACTTTTTTATTCTTTTCATTGTAATTCGGATGGTTCTTCGGATAGTCAGAGAAGTCAAAATCGTCTTTGTATGGGAAACTCCTTAGGTCTTCATACATGTCCAAAGTCTTTATCCAGTAGATAAACGCGTCGGTATCCATGTATGCAACTCCAATGTTATCTCTTCCGTAGTGTTTAACCATTTTGTTGTAATGGAAATCATACATCAGAGTTTTACTTATATCCAAAATCGACATTCCAATGTATAACGGACGATCCATCACTATTGTTGTTTTCTTCATACTGACGGCAACTAGATCTTCGTTTATAATCATGGATGTTCCAAAATTTGGTTTTTGCACTAATTTTTCCAATTTCTTAGGATCACTTACTAATTTTACAATCTTGTGTTTTCTTTTGTTTTCTAAGGTCTTCCCGAAGATGGCGTTGTTCATCAATTTGTAAAAGTCCTTTTCAAATGCTGATGTTGCTGCTGCTCTTCTTGTAGTGTTGGAATCAATATATGGTTTCAACCAACAAGACTGGGTGAATTCAATTGCTCTATGAATTCTCACTACACGTAGACCCAATTCAAGAGCTTGTTGAACTACCCAGTAGTGAGTCACATACCGATCTTTATTCTCCAACGTCATCATCAATTTCGGCCATCTTCCTGTCGGTGAAACTTCAGTCTTGGCTAGGAGAGGCAAGTCGTAGTGATGGTCATGAAGGTGCTCCGGATATTCGAAATCACAGTCCAAAATATAGCCTTTTGGACCATTCTTTGGAATCTGTGAGATGTCACCGATGGTGGCCGGGTCGATCCATTTGAAGTCAGCGTAGGGAAGCGGATTTGACATTGCCCAACCATAAAGGTTGTTTGCGTCAAAGTAGCCAAGGTAGACCGATGGTTGTTGCTCGTCGAAGCCGGGAATGTACTTGTTGTTGGCTTTAACATGACGTGTTACAGCTTGGGTCAAACCGCCTCGTACACCAGATTCCATCATGAGCACCATATCAATATCTGTTAGAAGTTCCAGTCGACAGTTGGTTGACTTTAGCATAGCTTGCCATGCTAATCCTGGAGATGTGTACGAGTGTAGAGGGTCCAGTCCATAGGCGGAGAAGCAGGTGTTTCGAAATTCTTCCATCACATCGCACAGCAGAGTTACGTCCAATTTTATGTAAAAGTCGGAATATTCCCCTAAGGTTTGAATGTTTAGTTGGTTCCAAACATTACAAGCATGATTGTAGTCTTCAACGGTGATTGCACTTTCATTTAACTTGCTATTGAAGGCTTCAATCGGTGGCAGACTGGTTTCTTCAAATTTTTCTGCAGAAGTTATGTAATCATAGGGGAACACTCCTTTACGCATTACTAAGTCCAATTTATCTTCAGGTACAATTTTGCTGGTTTCTTTTAGGTCTTCTCTTCTTAGGTTCTCAGACAATTTACTCAAACTAGATGACATAAATCTATAAGAGTCTACGAAGCGAAGTTTAATTTTACCTACTGTTTTTGAGAAACTGATGTACTTCTCCAATGTTTCAGCTAATACTTCAATTTTTCCATCATCTCGTCCTAACTCTGGGATAATGAAGTGAGAGTCATAGCCGCTAAGATTGTGTAACACGACAGGGATAAAGTTTGGCAGTTTGTAATTTATATTGCATGAATTACAAGCAGCTCCTCTGTATAACCCTGTCAGGTGATCGTGATCTCTTACTTTTTGATTTTCTTCACTGAAGCTCTTCTTGCATAAATAACATCTTGTTGCCGAATTGCATTCTTCTTGTTGATTTTGGTTCAAAG